>JAGFNQ010003819.1:913161-1429346 GCA_024364735.1 Boesenbergia rotunda | reverse complement strand
AACCGAGATGGAATTGGACAACACATCGGGATGGTTGTAGTGTAATTAGGTGTGGTTGATCTTGACAATATAATTACACTAGTGTGCTTTGAGTACATTGAGCTGGACCGAAACCTGAGGTTATCCAATTTGAACTGACTCAATAATTGGATAGGACCTCAAGATTGTATTATGCAGTACGATCCCTTAATCCCAATATAATAACGGGCATATATTATTAACTATTATTTTTTTGATTTACCAATGGGCAAGATCTATTTTTTTAGATCGATAGGCCTGGTAAGTTGGGAGATAATATTAATAATATGATATGCTGTTGATTATTCACGGAATCCGTGTCCTGGTGTGTTGGGTTGATGATGCCCCTTGATGAGCTCGAAAGGTTCATCATGCTAAACCCTACAGGTGGATTTGATCCAACATGATGATAAGGTCGAGTGGTACTAATCAAGGATCCAAAGGTTAATTAATTTGAATTGTCAGTAATTTAAATTAATTAACGGGCATTCAAGATCTTAAATATGGGGGGATGGATGACTCATAATATGTGGAGCCCATATGAAAATTTGGGGGTTGGTGAGGAAGTTCAATTAAGATCCTTTAGTGGAATGGATCTTAATTAATGGATTGGGTTTAGATTCATTGGTGGGCCAAGATCCAACTCCTCCTCTTGGTCCCTACCTTAGCCCTATAAATACCCAAGGATATCATGATACCAAGGATTGATTAATCACACAACAACTCAAGGCTTCTCTCTTCTCCTCACCATCTCCTTCTCTCTCCTAGGTCACGGCAAGAAGAGGGTGTTCCCTCCTTCTTTTCTTCTTCTCCTCACAACCACTTGGTGGCTAGCCTGTACTAGACAAAGGGGGAGATCTTATCTCCCTGGCGGCGAGGAAGGAAGAGGTGCCGACAGCCTGTGGGAGGCAGCGCAAGGAGATTGGGGCGGCGACTCCGCAAGCTTGAGGAGGGGAGGTTTTTCCGGCCGGTTGAGTTGGGAAGGAAGGGCTCTCTCTCCTTCTTCTTCTTCTTCATATTCCTCTCAAGGGCTGTTGGCTGGCTGGGAGGCTGGGTGGCTTTTGTTGACCGACGACGCAACGGGAGAGGGAAGGGTGGCCGACGGTGAAAACCCTAGCTTAGGGTTTTATTGGCTTGTGAAGAAAGTGATCAATTGGAGGCCTCAGTGATCTCAGTTCGTGGTAGATCGTCGCCCACACGACGTTCGTGAAGGGAGGGACATATGGTAGAAGGCCGCGAGGTGATCGGGAAGCAATATCTCTTCCCCAAGCTCCTTGATTATCCTTATGTCTATTGTGTGCCATGTTTGCTAACCTTGTCATTTCATGTTAGTTAGTTTATTATTTTGATTTTGTATCATGGTAAATAATTTACTAACTGGACCCCAACCATAAATACAAAAGCCAGCGATCCACTCGTCGCCTTTTCCGCGGTCGAATGGTCAAGCAAATTACAAGGCCGATTGTTGTAATTGGCCGAGTTGCAATTTGGATCGTTCGATATGGCACAAGATGGTCGTAGGGAGACGGGTCTCCATTCGGATTAATTTTTTAATCCGTAGACATGGAGAGGTCTCTCAGATCGATCAAGTATTCGCTTAGGATACCCGCTAAGCCATACCCAACATATAAAAGAGTTTTTTGTCATTTGGATGGGGGCATAGTTTTTTCCCTTCCTCTCTACCTCCTCTTCTCCCTCTTTTGATGAAACCCTATTTTGGGGTTCTTGGTGTCTCTGCGAACTACCTCAAGTTGCTAGCACAACTAAGGTAGTTATTCTCTGAAGTTGAGAGATTATGTTCGTGTGGATACGCATAGAGGCATGGACGCTTGAACGTGCAAGAGATCTGGCATACCTTGGACGAGCGGGATAAACGAAAGGGCACGCATCAAAGGTATATCTATAAGATAAGTAGCTGTTGATCGACATTGTTCGAGTTTTCTTTCGCATGGATTGCTCGAGGGATCTTGTTTTCGTTGTGGGTTTTTGTTTATGTCGCCAGAAGATCCCAACAATGGTATCAAAGCCACTTGTAAAAGATCGCACAAAGTTGCTCTTTTATATGTGATATATTAGTAGGACAAGTTTTTGTTATGAGTAGCATATAACTTTATGAGTATTTTGTCTCTATGCAAAAGTTTGTGTTGATCAAACTAAAAGACTATAGCATCATCATTCATATGATAGCGTGCTATAGTCCGATTGCTCTTGACAAAATATTATAACATTTGGTGATCATGTTAATGAAGTTGCATCAATCTGTTGTGAACAGATTGTGCATTTTTGTCACAAGGATGCACCAATGGAGCAATAAGGGACTCGGAATCATTTTGATGAATCTAGTGGAGCGACTCATTCAAGGAGTCAACAAAAGAAATTTTGTCTCGGGGGCGTTGCCCCACGCCCCCGCAAGGCCGCTGCCCCTTGACCCCGCACGCTAACCTGCTAGCGGGATCGCCGTGAGTTTCTGCTCATGAGCAATTTTTGTTTTTGCACTCATAATAAAATCAATGTCCTAGATCTATTGTGTATGATTGATGACATGGTGCATGGTTATGACCTTAACCCCAATGTGATTGGATGTATATGTGTGTGTGTGCATGTTGTAATGTAATTCATAATACGGCCTATGTGTTGTGCCTTGTCTCTATTTTTCCTAGTTGTAAAATAGATTTAGAATCGAATGTAACTCGAGTTTTCCTAAATTGTAATGTATAAAATGAGTAGTGGAGTGTCCATTGAAGAATGAAGTTACATGAAGGATGCCGACGACACATGCCGACCGAAGGATGCACTTGGAGAAGATGTTATCCCTAGGTTGACAATCGATTTTCTCATTGGCTTGAGATGATCGTAGTATATGGGCTATAACCATGTCACGTTTTACCGCTTATATGTTGATATATGCAATGTGTGTATGTGATGCATGATTAGATAAATATTTATCTTAATTAAGTCAACTTGATATGTCTACCAAAGTTTGATACTCATAAACTACCTCGATCATTTGTTGTTGGTTTTGCCAAAGAAAAGCGACACATTTTATATTGGTAAAGTGCGAGAGGACAATTGTGATGTCCCGCTATCAAACGTTGGGTGAGACTTAACTAAGTCCACTCAATTAGATTGAGAAACTTAGAGGCATATCCCAAAGGTTGGGAAAATTGGGTAAGAGAACAATTATACTAAGTCTTGGGTGATTAGCCAATGCTAACTCAAAATAATGTGTAATGTGGATCTTGACCCTTTGTTTCCAAGAGTTGCATAAAATGTAATTGGTAAAATATTGCCTACCTTGTTATACCAAGTCTTGGGCGATTAGCCAAAGCTAACTCAAGATGAGGTATAATATGGATCTAGTCCCACATGAATATGATTGCTATTTGGTTTGGAGCTAGTAGTGTTGGCAAATTGAGTTTGCCTACATCCATGACTAGCCCCTAACAAAGCTCTACGATTCAGTGAGAGTATCATTTAATTAAAGGCCTAATTAAATGATCTAGATATGATACTTATTTCATCTTATTTTACTGTTGTAGATCACCATATCGTCTAACACGTCAAATACTCTCTCTCTACTCTATGTCCTTGAGAAGGATAAGCTCAACGGAGCTAATTTCCTAGATTGGTACAGAAACTTGAGGATCGTCCTCAAACAAGAATGAAAACTATACGCCCTAGAACAATCTCTTCCAGAAGCACCCGTCGCTACCACCACCCGTGCCGAAAAGGATGCTTACAAGAAGTATCAGGATGATGCACTCGATTATGTTTGCCACCATGAACTCTGAGCTTCAGAAGCAACATGATAACATGGATGCACATTATATGGTTGAGCACCTAAAACAACATTATCAAGGGCAAGCTAGGCACGAGCGGTTTGAGGTGTCTAAAGCCCTATTTGCATGCAAGATGCAAGATGCAAGAAGGAACTCACATATTCAAGATGATTGGGTATATCGAAAACCTTGAAAGACTCGGATTTCCACTAGGACAAGAATTGGCCATGGACCTTATCCTGTAATCATTGCTGGAAGGGTACAATCAATTTGTCATGAACTATAACATGAATGAAATTGACAAGCCTTTGCCTGAGATGCTCAGCATGTTGAGAACTGCTGAACCCAATCTCAAAAAACCCAAGACCAGTAATGTACTGATGGTAAAGAAGGGCAAAGGCAAATGGAAGACTAAAGACAAGGGTAAGACCCAAGCCAAAGGCAAGGCCAACTCTACTACACCCAAGGCCAATGGTGGGGTGCCTAAGGAAGGGACCTGCTTCGACTGTGGTGAGACCGGACATTAGAAGAGGAACTGCAAACTCTACCTAGAGGAAGTAATGAAGAAAAGAAGTGAGACTTCTGCCTCAGGTATTTTTGTTATAGAAGTCAATCTATCTATTTCTTTTTCTTGGCTATTAGATACCGGTTGTGCATCTCACATTTGTACTAATGTGCAGGACCTTCGAAGAGCTAGATCATTGACAAAGGGCAGATAGTACTCAGGCCTTGATGACGTTTTTTTAGAAAAAGAGTTCATTTCTAGAAGAATAAGTGAGAGTAAAATCCATCTTGAGGAAGTTCAAGATGCAGATAGTACTCAGGCCTTGATGGACATTGAACAGGTACAACAAGGTGTTGTGGATCATGAGATTATTGCACAGGAAGTTGTGGAAAAACAAGCTGTTCAAGTAGACCAACCTCTTCGCAGATTTGATAGGATACGTCGTCAACCTGAGAGATACTGATTTATCTTGTTTGACCATGATGACGTTACACTTATTAAGTTGAACAAGCATACATCCTATCAAGAAGTTGTGATGAGCCCAGATTATGAGAAATGGCTAGAGGTCATGACGTCCGAAATGGAATCCATGCACACTAACCAAGTATGGACTTTGGTTGATCCACCAGAGGGGATTAAACCCATTGGGTGTATGTGGGTCTTTAAAAGAAAGACTGACATGGATGGTCTCATGCGTACCTATAAACGGCGATCGGTAGCTAAAGGTTTCAAGCAAATTCATGGTATTGACTATGATGAAACCTTTTCACCAGTGGCGATGCTTAAGTCTATTCGGATCATGCTTGCTATTGCAGCTTACCATGATTACGAGATCTGGCAGATGGATGTCAAAACTGCATTCCTAAATGGGAACCTACTCGAGGATGTGTATATGACACAACTTGAGGGTTTTGTAGATCTAGAGTATGCTAGAAAGGTATGTAAGTTGCAAAGGTCCATTTATGGGCTAAAGCAAGCTTCTCGAAGCTGGAATCTTCGATTCGATGATACAATCAAAGCATTTAGTTTCATCAAGAATGAAGATGAACCTTGTGTCTATAAGAGGGTTAGTGGGAGCACACTTATCTTCCTGATCTTATATGTAAATGATATACTCCTCATTGGAAATGATATCCCTTCACTATAGTCTGTGAAGACGTAGCTAGGGAAATGTTTCTCAATGAAAGACTTAGGTGAAGCAGCCTATATCCTAGGCATCAAGATCTATAGAGATAGATCTAAGAGATTGCTTGGCTTAAGTCAGAGTACATATATTGACAAGGTACTTTATTGTTTTGCCATGCAGAATTCCAAGAAGGGATTTTTACCGATATCACATGGTGTGAGTTTTTCGAAGACTCAATGCCCCTCTTCTAAGGAGGAGAGAGACCATATGGATCAAATCCCTTATGCATCCGCTATAGGGTCTATCATGTACACCATGCTTTGTACTCGTCTAGATGTCTCGTATGCTTTATGCATGATGAGCAGGTACTAGTCAGATCCAGGTGAAAGTCACTGGACAGCTGTCAAGGATATTCTTAAGTACTTACAAAGGACGAAAGAATATTTCTTGATATTTGGAGGTAATGAGGAGCTAGTTGTAAAGGGTTACAGTGACACAAGCTTCCAACCAGACAGGGATGATTTCAGATCGCAATCAGGGTATGTATTTTTCTTGAATGGTTGCGCTGTGAGTTGAAAGAGTTCGAAGCAGGACAGAGTCGCAGATTCTACAACAGAGGCCGAGTATATTACCGCGTTTGATGTTGCAAAAGAGGTTGTTTGGATTCGGAAGATAATTACAGAGCTTGGTGTGGTTCCTAGCATAGTAGACCCGATAGACCTCTATTGTAACAACCATGGGGCTATTGCACAGGCTAAGGAACCTCACTCTTATTAGGAGACCAAAGACATACTACGGCACTTCTATCTCATTCGAGAGATCATCGATAGAGGAGATGTGAGGATATGCAAAGTACCCACTGATGCTAACATCGCGGATCCTTTGACCAAGGCTTTGGCACAAAAGATGCATTATGTTCACACTAGGTCACTGGGCATTAGATATTACAGTGATTGACACTAGTGTTAGTAGTAGATTGTTAGTAGGAGCCCTATAGCCAATTATGTGATGATTGACTAGAGACTTTTTCTATCATATTTTATCATTAATAAAGACATGTTTGGTTATTATACTTACTTTATACTTGTGCCAAATAACTAAGTATAATAATGTCCTTGGGTAGTAGGTTCTTATCTACATCATATCGATTAGTTGAATCGATAGTGAGATAATGTAGAGAACACTACACTAAACCATTCCTAGTCAAGCATTAATATTCAAGGATAATATTAATACATGGAGACTATCATGTAGTTAAATTGATGACTTGAGCTCACAAGTCATGGATATGTGTTATCAATTTGACACATGAGTATACATTAGAAAATGTGTACTGAATTGACTCGCCATGAGAAAGTTTCATAGATTGTCATATGAGTGTTATAAACTTTCTCATGTGACTATTAGTATGAATAGTCCTTAGACCTGAAGTCACTATGATTCCCTACATGAGGAGTTATGTACATTGGTATCGTCAAACGTCACCCGTAACAGGGTGGACTATAAAGGCGATCATTGGGTATATAATAAATTATGCGGAGGGATGTGAGTGATGTAGATAGGATCTATCCCTCCCATATGACGAGAGTGATATCTGTGGGCCTTTTGATCCAGTAGGACTGCTAAAACGCATGTCCATGCTCAAATGAGTCAATATGAGATACTGAGCTCATTTGTTTGAGTGAGTCTACTTGAGGATCAAGAAACACAAAGATTGATCAAGGATGACACAGTCTATGCCTCATTGGTCAATCTAGATATCGAGGATAGAAGGATAATGCCATACATTATCATAGTCATGGAGGTTAAGTTGGATCTCAACTTTTCTTCTTACTTGGGTAGCAATGATGCATTGCTAGATGTCGCTCATTGCTTATGTGTCTAAAGCGGTTTAGGCATGCTGCCAATGTTATGAGAACCTATTGGGTCACACACTAAGGACACGATACTTCGGAGATTGATTGATCTTAGTTTGACTAAGATTTGATCCGAATT
The DNA here is from genome assembly GCA_024364735.1 of Boesenbergia rotunda. Taxonomy (NCBI): domain Eukaryota; kingdom Viridiplantae; phylum Streptophyta; class Magnoliopsida; order Zingiberales; family Zingiberaceae; genus Boesenbergia; species Boesenbergia rotunda. Next base: position 1,421,923 of record JAGFNQ010003819.1, on the reverse strand, counting down.
GGATTGATTGAGTTAGACTCAAGTGAATCCAATTGATTATGGGATTGAGATCTAATTTGAGTTAGACTTATTTAGATTAGACTCAACCACATTTGGATGAGATATTAATTCATTAAAGTGTTTAATGAATTAATAATAAAGGAAGAGGAAAAGTCTCTCTTCATTGAATGGAGAGAAGTTGAAGTGCCACATGGGAAGATGTGCTCTTTATTGGCTTTAATGAAGGGAAGCTAAAGGGACAAAAACCTCTTCATATTCATGGGATGAGTATAAATGAGTTTCTTGTCATTTGGATGGGGGCTTAGTTTTTTTCCCTTCCTCTCTTCCTCCTCTTCTCCCTCTTTGGTCGAAACCCTATTTTGGGGTTCTTGGTGTCTCTGCGAACTACCTCAAGTTGTTAGCACAACTAAGGTAGTTCTTCTCCAAAGTTGAGAGATTGTGTTCGTGTAGATACCCATAGAGGCACAGACGCTTGAACGTGCAAGAGATCCGACGTACCTTGGACGAGCGGGATAAACGAAAGGGCATGCATCAAAGGTATATCTATAAAATAAGTAGTTGTAGATCGGCTTTGTACGAGTTTTCTTTCGCATGGATCGCTCGAGGGATCTTGTTTCCGCTGCAGGTTTTTGTTTATGTCGCCGGGAGATCCCAACAGAGAATAGTACTCTTAACTATTCCTAATCAAGTGTAAATATTCAAGGATGATATTAGTGAGTTGAGACTAGCATATAGATCAATTGATAAGTTGATCTCGCATGTCATATATATGGGAAATCAAGTTGATATATGGATATACATGAGAGAGTGTGTACTGAATTAACCCCCCATGAGAATGTTTCATGGATCGTTATATGAGTGTCATTAACTTTCTCACATGACTATTAGTATGAATAGTCACTATGGTTCCCTACATAAGGAATTGTGTACATTTGTATCGTCAAATGCCACCTATAACAGGGTGGACTATAAAGATGATTATTGGGTATATAACAAATTATCCAGAGGAATGTGAGTGATTTAGATGGGATCTAACCCTCCCATATGACGGGAGTGATATCGTGGGTCCCTTGATCGAGTAACACTACTAAATGCATGACCATGATCAAATGAGTGAATATGAGATATTGTGCTCATTTGCTTGAGTGTGTCTACTTGGGGATCAAGAAACACAAAGACTGATTTAAGGATAACACAGTCAATGGCTTATTGATGAGTCATAAATTATAATAGTCACGGAAAAGTTATGTTGGATCTCGAGATTCTCATCACTTGGGTAGAAATGATGTATTGTTGGATGTCGCTTGTTGTTTATGTATCTAAAGTAGTTTAGATACATTGCCAACATTATGAGAACCTATGGGTCACAAATAAAGGACACGATGTCTCGGAGATAAATTGAATTTAGTTCGACTAAATTGAATATCAAGTATTTTGTTATTCATTGAGTTTTATTGACATTTATACTAAGTTCATCTTCATTAAGTTAAAGTTAAATTTTGAAAAATGTTTAATTTGAATTTTAAAAAATTATTTAAGTTGAATTTGAAAAATGTTGAATTTCAATTTGGAAAAATTTGTTAAGTTAAATTTGAAAAATATTTAATTTGAATTTTAAAAATTTGTTAAGTTAAATATGAAAAATGTTTAATTTGAATTTTGAAATTTTATTAAGTTAAATTTGAAGAATGCATAATTTTAATTTTAAAAAATTTGTTATGTTAAATTTGAAAAATATTTAATTTGATTTTTTTTTAAAAAAATTATTTTAGTTTAATTTGAAAAATGTTTAATTTGAATTTTCTAAATTTTGTTAAGTTAAATTTGAAAAATATTTAATTTGAATTTTTAAAAATTATTTAAATTAAATATAAAAAATGTTTAATTTAAATTTTGAAAAATTATTTAAGTTTAATTTGAAGAATTTTTTATGTTGAATTTGAAAAATTATTAAAGTTGAATTTTAAGAATTATTAAAGTTGACTTTTGAAAATTGTATAATTAGGGTTAATAAATTAAAGTGTGAAATTAATTAGTTTTGTGAGGTTGGTTGGGTTGGACTAAGGTTTTAGGCCTTAAGCATCTCACCTATTTCTAAGTGAGAAAACATGATATCCTTATCAATTTTGTAAGATATATTAATTTTATCATTGAATTTATGTTAAGAAGTATGATTTGATTGAACCTTGAGTTGGATTCATGTTTAACAATTAATAAATTGAAAATTGATTTCAATAATCGGCTTCCAGGTCTTGGCGAGGCACAGGGGTCTTCTTGGTTATCAGAGCAAAGACCCTTTCCTAGACAAAGTCTTTTAAAGAAATTTTATTTTTAAATTACTTTTTGAGAAACCCTGGTCTAACCTGTCGAGGATGTGGCGATGTAGCTTCGGCTAGTTCCACCTGACTAAAAAACCAAATAGGGTACATCTTACCCTACCTGACTCTTTAGACAGACTTCCCTAACATACTATCATCTCGCTCTACCCTAATATTAGGTTGTGCAAGTTTCAATCAAATCAGGTTCTTTTCTATCCATTTCTATTCCTATGCATGGATTTTTTTTGTAGAAAATTATAAACAAACATCAAGTAATAATTCAGGAAAAGAATATACAAGGAAATCATCTAATTATGAAAATAGTTTTTTTATTGACTCCCCCTGGACTAAAGCCTCGATATGGACTATCTAGGATGTGAATCTTGTCCTTGGAGATCCAATAGTTATTTCGTCCTGCTTGATTAGTCAAGCTTAACTTCGGGACCTAAGCTTGGACTCGGGTTCTTGTTTGGTTCAACACCGAATAATAAGATCTGTAACGTGAGTTGTTCAGTAACTAAGTCTGGATCGGTTGAGAATGGATTTTTGTTTTCTAAGAATTAAGTCATGATTCTTGAAACCTAAGGTAAACCATTCCAGCGCAACTCTAAGTTCCATCACTTGAGTTTTCATGGAGGAATTCTCTTTCTCAAGTTGTTGAACTTGAGTTGAGGTTCTTCCTGAATAGTCTCAGTCAACAAGGTTGAGTTGGCCTCCTCCTTCAGGACTTTTACCTCTTGTTGGAGGGACTCAACCTGAACGATAGCTTTGGCCAACTTACATGACAAATAGGAAATTAAATCATACAATTGAGATTTGGGATAACCTCTTACCGTGATTCGATCGTCTTCTGATATTAATAGCATTCTGGTTCTACGTCTTTCTTCCGGTTCTAATTCTGAATCGGTGTCGAGTTCTTCGGATGTTATCAACGTGAGGAGGTTGGATTGAGGTGCTTCTTCTTCATCCTCTGAAGATGACTAATCCCACGTAGCATGAAGCACCTTATTCCTCTGGGTCTTCTTGGCTTCCTTTTGGTTGGGACATTCTGATTTGAAATGACCCTTCTTGTTACACCCATAACAGGTGATGTCGGTCTTGCCTTTTTGACTGGTGCTTGGTTCAGTTGGATCATTCTTTGGCCGAACCACCTTTTTCTTCTTTCTCTGCCCTTTGACCATCTTGTAGTAATTCCGAGCCATTTTGACTAGCTTGGGATGGTTGATGCCGTTGTCGTCAGATTCCGAGTCAGAATCAGACTCGGGTATCGGTTGCAACTTCTTCTTCTTTAGTTTGCCCGAGACTTTATCTGCAAAAAGAGTGACACCTTTCTCAACCTGTGTTGAGTTAGTCTGCTTTTGTAATCCTAATTCTGAAAAAAAAAACTCGTCAAATTAAATTTTTGCCAAATTCCTTGAAACCTTGGACGCATCTACCATAGATGCCCACAATGAGTTTCTAGGGAAAGACTTTAAAGCATACCTGATTAGGTTCCAATTCTCTACCTTGTGGTCGATGGTGTGAAGGTCGTTCATTAATTCTTGGATACGTGCATGAATCTGTTGGATCGATAGAATACGATAGAGGGGGAGGTGAATATCGTAAAACCGTTTTCGGATTCGAGGTTAAGAGAATACGCAGCGGAATTGAAAACACAGCACAAGAACTCAAGCGATTTTACTTGGTTCAGAGTCGCAGTCGGCTCCTACTCCAAGGCCCACGGCCGTTGACCATTTACTGTGGGCAATTCTATATGTGCGCAAATGTTTACAGAAAAATATTACAGTTGTAGTACAGTAAACTAAAAATTAAACTCTTCATTACCGACGCCCGGTGTGGATCGTACTTCAGAGCTGAGGGTTGTCGTCGGCGCTTGAATCTCGAGATGGGAGGTTTCCAGAGCAGAGTGCTTGAGTCGAAGAGCATATTGGCGTTGGAAGAATGTATTTGGAAGCCTTGGGGGTCGAGCCCCTTATATAGTGCACCTGGGGGCGCCCGGGACGCTGGGGGCACCCTCCATGTGTCACTTGATCCGCAAACCTCTCGGTCAGCCTTTATCCCTCCAGGATCGGGCTCGAGGTTTGACGGGGGCGCCCGGGAAGCAGGGGGCGCTCGGATTGACTTGGTCTGCTGGCTTCTAGCTAACTTGAACTCTATCTGCTTCGTTGGCTTGGACCCAGGGCGCCGGAGGCATCTGGGGCGCCCGGGAGCGTGGGGGCGCCTGGCCCAGTGAGCTTCCGAAGCGTTACTTGCTCAGCTTGTCTTGCCTTCACCTTGGGGGCGCCTGGGACCTCCGGGGCGCCCTGCCCAGCTACTGCCCCTCTCCTTTGGAGCGTTCTGAGCTGCAGAAACTCGTTCCTTCGGTTCTGCATCCTGGGTTAGTACCAAACAAAACAAAGCAAGAATGTTAATGAATTTTACAGTCGTAGCTGTCTTGGTTCTGACTTTGGGTCTCCAAAATGGAACCCTAGGTCGAACAGACGCCTACTGTTCCCTCGATGGGGAACGCGTCCTCACCTACTCCTCTCAGGAGAATTTACCTGTTGCAAACTGACTCTTCCGGTTGGACTTTTGCCCAGCAGTCCTTCGCTGAGTGCCTAGCAACCCTTCGCCAGGTCTTTGGTACCAAGCAGTCCTTCGCCAGGTCTTAGATTCCCAGCAGCCCTTCGCCAGGTGCCTAGCAGTCCTTCGTTAGGTCTTAGATTCCCAGCAGTCCTTCGCCAGGTGCCTAGCAGTCCTTCGCCAGGTCTTAGACTCCTAGTAGCCCTTCGCTAGGTGCCTACCAGTCCTTCGCTAGGTCTTAGATTCCCAGCAGCCCTTCGCTGGGTGCCTAGCAGTCCTTCGGCAGGTCTTAGACTCCTAGTAGCCCTTCGCCGGGTGCCTAGCAGTCCTTCGCTAGGTCTTTGTTTCCTGGTAGTCCATCGCCAGGTGCCTAGCAGCCCTTCGCTAGGACTTTGTTTCCTGGAAGTCCTTCGCCAGGTGCCTAGCAGCCCTTCAATAGGACTTTGTTTCCTGGACACTTAATGAGCACATTAGATAACAAACAATACTTAACTTTGAATCCTTTGCCAATATCAAAACAAGGTTTGATATGGTGCTTCCTGCACCAACAGAATCTGTGCAGCGGTTTCACCATCTTGCATCATCATGTTGTAGAGTTTGTTGAGTAGAAGATCTCATTTACTGATTCTTGTATCTGACATTCCTTCGTGCAGCTCGATCAACTTATTCCAATGCTCCTTTGCACTGTTGAAAGGGCTGACGTGCTTGAGTTCATCTTTGGCTAGGCACACTAGAGGGTTTGTGTTGCCTTGACATATACGTCAATCTTTTTCTTAAGAGGAGCATCCCACTCTGTGTATCCTAGAGGTTCACCAGTTAGGATGTATACTAAAAGTCTTGCTTTTGGTTAAGAACATCTACATTTTAAAAGTGAATTGCAAAATCACACGATGCATATTTATATTAGTATATGCATAAAATGTCTCATAATTTGCATTGTAGATAACATGGTGTGTGGTGACGCACAGAAGATCATGTTATCAGTTCCTTGCAGAAGTATAAGTAAGAGGCTGACAACCGAGATGGAATTGGACAAACCATCGGGATGGTTATAGTGTAATTAGGTGTGGTTTGTTTTAACCATAGAATTATACTAGTGCACTTTGTGTGCATTGAGTAGGACCAAAATAGAGGTCATCCAATTTTATACTGACTTAATAAATTGGATTAGACCTCGATTTTATATTATGGAGTACGATCTCTAAATTCTGAAATAATAATGGGCACATATATTTAATTATTATTTCTTTGATTTATCAATGGGCGACATCTATTTTGCTAGATCGATAGGCCCGATAAGTTGGAAAATAATATTATCTATATGGTGTGCCGTTGATTATTAAGGGAATCTGTGTCCTAGTGAGTCGGGATGATGATGCCCCCTTGATGAGCTCAATAGGATCGTCATGTTAAATCTTGCAAGTGGACTATTGTCCAACATGATGAAAAGGTTGAATGGTACTAGTCAAGGATCAAGAGGATGATTAATTAAAATTGTCAGTAATTTAAATTAATCATTGGGCATTCGATATCTTAAACACGGGGAGATGGACGACTCATAATAGGTGGAGCCCATATGAAAATATGGTGGTTTGTGAGGATGTACAATGGGGATCCTTTAGTGGAATGGATCTCCATTAATGGATCGGATTTGGATCCTTCAGTGGGCCAAGACCTAACTCATCCTCATGGTCCCTACCATAGCCCTATATATACCCCATATGAGTCATGAAACCAAGGCTAATTGATCATCCAACAACTCAACACAACCCAAAAACCCTACTCTCTCTCCTAGGGTTGATAGGCGTCGGGTGAAGAGGAGGAAGGAAGTGGTTTTCTCCAAAAACCATCTTCATCTTTTCCTTCTTCTTGGCGTTCAGCATCAGCAGATCCAGGAGGAACATCCTTGTGTTCGGCGAGGAGTAGAAGAGAAGGAGAAGGGGTTGCCGGCGACAATGGCTTGAAGATTGCGGCACCGACGGTGAAGAAGAGAAGTCATCTTCTCTTCTTCTTCTTCTCCTCTAATCTTCCTTCCTTCTTCTTCACTTCCTCTTCCCTGCGGTGCGTAAGCTATGAGTAGGGAATGAGGTAGTCAGCTGTTGGAAAACAAGGGTGCTTCTTCCTTGTTGGCGCCAACGGTAGTGAAGAAAAGGATTGAAGGTTCCGGCGGGTTTGTGTTGGAGGAGGAAGAGAACTTCTCTCTTCATCTTGGTCTTCTTCATCTCCCTTTCTCACTACCTTGAGGCTGGCTATCCCTTGGAGCAAGGAGAGGCGCCGGCGGGATCAAGGAAGTGGTGGAGGTGGCCGGCGAAAACCCTAGCTTCTAGGGTTTGTTGGCGCAAAGGGATAGGGAAGAAGAAAGGATCAATTGGAGTCTCTTGGTGACTCCGCGTCTTGGTAGATCATTTCGCACACGTCGTCCAAGAGGGGAGGGTTATATGGTAGAAGACTGTGAGGTAAAAGACGAGGTATACCTCTCTTTAGCTCCTTGTTCGTTTCTATTGTTTGCTTTGATTATTCTCATCATCGCATGCGTCTTGGTAGATCATTTCCCACATGTCGTCCAAGGCCTTACCTTTGGTTTTGGCTAATGTTGTGACTTGAATCAATTGATACGATGACGAGACCGTCATTTGGGAGAGGTCTCTCATGATCGACCCCGTGGTTGCTTAGGAAACCCGCCAAGCTATAACTATCAATTGGTATCAGAGCTGAGATTTCCGATTTTGTGTGTTTAGGATTGGTTAATTTTTTACACATTATCATGTATGATTATTTTTGCTAGATGATATATGGATGTGCGTAGGCTAACTCTTTGTTGAAGGCATAAGATTCCAACTTATCATGGCTTAGATAATTGTGTTATGTGATTGATTGTGTAATGTTGTAAGTAATTAAATCCTCGGGGTTGACGAGGCTAGATAGTATTTAATTTTTGTAATTAAATACAACAACTATTTAGCCGAGCAGTTATTTACTTTCGATCTAGATTCCATGTACACTCCTTCGTGGAGTATAGGATCGATGGATGTAAAAATTTAGCTAGTCATCTTGGCTCGGAGATCCCTTCATGGAGGCTTAAGCATAGAGAGAGAGGAGTGGACGAGGTGGCGACATGACTGGAGGTGCATTGGAGACCAAGGCCATGATAGTTGAAAAATCTAGGATTTTTCATATTCATTATGTTAGTTTATGTGCTTGTTGTCTCTATGTGCATGAAAATCCTCAACATAAATAACTAAGTGGGAGACGGACCCTAAGGTTCCCGTGGCCTCCATTACAATATGATAAGTGATGTGAACAAGTCTGTGCATTGGCTCTGAGTACCTTCCTCCCCATCGGATGGACTTGTTCTGCAGATCACTAGGTCAGAAAAGACTATAGAAAATTATTAAAGAGCGTGTGTACTTCCCCATCGGAAGACATATAATCGGAAATAATTTTTTGAGTGTCGTGTAATGGTGAATACTTAGATGCAAATAATAGTATCCTCCCCATCGGAGTCACGACTATTATTTGTAGGGCCGAAGAGGACCAACTATTAATTTTACTTGTCAGAAAGTTAGGATGACAAGATAGTAAAATAAATGGGTAAAACCTCCTCTCACAAATGTAGAATTCGTATACGTCTACACTATCGTGGCATAGGAAATTCTCGGTATTTTGAGGTGTTGGTTGATTTTGAAAATTTATTGTTTTGAGGAATCAATGTATTTTCGAAATCTAAAGTGTGTGATTGTTGTAATTCTCAGGTGTTTTAAAATGGATCTAGACCCACTTGATTTAATTCAAAGAGAAAACAAACTTAATGTTAGGATGTATACTAAAAGCCTTACTTTTGGTTAGAATACATCTACATTTTAATGAGAATCGCAAAATCACATAATGCATGTTTATATTAGTATATGCACAAAATGTCTGATACTTGGCATTGTAGATAACATGGTGCGTTGTGTCGCACAGAAGATCATGTTATCAGGTTCCCTCCCGAAGTATAAGAAAGTGGCTCACAACCAAGATGGAGTTGGACAAACTATCGACATGGTTGTAGTGTAATTAGGTGTGGTTTATCTTAACCATAGAATTACACTAGTATACATTGTGTACATTGAGTAGGACCAAAAGAGAGGTTATCCAATTTTGTACTGACTTAGTAAATTGGATTAGACCTCGGATAAATATTTTGGAGTACGATCTCTTAATCGCGAAATAATGACGGGCACGCATAATTATATATTATTTCTTTGACTTACCAAAGGGTGAGATTTATTCTGTTAAATCAATAAGCCCGGTAAATTGGAAAATAATATTAATTATATGGTGTGCTGTTGATTATTGACGGAATCCGTTGTGGGGATCGGTGCCATCGATAGAGGGGGGGCCGGGTGAATATCGACTCATAAAAACCTTCGGAAACTTGTCGTAAACTCGTCTTTCGGATCTTCGTTCTAGACTCAGAGTTAGTAGCACAGTGGAAAACAAAATGGAATAATAAAAGATGACACAAAATGCACATGGGATTTTTACTTGGTTCCCAACTCCCCAGGGTCAGTACATCCAAGGCCTAAGCACGGGAACGCCCATCCACTAATGGTCACCTTTCCGGACTTTTCGGAGGCGGAGAAACCCGTCTTACAGTGCACAATTTACAATCAAAAGGATATAGAAAAATAATGTAGAATTATAAATTCAAACCAAACAAGAAGAGTTGAAGACTCGGCCGATCTGGAACTCCGAAGTGCCGCGCACTTCCTCGCGGAGCTTCCTTGGTCGCAGAGCTTCGTCGTTAGCGCTTTGTCATCACTTGGAATGCTCAGAATGATTTTCGAATGTTCTTCTGAGTCCCTATTATAGGCTTGTTACTGGGCGCCTGTGGTCAATGAGGCATCTCATACAGCTTGGTTAAAGCTTATATCCGCGCCGAACTCGCAGCAACCGATAATGCTTTTAACCAGGGTGCCCTAGACATACAAGGCGCCTGAATGAATGAGGCGCCTGGTTCAATGAGGCGTCTTGTTTCATTGAGGCACCCTGGTTGATGGGGGCGCCTAGCAGCCTTGTTTCCAGCCTTGTTATGTGTTTGTTTGCCTGCTTTGTCTTCCATTTTAGGTACCTGCAAGATACATAAATACAAGTCAAACACATGTACAATCTTAGCCTTAACGAAATGGTTCTGACTTCAGATTTCCGAAACCCTTGGTTGAACCGACGCCTAAGTTCCCATCCCCGGGAATGCGGCTTTCACCTACTCCTCTCAGGAGACGGTTGCCACCAGGCCCATCCGGTTGGACTTTTACATAGCCTTCGAGACTCTCGGATCTCGTGACATTCAAACCATGACCCGTCTCTACTTCTGTCCTTAGTCATCGCTCAGCTAAGTTGCTCAATCCCTCGGACCAAGACTTCGTGCCCAAACCCTATGTCCAGGACTTTTGCCCAGCTTCACTCACCAGGTCTTAGTGCCTAGCTTCACTCACTAGGTCATAGTGCCCAACATCACTCATCAAGTCTTTTGCCCAGCTTCACTCACCAGGTCTTAGTGCCCAGCTTCACTCACCAGGTCTTGGTGCCTAGGTTAACTAGGACTTTGTATCACTTTTCTTGACTACCCTTCCCTTGTTCAATATATCACTAACTTAAGCATATTGTCAAACATTGAAACACTTAGAGGAGGACATCACTGATGTATCTTACACCAACAATCTCCTCCTTTTTGATGTTTGACAATATCTTAAGTTAGATTGGCTGAAGGGGCTATGTTATAAACCTTGGGATAAAATGAAAAAAAAATGATCTAAGTTTTGAAAATACATTTTGATCCTTTGGGAGAAAATTCTAACATCAGCTCACTCTCCCCCCTTTTTGAAAAAAACATTTTGATTTCATTTGATCCTTTGGTAAGAGAAAAAAAATTTCTAACTTAAGCGCACTCTCCACCTTTGTCATACATCAAAAATCACCAAAACACATGCATCAACAATGAAAACATTTTTTCTTTTGAAAGTACTTAGTATAAATCTTTGTAAGCATAGCAAAGGGCTAGTTAAAAAATAATAATTGCACCAAAAAAAGTTACACATTGAAAAGTACTGAGAAATTTGGAAAAATATTTTGTATTTGACCGAAAATATTTTCAAGTTAGAACATTCTCGCACTTAGAAAACTATTGCCTTAGAAAGGTTTCATTTGGAAAAGATTTTAAAAGATATTTTACACTTAACACATTTTCACTTTGAAAAAGATTTGAAAAATTATCCTTTGAAACAAAATATCTGCACTTTTAAAAAGTATTAAAAATTTTCCTACTTTGTAAACATTAGTATCTTGAAAACTACAAGTACCTTTGAAAGATATTATGCAATTTTGAAAAAAAAAAAATATAAGTACTTATGAATTTTTTGAAAAATATAAGTACTTTTGAAAAATATTATGAACTTTTTGAAAAATATTAGTACTTTTGGAAAATATTATGAACTTTTTGAAAAATATTAGTACTTTTGGAAAATATTATGAATTTTTTGAAAAATATAACTACTTTTAAACCTATTACATGACTTATATTTTGAAAGTACTTAGAAAAATATTGTTTTTAAAACATAATATTTTACTTGACTTGGTTTCTTTTCCAGTCTGACACAATCCTAGGAAGCCTTGTTAACTACAAGGATATTTCCCTAAGTGTCCCGGAAATTCTCCAAACTCAAGTCAATATTATTTCAAAAAGTATTTCAAAAAGATTTTATAAGCTACAAAAATTTTTTTTGAAAAACAAACTAATAGTATTTTGAAAGACAAATTATTTATGTTTTCAACAGGATTTTGAAAATATCGTGCATGAAAACATATTATTTAGAAATGTTCAATAACTCTTTTAATTTGACCTCCCCCTAAACATGATCCAGTCCTAGGATGCTTGTTGACCACAAGTACTCTTCCTCTGAGACTTTAAGGTTTGGTTCAGATCAAAAGAATTATTTAATAATTTCAAAAATAATTGCCAGAAAAAAATTAGAAAAATACTTGTCAGACAGTTTTCTATTGACTTAGACTCCCCCTAAATTTGACACATCCTAGGAGTCCTTGTAGATTATGAAGAAGATTTCCTCTGTGTCTTTAGGGTTTATCAAGATTAAAAGGGAAATAAACACAAATTTGGACAAACATTTTGAAATGTTAGTGATATAATACTGTTTTTTTAAATAATTTTGAAAGCCTTATTTTGAGATGATAAATTTTAAAACATAAGGTTTAAAAAGAAACCAAAAAAAATCCCCCAGTTTTCGACACCGTATGACTCTATCTAAGTGTCTTAAGGGACTCTAATGTTGACCAAAAGGCTTGTGTCTAATTGTGTAGGACAAACACTTTCTCGAAAAGATATAATTTTGAAAATCTATCATATATAGACAATTAGACAAGCATGAAATCCATAAAAATATTATTATGTTAAAGAACTATTTTGAAAATAGATTTTTAGAAAAAAATATTCTAAGAATTTTGGAAAATAATTTTGAAAAATATTTGTCAATTTATTAGTCCTTAGCATCTCACCCATTCTAGATGTCTCAGTACAAGCAAGCATGGTTACCTTATGGGTGTATTGTGAGATGCTTGAGTAATTTTTCTTAATTTATTTAAATCTAAGATTTAATCAAAACATGTGTTAGATTTAAATTTATCAAATAGTAAATTGTATTTAAGTTTCGATAATTGGCTTCTAGGTCTTGGCAAGGCACAGAGGCCTTCTTTGCCCGTAGCCTTATTGGAGCAACAAATCTTTCCTGGACAAATCCTTTTATCGAAATTTTATGTTCAAATTACTTTTTGAAAAATTTTGGTTTAACTAGCTTAGGTTTTGGATCGGTAGCCTCAGCTAGATCCACCAGACTAAACAGACCAAGTAGGGTACGCCTAACCTTACTTGACCTTATTGGAAGGGCTTCCCTAACGTACTATCATCTCACCTCCACCTAATACTAAGTTGTTCAAGTTTCAACTAGTCTTTTTTCCTATAACCGTTCTAAATCATGCATAAAATTAATCATGAATGACATGACATATATTAAAAAATAGCAGATGCATGACATGACAGTTATGCATGAGTCAAACAATTCATAACATTTTACTTAAGTTTCTAATAATGTATCAAATTCCCGATTTGATACACGTCGTATGAACTCGAGAATATATCAACGCACTTTGACATATTTGATTTTATTAAATTGATTGTTGCGGTTTGGGTAAGATTTAATTTAATTCAAATTAAGTTATTAAGATTTAATTGGAATTAAGTTAATTGTAATGAAATTAATTAAGAATTAATTGAAGTTGAATTAATTAAGAGTTAATTGAAGTTAAATTAATTAAGAATTAATTGAAGTTGAATTTGAATTAATTAAGAATTAATTGGAGTTAAAGTTGAATTAATTAAGAATTAATTGGAGTTAGATTAATTAAGAATTAATTGATGTTGAAGTTGAATTAATTAAGAATTAATTGGAGTTAAATTAATTAAGAATTAATTGAAGTTGAAGTTGAATTAATTAAGAATGAATTTGAGTTAAAGTTGAATTAATTAAGAATTAATTGGAGTTAAAGTTGAATTAATTAAGAATTAATGTCAAAATACTTATGATTAAATTAACTAAAAATTAATTAAGATGAAATTACTTAAGGATTAATTAAATTAATTAAGGATTAATTAAAATTAAGAATTAATTTAATTAGACTAATTAATGGAATTTAATGTTAAATAACAGATTAAATTAAGGTTAAAAATTAATTAAAGTTTTTAAGATTTAACATGATTTAAGTTTCAAAATTTCTGGGTTAATTAAAAGTTGTGGGTTTAGCTTCATCATTTTCATTATTTCAAAAATTTCTGACTCATCTACTATTTCTTCTTTATCTAATTTTTCAAGTTTTTCTAATAATTCTGATTTGTTTGAATCTTTGTAAATTTTGTTAACTATAGCCTTGATTGTAGAAAATTCAATCTCCTCCTCATCCTCATCATCAAAATCATATCTTTTTACATCTTCAAAGTAGGTGGAGTAATTTTCAGGGCTATTAATTAATGTCTTATAATTTTCTTCAGGATTATCCTAGAAGTTAATAATTAAATTATCATCTAAAAAGATTTCATTTTCAATATCCTCAGGGTTATCCTCAGCATTATCTTTAATATCCTCAAAAATATCCTTAGAAAAGTCATCCTTATCCTCAGAAATATCTTCAGTATTTTCAGGATTATTCTCAAAATTTTCAGAATTAATTTTAGTATTATCATTGACATTTTCAAATTTATTTCAGACTTATCAGTAAAATTATCAGATTTAATTTTAGGATTATCAGTAAGATTATTAGATTTAGTTTTAGGAATAATAGTAAAATTATCAGTATTAATTTTAGGATTAACACTAAAATTATCAGTATTAATTTCAGGATTAATAGTAAAATTATCAGAATTAATTTCAGGAATAACTGAGTTAATATTAAAAATCATTGCATTGATATTGACTATTAAAGAATTAATTTTTAATAATTTATTGATGTCCACTTTTGGTACTTGATCATGCAATACCCTAAGTTAATTATGCAACAGATCTAGTTTATCAGAAAAATCAATAGATTTATCTAAATTATTAATATACTTGAATGACTGTGCAGTAATTTGGAAATTTTTGCGAACGTAAATTTTTCATACTTTGGACGGACACTGATTCCTGTAGTGTCCATGCTTTTGACATTTGAAGCATTGTAGGTGGCTCTTGTCTCTCCAGACTCCGGGCGCTGGTGCCTCCTTTGCCGCCGGTGGTGTAGATCGAGTCTTATGAGTAGGACACTGATTTTTATAGTGTCCTCTCTCCCTGCACTTAAAACATGAGATATGAAATTTAAAAATTGACATTTTAAAAAAAATGTACATGATTCACCCCTGGGCTCCCCCTCAACTCCTGGTGTCTTTGCTCCATTGGCTGTTAGTCCAGTGAAGAGCGACCAGGCTCTGATACCATTTGTGGGGACCGGTGTCGTCGATAGAGGGGGGGGTGAATATTGACTCGTAAAAACCTTCGAAAACTTATCATAAACTCATCTTTCGAATCTTCGATCTAGACTCAGAGTTAGTAGCACAGCGGAAAACAAAACGGAATAATAAAAGATGACACAAAATGCACACGGGATTTTTACTTGGTTCCCAACCCCCAGGGTCAGTACATCCAAGGCCTAAGCACGGGAACTCTCGTCCACTAATGGTCTCCTTTTCGGACTTTCCAGAGGCGGAGAAACCCGTCTTATAGTGCACAATTTACAATCAAAAGGACATAGAAAAATAATGCAGAATTGTAAATTCAAACCAAACAAGAAGTGTTTAAGACTCGGCCGATCTGGAACACCGAAGTGCCGCGCACTTCCTCTCGGAGCTTCCTTGGTTGCAGAAATTCGTCGTTAGCACTTTGTCGTCACATGGAAGGCTCAGAATGATTTTCAAATGTTCTTCTGAGTTGAGGGGTCGAAGCCCATTTTATAGGCTTGTTACTGGGCGCATGTGCTCAATGAGGTGCCTTATATAGCTTGGTCAAAGCTTATCTCCACGTCGAACTCACAGCAGCCGATAATGATTTCAACCAGGGTGCCCTAGACATACAGGGTGCCTGAATGAATGAGGCGCTTGGTTCAATGAGGCGCCTTGTATCATTGAGGCGCCCTGGTTGATAGGGGTGCCTAGCGGCCTTGTTTCCAGCCTTGATGTGTGTTTGTTTGCCTGCTTTGTCTTCCATTTTAGGTACTTGCAAGATACATAAATACAAGTCAAACACATGTACAATCTTAGCCTTAATGAAATGGTTCTGACTTCGAATTTTCACAAAACCCTAGGTCGAACCGACGCCTAAGTTCCCATCCCCAGGAATGCGGCTTTCACCTACTCCTCTCAGGAGACGGTTGCCACCCGACCCATCCGGTTGGACTTTTACATAGCCTTCGAGACTCTCGGATCTTGTGACGTCCAAACCTCGACCCATCTCTACTTCTGTCCTTAGTCATCGTTAAGCTAAGTTGCTCAATCCCTCGGACCAAAACTTCGTGCCTAAACCCTAGGTCCAGGACTATTGCCCAGCTTCACTCACCAGGTCTTAGTGCCCATCTTCACTCACCAGGTCATAGTGCCCAACTTCACTCATCATGACTTTTGCCCAGCTTCAATCACTAGGTCTTAGTGCCTAGCTTCACTCACCAGGTCTTAGTGCTCAGCTTAACTAGGACTTTTTATCACTTTTCTTGACTACCCTTCCCTTGTTCAATGTATCACTGACTTAAGCATATTGTCAAACATTGAAACACTTAGAGGAGGACATCACTGATGCATCTTGCACCAACATCCGTGTCATGGTGAGTCGGGATGATGATGCCCTCTTGGTGAGCTTAAAAGAATCGTCATGTCAAATCTTGTAAGTGGACTATGGTCTGACATGATAAAAAGGTTGAGTGGTACTAATCAAGGATCAAGAGGATAATTTATTTAATTATTACTAAATTAAATTAATTATCAGGCATTCGATATCTTAAACACAGGGAGATGGACGACTCATAATATGTGGAGCCCATATGAAAATATAGGGGTTGGTGAGGAAGTACAATGGGATCCTTTAGTGGAATGGATCACCATTAATGGATCGGGTTTGGATCCATTAGCGGGCCAAGAACCAACTCCTCCTCATGGTCCCTACTTTAGCCCTATAAATACCCCATGGGAGTCATGATACAAGGCTAATAATTAATCCATGATTAATTGGAGAATTAATCATCCAAAACCCTAATTCCTCTTGTGGGATTTTTCGGGCCGCGAAAACCGCTTTTTCGCGTCGCGGAAACCCTGAAAGCCCCAATAGAAAGGATCCGAGCGAAGAAAACCATTTCAAAAATTTACGAGTGCTCGTTTACATGCTTCAAAACCGATCTACAACCTAGATCTATTAGAGAAGAGAAAACTACCTTCGATGCGTGCCCCGCAATTCCCGCTCGCTCCTCGGTTGGTGTCGAATCTCAAGGATGCAAAGTAGCAACCCTCTAGAAGTATCCACACAAGCAAGAGAGTGGAGAGGAGAGCCCAAAAGTGTGCTAGCACTACTTGGGGTCTCGGCAAGATGAGAGGAGAGGGAGAGACAAACAAAACAAAACCAAGTAAGGAGAAGAATGAATCACACACCCACAAAAAAACTCCTTTTGTGTGTTTAAGTGGCCGA
This sequence comes from Boesenbergia rotunda, assembly GCA_024364735.1. Taxonomy (NCBI): domain Eukaryota; kingdom Viridiplantae; phylum Streptophyta; class Magnoliopsida; order Zingiberales; family Zingiberaceae; genus Boesenbergia; species Boesenbergia rotunda. The sequence goes on along the minus strand of JAGFNQ010003819.1, from coordinate 1,404,798 downwards.
CCATTTAATGGCCATTATTGGCCATTAAGTGGCCGACCACCACCTTTGGTAACCCCCTATTTGAATTCAAAATTCAAATGGGGAGGTTACTTAGCCTTGATGATGATGCCAAGTCATCACTTGGTCAAGTCAAGGTGATGTGGCTTGAGTCAAGTCAAACTTGCCTCTTATGGACTTTCCATATTTAGCCAAAGTCAAACTTTGACTTCATTACTCTCCCATGATTAGATTCATCCAACACTTGGATCAAACTCGAGTCCAACTCAAGTTGTCTAATTTGAGTCAAGTCAAACTTGCCTTTTATGGACTTTCCATATTTAGCCAAAGTCAAACTTTGACTTCATTACTCTCGGTCCATCATACGGACTTATTCTCCATCTATTGCTCTATGTGTGTGACCCTATAGGTTCTTGTAACGTTGGCAATGCCCTTAAACCTATTTAAGGACATAAGCAATGAGAGGTATCTAGCAATACATCATTGCTACCCAAGTTACAAGAATGTCGAGATCCAACATCACCATTGTGACTAATAATTGTGACCATCACAATATGTGACAACGTCCTTCTATCCTCGATATCTAGATTGACCTTTCATGAGGCATAGACCGTGTCATCCTCAAATCAATCTATATGTCTTGATCTCCAAGTAGACTCACTATAATCAAATAAGCTCAATATCTAATATTGCCTTATTTGGGCATGACCATGCACTTAGTGGTCTTACTCTATCAAGAATGAAGATATCACTCCCGTCATATAGGAGGGATAGATCCCATCTACGTTACTCACATCCCTCCGCATAATTTGTTGCAAACCCAGTAATCGCCTTTATAGTCCACCCAGTTACGGGTGACGTTTGACGAAGCCAAAGTACGTAACTCCTTATGTAGGGAACTATGGTAACTTCAGGTCTAGGACTATAGTCATACTAATAGTCACATGAGAAAGTATATGACACTCATATAACGATCCATGATACTTTCTCATGGCGGGCCATTCAGTATACATTCTCTAATGTATACCCATGTGTCAACTTGATATCTCATATCTATGACTTGTGAGATCAAGTCATCATGTTGACCTACATGCTAGTCTCTATGCATTAACATTGTCCTTGAATGTTAATACTTGACTAGGAATAATTAAGAGTAGTGTTCTCTATATCATCTCTCTATCGATTCAACTAATCGATTGATATAGATAAGAACCTTCTACTCAAGGACGTTATTATACTAAGTTATTTGGCACCAATACACATAAGTACAATAACCATAAGAAATGCCTTTATATATAAGAAATATATATACAAGAATATGATACAATGAGTCCAAAAAGTAATCATCATATGATTGGCTCTAGGGCTCTCACTAACAATCTCCCACTAGCACTAGTGCCAATCGCTGTAGTATCTAATACCCAATGACCTAGTGTGACCATCATGCTTCATCTGTGCCAAAGCCTTGGTCAAGGGATCTGCGACGTTAGCCTCTGTGGGCACTCTGCAAATCTTCACATCTCCTCGATCGATGATCTCTCGAATGAGATGGAATCGCCGTAGTATGTGTTTGGTCCGCTGGTGTGAGCGAGGTTCCTTAGCCTGTGCAATAGCTCTATTGTTGTCACAATAGAGCTCTACGGGATCAGATATGCTAGGAACCACCCCAAGCTCAGTGATGAACTTGCTAATCCAAACTGCCTCCTTTGCTGCCTCTGATGCAGCAATATACTCAGCTTCTGTTGTAGAATCTGCAACTGTGTCCTGCTTCGAACTCTTCCAGCTCACAGCTCCGCCATTCAAGCAAAACACGAACCCTGACTGCGATCTGTAATCATCCTGGTCGGTTTGGAAGCTGGCATCAGTGTAACCCTTTACAACTAGATGCTCATCGCCTCCAAATATCAAAAAATATTCCTTAGTCCTTCTCAAGTACTTAAGGATATTCTTGACCGCTATCGAGTGACGTTCACCTGGATCTGACTGGTACCTGCTCGTCATGCTCAAAGCATACGAGACATCAGGACGAGTACATAACATGGCGTACATGATAGATCCTATGGCAGAAGCATAAGGGATCTTATCCATGCGGTCTCTCTCCTCTCTAGAAGAGGGACTCTGAGTCTTCGAAAGACTCACACCATGTGACATTGGCAGAATTCCTCTCTTGGAATTCTGCATGGCAAAACGGTGTAATACCGTATCGATGTATGTACTCTAACTTAGGCCAAGCAATCTCTTAGATCTATCTCTATAGATCTTAATGCCTAGAATGCAGGCTGCTTCACCTAAGTCCTTCATTGCGAAACAAGTCCCCAACCAAGTCTTCACAGACTGTAGCGAAGGGATGTTGTTCCCAATGAGTAGTATGTCATCCACATACAAGACTAGGAAGACTACTGTACTCCCACTAACCATCTTGTAGACACAAGGTTCATCTTCGTTCTTGATGAAACCAAACTGTTTGATCGCATCATCGAATCGAAGATTCCAGATCCGAGAAGCTTGCTTTAGACCATAAATGGCCCTATGCAGCTTGCATACTCTGCCAGTATGCTATGGATCTACAAAACCCTCAGGCTGTGTCATGTACACATCCTCGAGGAGGTTTCCATTCAGAAACGCTGTCTTGACATCCATCTGCCAGATCTCATAATCGTGGTAGGCTGCAATAGCAAGCATGATCCGAATGGACTTAAACATCGCTACTGGAGAAAAAGTTTCATCATAGTCAATACCATGAATTTGCTTGAAACCTTTAGCTACCAGTCTACCCTTATAGGTATGAGTAAGTCCATCCATGTTAGGCTTTCTCTTAAAGACCCACTTACACCCAATGGGTTTGACCCCTTCAGGTGGATCAACCAAGGTCCAAACTTGGTTAGTGTACATGGATTCCATTTCGGATCTCATGGCTTCCAGCCATGACTCAGAATCTGGGCTCATCACAGCTTCCTGATAGGTGGTAGACTCATTCTCAATGATCATAACGTCATCATGGTCAGGCAAGAGAAATGAATATCTCTCAGGCTGATGATGTACCCTATCAGACCTGCGAAGAGGTAGGTCTACCTGAACAGGTTGTTGTTCCACAACTTCTTGTGTAACAATCTCATCCACAATTTCTTGTGGTTCCTGTTCAGTATCCATCAAGGGCTCAGTGCTATGGTCATTGTCTTGAACTTCTTCAAGATCAAACGAACTCCCACTAGTCTTTCTAGAAACAAAGTCCCTTTCTAGAAAGACCCCAGTCTTAGCAACAAACACTTTGTGTTGACTGGGAATGTAGAAGTAATATCCCTTAGTTTCCTTGGGATATCCCACGAAATAGCACTTATCGGACTTGGGTCCCAGTTTGTCTGAGACTTGACGTCTAACATAAGCCTCACAACCCCAAACCCTCATGAAAGACATCTTGGGACTCCTCCCAGTCCATATCGTATATGGTGTCTTCATGACCGCCTTTGATGGAACACGGTTAAGTGTGAACGCTGCCGTGTCTAGAGTATATCCCCAAAAGGATATAGGAAGATCTGCGTGACTCATCATAGATCGTACCATATCTAATAAGGTACGATTCCTCCTTTCGGATACACCATTCCACTGTGGTGTCCCAGGAGGAGTGAGTTGAGATAGAATCCCACACTCAGCTAAATAGTCACGAAACTCATGGCTCAAGTATTCTCCACCTCGATCTGATCGAAGTATTTTAATACTCTTGCCGAGTTGGTTTTGTACTTCATTTCTGAATTCTTTGAACTTTTCAAAGGACTCGGACTTATGTGTCATCAAGTACACATAACCATATCTACTGAAATCATCAGTAAATGTGATGAAGTATCTATAACCACCTCGAGCAGCAACATTGAAAGGGCCACATACATCAGAATGTATGAGTCCTAACAAATCTGTTGCCCTCTCGCTATGTCCACTAAAGGGAGTCTTAGTCATCTTGCCTAGAAGGCATGATTCACATGTCTCATATGATTCAAAATCAAATGAATCCAGCAATCCATCCTTATGGAGCTGGGACAAGCGACTCTCATTTATGTGGCCTAAGCGACAGTGCCAGAGATAGGTTGGGTTCAACTCATTTGATCTCAACCTCTTGGTACTTACATTATAGATAGGGCGTTCTAAGTCTAGAATGTAGAGTCCGTTGATAAGATCTGCACTACAATAGAACATTTCATTTAAATAGACTGAACAACATTTGTTCTTAATTATAAATGAGAAGCCTTTCTTGTCTAGACAAGAAATAGAAATTATGTTCTTAGTAAGTGCAGGTACATAACAACAATCATCTAGTTCCAGTACAAGCCCAGAGGGTAGAGATAGAAAATAAGTTCCTACAGCAACAGCAGCAACTCGTGCTCCATTGCCTACTCGTAGGTCCACCTCGCCCTTTGCCAATGCCTTGCTATTTCTCAGCCCCTGCACATTGGTACAAATGTGAGAAGCACATCCAGTATCTAATACCCATGATGTAGAAATAGAAAGGTTGACTTCTATAACATATATACCTGAAGTAGAAGGCTCGCTTCTCTTCTTCTTACAATCCTCCAGGTAGATCTTGCAGTTTCTTTTCCAATGCCCTTTCTCACCGCAATGGAAACAGGTGGCATCCTTCTGCACCCCACCCTTGGGTTTAAGTGCTGCAGAGCTGGCTTTGCCCTTGGTTTGGTTCTTACCCTTACCTTTGGGCTTCCACTTACCCTTGCCTTTGCCCTTCTGTACCATCAGGACGGTACTAGGCTTGGTGAGATTAGGCTCAGCAGTTCTTAACATGTTGAGTATCTCGGGAAGTGGTTTGTCTAATTCGTTCATGTTGTAATTCATGACGAATTGACGGTAACCTGGCGGCAACGATTGCAGAATCAGGTCGGTAGCCAGCTCTTGGCCCAAGGGAAACCTAGTCTATCGAGGTTCTCGACGTACCCAATCATCTTGAGTACGTGAGTTCCTACTGGGGTTCCCTCTTTCATCTTGCATGAAAAGAGGGCCTGAGTCACTTCGAACCGCTCGTGCCTTGCCTGCCCTTGATATAATTGCTTGAGGTGGCCAATCATATCGTAAGCATTCATGTTCTCGTGTTGCTTCTGAAGCTCAGAGGACATGCAGCATAGCATTAGGCACGACACGTCTAACGCGTCGTCTTGATGCTTCTGATGAGCATCTCTAACGCTACGGATGGCTGAGGGTGGTGGTGCTTCAGTAACTGCTTGCTCTAGAACGTACAGCTTACGTTCCTGTTTGAGGACTATCCTCAAGTTCCTGTACCAGTCCAGGAAATTAGCTCCAGTGAGCTTGTCCTTCTCAAGGACAGATCGCAGAGAGAGAGTATTCGCGTTTGAAGACATGGCAATCTACAACAGATAAATACATAGAATAAATATCATATTCTAGTAATCATCTAATTAGGCCTTTAATTAAATGATGCTCTCACTAAATTATAGGAATTTTGGTGGAATCAAGTCATTGGAGTGGTCAAACCACACTACTAGATTCGTACCAATTTACTATAATTTATGTGGGACAAGATCCACATCATACTATGCCTTGAGTTAGCTTTGGCTAAATCGCCCAAGACTTAGTATGATCGGTAGATAACTAATTTATCAATTACATCTCTATGCAACTCTTGTTTATAGGATCAAGATTTAACGTTTACGAATAATCTTGAGTTAGCTTTGGCTAAATCGCTCAAGACTATTTAAAACGGTGATTTTGTCCTACCCTTTCCAACTATTGGAATACGCCTATAGCTTTACTCGATCCAATTGAGTTAACTAGTTACTCAATCTGATTGAGCTCGATCTAACCCGAGCCGTGATAGGCGGGACCAAGGTTGTCCCTCCGCATCCTACCAAGATTAAATGCGTTGCTCTGCTTTGGCAGAATCGACAAGCGCATATGATCGAGGTAGTGATGGGTATCAGGACCCGGTAGGCGTTTACGAGTTGATTCGATTTTAGATCTAATCTAATCGAGGATGTGCATCACATCTAGGCATTTATGAAATCTAATTTAATCCTAAATGTGTATTAAGTGCACATCAAAATGTGGTTCCCACATTACTTGTGCATCTCATACACTTAAGTTTATTTTTACTATTCTACATTATTATGCATCATATACATCACAAGCATAGCAATAATAAAAATAAACATAAGTGACTTGGTCATGGCCCTACTAAGACCCTCTCAAGCCAATGAGAGGATCCGATGGTCAACCTAGGTCTAGCGTCTTCTCCAAGCGCTTCCTCTTGACCGTCTTGGTGTTGTCGGCTAGTTCTCCCGAGTCCAACTTCTCCGGAATTTCCGTCGTCTTCACTTTCGTACATTACAAATTTTTATACTCGAGTTACATTCGAGTCTAAATATGAAATACAACAGAAATAAAATATTAAAAGCCGACACGCAGGTCGCAAACACAATACAACACGCACATGTACAAAAACGGCGCGCAGGCCGTATTATGAATTACAACACAATTTTAATCTTATTAAAAATTGGGTTTTGGGCCATGACCATCACACTACTGTACATAATTCAAAATTATGTAATTTTACAGATTTTATATAATTTTTCTACTGATTTTTAGAATTTTTCGAGTCACAACTCCGCGGCGGTCCCGGTAAGCGGGTTTCGGGCGTAATCGCGAGACAAGGCCCCTTGCGGGGTTAGGGGCAGCACCCCTACTCGTGAAATAACCTTCACGAGTGTCTTCTTGCGATTATACAGCGCCTTTACCCGCTGTCCCAAAATCCATTTGGGCGAAACTTGCCGTTTCGGAGAAGTTTTTCTCGGTGGCAAAGTCTACAAGTGCTTCGCACTCGTCGCTTTGCCTCTACGAGGAAAAATACTCAAAAATCCTAAAATTTAGAAAAATTATAGAAGCATAAAATTATCTAAATTTTGTATCTAATACAAAAAAAAATAAAAACCAAAACGAGCACAAGCTTCGCTCGTGGCTCTGATACCACTGTAGGGTTTTTCGGGCCGCGAAAACCGCTTTTTCGCGTCGCGGAAACCCCGAAAGCCCCAATAGAAAGGATCCGAGCGAAGAAAACCATTTCAAAAATTTACGAGTGCTCGTTTACATGCTTCAAAACCGATCTACAACCTAGATCTATTAGAGAAGAGAAAACTACCTTCGATGCGTGCCCCGCAATTCCCGCTCGCTCCTCGGTTGGTGTCGGATCTCAAGGATGCAAAGTAGCAACCCTCTAGAAGTATCCACACAAGCAAGAGAGTGGAGAGGAGAGCCCAAAAGTGTGCTAGCACTACTTGGGGTCTCGGCAAGATGAGAGGAGAGGGAGAGACAAACAAAACAAAACCAAGTAAGGAGAAGAATGAATCACACACCCACAAAAAAACTCCTTTTGTGTGTTTAAGTGGCCGACCATTTAATGGCCATTATTGGCCATTAAGTGGCCGGCCACCACCTTTGGTAACCCCCTATTTGAATTCAAAATTCAAATGGGGAGGTTACTTAGCCTTGATGATGATGCCAAGTCATCACTTGGTCAAGTCAAGGTGATGTGGCTTGAGTCAAGTCAAACTTGCCTCTTATGGACTTTCCATATTTAGCCAAAGTCAAACTTTGACTTCATTACTCTCCCATGATTAGATTCATCCAACACTTGGATCAAACTCGAGTCCAACTCAAGTTGTCTAATTTGAGTCAAGTCAAACTTGCCTTTTATGGACTTTCCATATTTAGCCAAAGTCAAACTTTGACTTCATTACTCTCGGTCCATCATATGGACTTATTCTCCATCTATTGCTCTATGTGTGTGACCCTATAGGTTCTTGTAACGTTGGCAATGCCCTTAAACCTATTTAAGGACATAAGCAATGAGAGGTATCTAGCAACACATCATTGCTACCCAAGTTACAAGAATGTCGAGATCCAACATCACCATTGTGACTAATAATTGTGACCATCACAATATGTGACAACGTCCTTCTATCCTCGATATCTAGATTGACCTTTCATGAGGCATAGACCGTGTCATCCTCAAATCAATCTATATGTCTTGATCTCCAAGTAGACTCACTATAATCAAATAAGCTCAATATCTAATATTGCCTTATTTGGGCATGGCATGCACTTAGTGGTCTTACTCTATCAAGAACGAAGATATCACTCCCGTCATATAGGAGGGATAGATCCCATCTACGTTACTCACATCCCTCCGCATAATTTGTTACAAACCCAGTAATCGCCTTTATAGTCCACCCAGTTATGGGTGACGTTTGACGAAGCCAAAGTACGTAACTCCTTATGTAGGGAACTATGGTAACTTCAGGTCTAGGACTATAGTCATACTAATAGTCACATGAGAAAGTATATGACACTCATATAATGATCCATGATACTTTCTCATGGCGGGCCATTCAGTATACATTATCTAATGTATACCCATGTGTCAACTTGATATCTCATATCCATGACTTGTGAGATCAAGTCATCATGTTGACCTACATGCTAGTCTCTATGCATTAACATTGTCCTTGAATGTTAATACTTGACTAGGAATAATTAAGAGTAGTGTTCTCTATATCATCTCACTATCGATTCAACTAATCGATTGATATAGATAAAAACCTTCTACTCAAGGACGTTATTATACTAAGTTATTTGACACCAATACACATAAGTACAATAACCATAAGAAATGCCTTTATATATATGAAATATATATACAAGAATATGATACAATGAGTCCAAAAAGTAATCATCATATGATTGGCTCTAGGGCTCTCACTAACACCTCTCCCACCCTCTTCTCCCTCTCCTAGGTCACGCATAAGAAGGAGAAGAAGAAATTCTTTCTTCTTCCTCCTTGTGTCTTCTTCTCCTCTCCTTGTGGTGGTCGGTGATAGACAAGGAGGACTCAACTTCTTCTTGGTGGCACATGGCAGCAGTAAGGAAGGGAAGTGATCAGCAGCGTGGGGAGAAAGTGAAGCTCTTGGCTTGGGTGGTTGGCGCCGGTGAGGAAGAGGAAGAGGAAGAGGCTATAGGTAGAGATTGGAGAAGTGTCTTCTTCTTCTAGTTCTCTTCTCCTGTTCCTCTTCTCTTGTGCGGGATCATCCATAGAGCAGCATGACCTCCGCCAGCAGCAATGAATCCCACTTTGCAGCCCCGGCAGTGAAGAAGAAGGAGGAGAGGCCGGTTGAGGGTTTTGAGGAGGAAGAAAGAGTTCGTCTCAGTTTCTTCTTCCATATTATTCATCCTCCGATTCCCCTATACCTTAGTCACCTTGTGGTCAGAGCCCTTCAGGTGGTTGTGGCTGCCGACAGCGCAAAGGTGGAGGTGTAGAGAGAGGGGGCCGAGACAAGGAATCCCTAGTCTCTAGGGTTTGTGTTGGCATGTTGGAAGAAGCTTGAACGAAGAGGATTAATTGGTGCCTTGGTGACTCCGCGTCTTGGTAGATCATCGCCCACACGACGTCGAGGTGGGGAAGGTCATAAGGTAGAAGACTGCGAGGTAAACGGCGAGGTATAACTCTCCCGAGCTCCGTTTTACTTATGTTATGTCTGATTATGCCATGTTACTTTGCCTCGTCATTTTATGCATGTTTGTTAATTATTTTGATTATTGATCATGGATAATAATTAGCTAACTGGACCCCGAAGATAAACACAAAAATCGACGTTCCAAATCGTCATCTTTTCTACAGTTAATCAATCTGGAAATTTACAAGGCCTTAAACTTGGTTTTGGCTAAGTTGTAACTTGGATTAATTAACATGACAATGAGACGGTCGTTAGAGGGACAGGTCTCTATTCAGATTAATTTTTTTTAATCCGTAGACATAGAGAGGTCTCTCAGGTACGACCCCGTGGTTGTCTTGGAAACCGCCAAGCCATACCCAACAACTGGTATCAGAGCTGTGTTTTCGCTTATTTTTCTGCACATTATCATGTCCATTATTTTGTTGGATAATATTTAGATGTGTGTAGGCTAACTTTGTGTTGCAGGCACTAGATTCCAACTATTATGACAATTGTGATTTTTGTATGTGATTGATTGTGTTTGATGTAAATTAATTGAATCCTCGGGGTTGACGAGACTAGATAAGTTATTTAATTTTTGTAATTAAATATGACACTTGTTTAGCCATGCTTTCTATTTACTTTTGATCTAGATGACATTTACACTCCTTTGTCGAGTATAGGATCAATGGATGTAAATAAGTAAGCTAATCATCTCGGCTCGGGGACTCCTTCATGGTGACTTGTGCATGGATAGGATGGAGTGGACGAGGTGACGACATGACTGGAGGCGCATTGGAGACCAAGGTCATGATAGTTGGAAAAATCTAGGATTTTTTCATAGCACTATTATTATTGGTTTATGTGTTTGTTGTGTGTGTGCATGTGAAAAACCTCAAACGCAAATTACTAAGTGGGAGAGGGACCCTAAGGGTCCCACGACCTCCATTACAATCTAACAAGTGATGCAAACAAGCCCGGGCGTTGGCTCTGAGTGCCTTCCTCCATAACTGATAGACTTGTTCTATGGATCACTGGGTTAGAAAAGATTATAGAAAATTATTGAAAAGAGTGTGTACTTCCCCAATGGAAGACACATAATTGGAAATAATTTTCTTAGTGTCGTGTAATGGTAAACACTTGTTACAAATATTAGTATCCTCCCCAACGGAGTCACTGCTATTATTTGTAGGGCTGAAGAGGACCAACTATTAATTTTACTTGTCAAAAAGTTAGGTTGACAAGATAGTAAAATTAATGGGTAAAACCTCCTCTCACAGATGAAGAATTCGTATACATCCACATTAACATGGCATGCGAAATTCTTGGTGTTTTGAGGTGTTGGTTGATTTTGTAGTAAATTGTTTTGAGGAGTCAATTTATTTTCAAAATCTAAAGTGTGTGAATGTTGTGATTCTCAGGTGCTTTAAAATGGATCTAGACCCACTTGACCTAATTCAAAGAGAAAACCAAATAAATGCCCCTAATAATGATAAGGATAGGAATTAAATATGGACTTTGTCTCTACTGCCGAGGAACCCAAGTGTGATCTTGCCGAGTTCTGTATCGAAAAGCCTAGCGAGATTAATACTGAAGAGGAGTTTGAATAATTTAGGAAATGGTTAGAAGTAGATGAGACGACTGAATGCCATCAAAATCAGGCTTCTTCCATTTCTAGTGATAAAACATACAAACTCGATGAACTCTTCGGTCAAAGTAATCGAGCCTCTATGTAGAAGGTAATGAAGAACTTGACCACAACCATCTTGGTTGAGGGTATGCCCATAAGGGAACATGCCCTCAAAATGATGGCTTGGTTGAAGGAGATGGAAATCCATGGAGAACAGATTGATGGGGAAACCCAGGTCGATCTCATCCTCCAATCTCTACCAGTGAGTTTTGAGAAGTTTCGCCTAAGATACAATATGGACAAGCATTCATATTCGTGGGCAGAACTTCTGACAGAACTCGAGGCGGCAGAGGCATTTTCTCTTCAGAGTTCATAGACTTTTGTTGCTCAAGACGTTTCTACTTCTAAACCGAAAGGAAAGAAGAAGAAGAAACGTTCTAGGGAAAAGAAAGTAGCAGGATTACAGGGACCTCAGGGATGCATGAAGAAGCCGAAAGACAAGTGCTTTGTGTGCAAACAGTCAGGACATTGGAAGATGGATTATCCCTGTCGCCAGAGTAGTATCACAGGTATATTTTCTTCTTTGTCATTATAACATGTTTAGCGGTAATATCTACCGATACCTGGTGTATGGATACAGATGCCACTAATCATGTCTGCATTTTTGTGCAGGGGTTCCAGGAAACCCGACGGCTAGCTGAGGAGGATATTACTGACTACATGGATGGGCTATGGAGATGACTTTTTGCAGTGGGAGCTTTATCTATTCATTTGTCTTTAGCATAGGATGATATAGTTTTGGCTTTATAGAGATTGTCTTTATGTACTTAGTTTTTGGAAAGAACTTTTGTTTAGTTTCTGGAATAAGATATTTCTATTGCTTTTATTTGTTAAAAGTGGAATAGAAGGATTATCTAAAGTACATAGATAGGCAGTTAGCACATAAAACCAAAAGCTCCCATGATGCAATTAATAGCTTATCATCTTAACTAAAAGAGAAAGGTTCCTTCCAAGTAGAACCAAACATACATTTTGGCTCTAAGGTTTGGTTTGTTAACCTCTAGTGGGATTCAAAAGTGGTCTACCAATAAGCCCTTGGGTTCATTGGTAATGGAGGACTTGTCTTCCTTAAGATCTTTTGACTCTTACTAGGGAAGTAACAAAACCAAAATAGGCTTGTCCTAAGCCTAGGGGCATAGAGCCAAAGATATATAGGAATTTGTTCATCCTGATAAGTATAAGTCCTTAGTCTATCTAGAACAGAAGTACCCTTGAATACTTTGTTTATTTTATAAACAATTATTTAAAGGACAAAGTACATTTACTTGATGTACTGCAAGACTGAATACTTTGATGAGATCAAAGAGTTCAAGTCTGATGCAAAAGAAACATCAGAGTAAAATTATGGTGACATTATGATTAGATCATAATGGAAAGTACCCCTGGGATAGTTGTAGGACTTACTTATTAGAGATTTGGAATTGGATCCCAATTCATTGCACCTGGTATGCCCCAACAGAACGGTGCAACCCATGGAAGGAAGAAGGTCTCTTAGGTTAATAGTTAAGAAAATGGTAAGCCACTCTGAGATTAGCCAGATTTGTTCAAAGGGGTATGTCCTAGATACGACGGTGCATATGCTTGATTCTATCTAGGTCAGTAGTCTCTTAAAACCATAGAAATGTAGACTAAGCAGAGGCTTAGTCTAAGGCATATTCAAATTATGAGTAGATCAACACATGTGCTGAAGAGAGACACTGACAAGTTTGAATCTAGTGCATATGTTCGTAGGCTATCCTAAGGGAACAATAAGGTGGTTTAGTGGTCCTAAGGATCAGAGGATATTCGTTGGGATGAATGTCTGATTCTTAGAAAAAGGACTATGAAATAAACCACAAACCCATGAGTATAAATTATTCTTAGTAAAATTAAAAAAGGGGGACATTCTCATCTTAATACCAGCTGTACAAGAGGAAATACCACAAGGTACTGCACCTCGTGTATTTGAAGATATACAGAGGGTACCTTGTCACAGTGGGAGGGTTGTTGCTCATCCTAAAGGTCTCATGTTCTTGGAGAGTCTATGGACTGGGTCCTAAGTGAACATGAACCGGATCCCTAGACCTATGACAAGGATCATTCACTTTGAAGAAATAAATCCAGTTATATGGATTTGTTCAAAGGATGGATGATATTGTATGTTACAGAAACGGAGTGGTATTCTTGTACTATACGTAGATAATATTTTATTGGTTGGCAACAATGATGGAATATTATCAGACGTAAGGGTATGATTGTCCACACAATTATGAAGGACTTGGGAGAAGTAAGATACATCCTTGGGGATCAAAGATCTAAGGGATCTCCAGACAAGGATGATGTGCTTATCCCAAGTTTCATATAAAACATTGTCCTAGCTCGTTCTAGCATGGATACCTCCAAAGAAAAGTTTTGTACTTTTCAGCTTTGGAGCTACTCTATCTAAAGAGATATGTTTAGATTATCAAAGGTGATAGAGTAGGTAATGGCAGTTCCTCTAGCATCGGCTAAAGGAAGTCTCATGTATGCTAGAAACGAGTCCAGATATCTGTTGAACCGTGGGCACAGGTAACAGATATCGGAGTAACCCAGGTCAAGAAAATTAGACTGCGATAAAAGCATGTATTAGTGCCTGAGAAGGACTAAGGATTATATGTTGATTTACTGGGCAGGCCAATCCCCTGTGGGTTATATGAATACAGAATTCCAATCTAGATAAGGGAAAATATAAGTATTCCTTGGGTTTTGTATTTACTTTTAGGAGGTAGAACCATTGTATAGCAGAGTGTTGCGCAGTGGCTGCGTGATGGACCCTGCTATGAAGGCTGGATATTTGGCAACCTGCATGACAGCCAATATAGCTACATGGTTTAGAAACCTCAAGATGGACTTCAATGTGATTCTTGGTTTGCTCAAAACTATCACATTTGATGTGATTAAAATGGCGCAGTTGCAAACTCGAAAGAATCACAAGTCCATAAGGCGAGAAAACACATAGAGCGCAAGTTTCACCCAGAAGAGGAATAGCTGTCGTTGCCTAGATTGCATCAGAGGATGGCCTAGGTGGATCATTTCACTAAGGCCTTAGTAGCGAGAGCTTTTAGGCATGTGAAGGATCTAGAGGTTAGATGTATGACATTTTGAAAATAACAAAGTCTTTGAGTATAAGTGGGAGATTGTTAGGATGTATACTAAAAGCCTTTCTTTTGGTTAGAATACATCTACATTTTAAAGAGAATCGCAAAATCACACAGTGCATGTTTATATTAGTATATGCACAAAATGTCTAATAATTGGCATTGTAGATAACATGGTGAGTTGTGTCGCACAGAAGATCATGTTATCAGGTTCCCTGCTGAAGTATAAGAAAGAGGCTCACAACCGAGATGAAGTTGGACAAACCATCGGCATGGTTATAGTGTAATTAGGTGTGGTTTATCTTAACCATAGAATTAACTACTGTACTTTGTGTACATTGAGTAGGATCAAAAGAGAAGTCATCCAATTTTGTACTGATATAGTAAATTGGATTAGACCTCGGATAAATATTATGGAGTACAATCTCTTAATTCCGAAATAATGACAGGCACGTATAATTATATATTATTTCTTTGACTTAACAAAGGGTGAGATTTATTCTGTTAAATCAATAAGTCCGATAAATTTGGAAATAATATTAATTATATGGTGTGCTGTTGATTATTGACGGAATTCGTGTCTTGGTCAGTCGCGATGATGATGCCCCCTGGGTGAGCTCAAAAGGATCGTCATGTCAAATCTTGCAAGTGGACTATGGTCCGACATGATAAAAAGGTTGAGTGGTACTAATCAAGGATCAAGAGGATAATTAATTTAATTATCAGTAAATTAAATTAATTATCGG
Source organism: Boesenbergia rotunda (assembly GCA_024364735.1). Lineage (NCBI taxonomy): Eukaryota > Viridiplantae > Streptophyta > Magnoliopsida > Zingiberales > Zingiberaceae > Boesenbergia > Boesenbergia rotunda. The sequence continues at coordinate 1,389,746 of JAGFNQ010003819.1, read as the reverse complement.
GCATTCAATATCTTAAACAAGGGGAGATGAACGACTCATAATATGTGGAGCCCATATAAAAATATGGGGGTTGGTGAGGAAGTACAATGGGATCCTTTAGTGGAATGGATCACGTTTAATGGATCGATTTTGGATCCATTAGCGGGCCAAGAACTAACTCCTCCTCATGGTCCCTACTTTAGCCCTATAAATACACCATGTGAGTCATGATACAAGGCTAATAATTAATCCACGATTAATTGGAGAATTAATCATCCAAAACCCTAATTCCTCTCCCTCCCTCCTCTCTCTCTCCTATGTCACGCATAAGAAGGCGAAGAAGAAATTCTTTCTTCTTCCTCCTTGCGTCTTCTTCTCCTCTCCTTGTCGTGGCTGGTGATAGACAAGGAGGACTCGGCTTCTTCTTGGTGGTACACGGCAGCAGCAAGGAAGGGAAGTGATCGGCGGCGTGGGGAGAAAGTGAAGCTCATGGCTTGGGTGGTCGACGCCGATGAGGAAGAGGAAGGGGCTATCGGTAGAGATTGGAGAAGTGTTCTCTTCTTCTACTTCTCTTCTCCTCTTCCTCTACTCTTGTGCGGGATCATCCAAAGAGCAGTAGGAGCTTCGCCGGTGGAAAGGAATCCCACTTTGGAGGGCCGGAGGTGAAGAAAATGGAGGAGAGGCCGGTTGAGGGTTTTGTGGAGGAAGAAAGAGTTCGTCTCAGTTTCTTCTTCCATCTTCTTCATCCTCCGATTCCCCTATACCTCAGTCACCTTGTGGCTGGAGCTCTTCGGGTGGTTGTGGCTACCGGCGGCGCAAAGGTGGAGGTGAAGAGAGAGGGGGCCGAGACAAGGAATCCCTAGTCTCTAGGGTTTGTGTTGGCATGTTGGAAGAAGCTTGAACAAAGAGGATTAATTGGAGCCTTGGTGACTCCGTGTCTTGGTAGATTGTCGCCCACACGACATCCAGGAGGGGAGGGTCATAAGGTAGAAGACTGCGAGGTAAACAGCGTGGTATAACTCTCCCAAGCTCCGTTTTACTTATGTTATGTCTGATTGTGCCATGTTACTTTGCCTTGTCATTTTATGTATGTTTGTTAATTATTTTTATTATTGATCATGAATAATAATTAGCTAACTGGACCCCGAAGATAATCACAAAAACCGACGATCCAAATTGTAGTCTTTTTCGCGGTTAATCAATCCGGAAAGTTACAAGGCCTTAAACTTTGTTTTGGCTAAGTTGTAACTTGGATTAATTAACACGACGATGAGACGGTCGTTAGAGGGACGGGTCTCTATTCGGATTAATTTTTTTTTAATCCGTAGACATAGAGAGGTCTCTCAGGTACGACCCCGTGGTTGTCTTGGAAACCACCAAGCCATACCAACACTTAATGCCCCTAATAATAATGATTGGGAAATAAACCTGGACTTTGTCGAAATTGCCGAGGAATCCAAATGTGATCTTGTCAACTTCTGTGCTGAAAAACCTAGCATGATTAATGGTAAAGAGGAGATGGAATATTTTAGGGAGTGGTTAGAAGCAGATGACATGACTCAGAGTCATCAACATCAGGCTTCTTCCATTACCAGTGATAAAACTTCCAAGCTCGATGAACTCTTAGGACACCATAATTGGGCCGCTAGGCAAGAAGTCATGAAGAACTTGGCAACAACCACCATGATTGAGGGAATGCCCGTAAGGGAACATGTTCTCAAGATGATGGCTTGGCTGAAGGAGATGGAAATCCATGGACCACAAATCAATGGGGAAACCCAAGTCGATCTCGTCCTCCAATCCCTACCAAAGTGTTTTGAGAAGTTTCGCCTAAGCTACAATATGGACAAACGTTCATATTTGTGGGCAGAATTTCTGACAGAACTTGAGGCGGCAGAGGGGTTCTCTCTTCAGAGTTCATAGACTTTCATTGCTCAAGGGGTTTCTACTTCTAAATCGAAAGGAAAGAAGAAGAAGAAACCAGCTGGGGCAAAGGAAGTAGCAGGATTATAGGGACCTCAGAGTTGCATGAAGAAGCCAAAAGGCAAGTGCTTCGTGTGGAAGCAGTCTGGACATTGGAAGGCGGACTGTCCCCGCCGTCAGAGTAATAATTCAGGTATATTTCTTTCTTTTGTCGTTGTAACATGTTTAGCGATGATATCTACCGGTACCTGGTGTGTAGATACGGATGCCACTAATCATGTCTGCATCTCTTTGCAGGGGTTCTAGGAAACCTGACGACTAGCTAAGGAGGAGATTACCATCTAGATGGGATAGGCTACAGAGATGACTTTTTGCAGTGGGAGTTATTCATTTATGTCTTTTAGATAGGATGATAGAATGTTTTGGTCTTAAAGAAATTGCTTTTATGTACTTAATTTTTGGAAAGAACTTTTGTTCAGTTTCTGGAATAAGATATTCTATTGCTTTTATTATTAAAAGTGGAATAGAAGGATTATCTATTAAAGTATATAGATAGGCAATTGGTTTACTTTTAAAACCAAATACTCCCATGATGCAATTAGATGTTTAAAAGCTTACCATCTAACCAAGATAAGAGAATGGTTCCTTCCTAGATGAACCAAATTTATCTTTGGCATCTAAGGCTTGGTCTTATTAACCTTTAGTAGGATTCAATGGTTGATAGCCAATGTGCCATTGGGTTCATTGGTAGTGGAAGATTAGACTTCCTCGAAATCATTAAATCTTACGTGGTAGGTGAGAAAACCAAGAGGCTTTTCCAAGCCAAGGGGCATAGAGCCAAAGGTATGTTGGGAATGGTTCATCTTGATAAGTATGGGTCCATAGTCTATCTAGAATAAAGGTAGCTTTGAATATTTTGTTTATTTTATAGACATTTATTCAAAGGTCAAAATACATTTATTTGATGTATCGCAAGTTTGAATCTTTGATTAGATCAGAGAATTCAAGACTGATGGGGAGAAACATCATGGTAAAAGTATGGAGACATTACGATTATATCGTAGTGGCAAGTGTTAGGATGTATACAAGAGCCTAGCCTTTTTGTATGAACATCTACTTTTTGGAATAAGAATCACATGATCATGATTGCATTTTATATCTGTATATATGTGTGTGTGCATGTTGTTTAATACTCTACACTGTAGATAACATAGTATGTGGTGTCACATAGAAGATCATGTTATCAGTCCCTTGTAGAGTATAAGAAGAGGCTCACAACCTAGATGGTCTTGGACAAACCATTGACATGGTTGTAGTGTAATTTGATATGGTTTGTCTTGACCATAGAGTTACACTAGTACACTCTGAGTGTATTGAGCGAACCAACTTTGAGGTGATTCAATTTATACTGACTATATAATTGAATCAGACCACAAGATATTATTTTGGCACATGTACTTAGTATTTATTTCTTTGATTTACCAGTGGGCGAGATTTATTCATTAAATCGATAGGCTCGGTAAATTGAGAAATAATGTTATTTGCATGGTGTGCCGTTGATTATATGAGGAAACCGTGTCCTATTTTAGGGTGATGATGTCCTCTTGAAGAGCTTATAAGGTTTATCATATAAACCCTGCAGGTGGACTTGGTCTATCATGATAATAAGGTTAAGTGGTACTATTCATGGAGTTAGAAGTTAATTAATTAATTGTCAGATTAATTAATTTATTAACGGACATGCGATATCTTAAACACGGGGAGAATTTTGTACAAATAATATATTAGAGCCCATATTTTATTATGGGGGTTGGTGAGGTAATTCAATAATGATCCTTTAGTGGATTAGATCATTATTAACGGATCCAGTTTTTTGGCTAAAAACTTTTTGTGGCTAAAAAAATCCGTTAGGTGGCCAAGAGCCAACTCCTCCACATGATCCCTATTGTAGCCTATAAATACCTCATGAAGCCTAGACCCATAATAACTTCTTTGGTTTATAAAGCTTCGCTTTAATCTCTTCCTTGGTTTTCTTTCCTTGGTTCTCTCTTGGCCGGTGCCCCTCTCCCCTCTCCCTAGGGTTTCGGCGGCAACACAAAGAAGAGGAAGAGAGCTTCCTCATCTCTTGATTCTTCCTTCTCCTTCTCAAGAGGTGACGCAATCTTGGAGGTGATTCCTCCTTGGTGGCCGGCGGCACAATGAAGGAGAAGGTGGTGGTAGCCGGCAGCAAAGAAGAGAAGAGGAGAAGAGGGTCTTTCCTCTTGGAGGTTGGCGCAAGTAAGAGAGAAGAGAAGAGTGGTCTAGGTGGCTTCAACTCATGGTAGATCGTCGCCCACACGACGTCCTAGAGGAGGGAGGTCATACAATAGAAGATGAAGAGGTACAAGTTTTGTTTTTGTTCAATTCTTGTTCTTGTTCATTACTTCTTGCCTTGTCAATGTAGTTAGTTATTTGTTAATTAACTTGGACCCTAATTGCAAACACAAAAATCGGCGATCTTACATCGTTGTCTTTTCCGCGGCTATCCGACTAGAAGAGTCTAATTGTTTGAACAACATGTTTTGTTCAAGCGATCGCTCAAGTCGGTAGCACGACAACGAAATGGTCGCTTGGAAGTTTCGTTTGTGTCTGGATTAATTTCAATTAATGAAATTTTAATCCGGGGACACAGCAACGGATAGATTCCATGTGCACCATCCAAGAGCCTAAAACCAACAATTGGTATCAGAGCGCAAGTTTCCGGTTTTGTGTGTTTGGATTCAGTTACTTTCATGCAATTTAATCATATATTTTATGCCGAATAATAGTAGGATGTGCGTAGGCTAACTATTTGTTGCAGGCATAAGATCCACTATTATGGCCATATGTGTGTATGTGATTGGATGTGATTGTGTGTTTGTAAATCCTCGGGGTTGACGAGGCTAGATTAGTATTTAATTTTTGTAATTAAATACGACATTGTTTAGCCGCTCTTGATTTTTAGTTTACTTTTGATCTAGATTTTTGTACACTCCTTCGTGGAGCATAGGATCAATGGATGTAAATTAAAAATAATTTTTTATCTCGGCTCGGAGCACCTATGATGGCTTGCGCATGGATCTAGAAGGAGGAGACGAGATGACGACGCGACGGGAGGCATATTGGAAGTTAAAAGGTCATGATAGTTGGAAATTATATTTTTTCCATATTTATTGCTTTTGTTTTAATATGCATGTTGTGATTGCTAAAAAAATATCTCAATATAAATAACTAAGTGGGAGAGTGGTTTTTTTAATTCCCGTGACCTCCATTACAATTTTAATTAGTGATGCGAACAAACTTGTGCGTTGGCTCTGAGTGCCTTCCTCCATATCGGGTGAGTTTGTTTTGCGGATCACTAGGTCAAAAAGGGGTTATAGGAAATTATTTAGGAGCGTGTCATCTTCCCCATCGGAAGGAACATAATCCTAAGTAATTGCCTTGGTACCAGGTAATGGTAAACACTTAAATGCAAATAATAGTATCCTCCCCATCGGAGTCACTGCTATTATTTGAAGGGCCAAAGAGGAACCAACTATTAATTTTATTTGTCAAAAGTAAGGTTGACAAGATAATAAAATTAATGGGTAAAACCTCCTCTTACTAATGTAGAATTTTGTGTTGGTGCAGAATGCACCAAAGTCAAACATGTGTTTTGATAATGGCAACAGAGTTCAAAAGTTAAGTCTTACTTGTTTTTCTAACAAGTCACTCTAGTGTGCAGAAAAAGCCCTAGCGAAGGACTGCTAGGCACTGGCGAAGGAATGCCAGGGTAAAAAGCCCTAGCAAAGGAATGCTAGGCGTCAGGCGAAGGACAGCTTGGACTGAAGCCCTAGCGAAGGAATGCTAGGCACCGAGCGAAGGGCAACTCGGCATCCAAGACCTGACAAAGGACTATCAGGCAAAAGTCCAACCAAAGGAGCGGTTGGCATCAGGTAAATTCTCCCGAGAGGAGTAGGTGAGGACGCGTTCCCCGTCGAGGGAACAGTAGGCGTCGGTTCGACCTAGGGCTCCATTTTGGAGACCAAAGTCAGAACCAAGACAGCTAAGGCTGTATAAACTAATAATTAATTGTTTTATTGTGTTCTGGACTAACCCTGGATGCAGGACCGAAGGAACGTGTGTCTGCAACCCAGAGAGCCTCAAAGGAGTGAGGCAACAGCTGAGCAGGGCGCCCTGAGTGTCCAGGGCGCCCCCAAGGTGAACCAGAAACAAATGAAGTAAAAAGGGCTCTGGCTGCTTACTGGGCAGGGCGCCCTCAGCAGCCAGGGCGCCCTCAGCAGCCAAGGCGCCCCGCGCCCAAGCCTGCGAAGCATCACCCTTATCCAGCCAAGAATTTTGCGCAGAAGAAGTCAAGCAGGGCCCCCTCTGCGACCAGGGCGCCCCCAGAGTCAAAGTTATCCCTATTCGGATGGGATAACGCTTGACCGAGCTAAAACCGGATCGGTTGACACGTGGCAGGGCGCCCCCGACGTCCAGGGCGCCCCGAGGTGCTATAAATAGAACCCAACGCCCAAGCTTTCCAGAACAACTTCGAACCAACGCTTCCACGCTCTTTTGTGCTCACGCCTTGCTCCGGAAACTGCCCAACTCGAGCCTACGACATCCCGCTGCTCCGGAAAGTCAACCTACAACCGGACGTCGGTAAAAGAAGAGTCTTTTTTTATTAAAAGTTTATGGTGATATACTTGTAAATCTATTCTTGTAAACTGATTTTGCGCTCATATAGAATTGCCCAAAGTAAACGATCAACGATCGTGGGCCTTGGAGTAGGAGTCGACCTAGGCTCCGAACCAAGTAAAAAGTACTGTGTTCGCGTGTTTTGTTTCTTTCCGCTGTGCAAATTGCTCTTTCCATAAATCCGAAAGTTTTTCGATATTCACCCCCCCTCTATCAGTTCTCTCGATCCAACATTTTGTATACGTCCACACTATCGTGACATGCAATATTCTCGGTGTTTTGAGTTGTTGGTTGATTTTAAAATTTTTTATTGTTTGAGGAATCAATAAATTTTTGAAATATAATGTTTTGATCTTTGTGATTCTTAGGGACATTTTCAAAATGACTTTCAACCCACTGGGTTTGATTTTAAAAGAAAACAAACTTACTGGCCCTAATTATGTTGATTGGAAATGCAACCTGGATATTGTCTTAACTGCAGAGGAGTACAAATTTGTACTTTTTGAGGAATGCCCTCCTTAGCCTACTGATAGTTCTAGTGAAGGGGAGAGAGAGACTTATAGGAAGTGGGTTAAGGCAGATGAGATGACACGGTGTTACATTTTGGCTTCTATGTCAAATGTATTGCAACATCAACATCAGGCTTTTCTTACTGCCTATGACATGATGATCAATCTCAAATAACTCTTCGGACACCAAAATCGGGCTGCTAGGCAGGAGGCTATGAGAAACTTGATGACGACCACCATGATTGAGGGAACACCCGTGAGGGATCATGTTCTCAAGATGATGGCTCATTTGAATGAGATGGATTCCTTGGAGCTGAGATCGATGGGGAAACCCAGGTCGATATCATTCTCCAGTCTCTACCTAGGAGTTTTGAGCAGTTTCGCCTGAACTACAAAATGAATAAGAGGTTGTATTCGTTGGCGGAACTCCTAGCAGAACTCCAGGCGACAGAAGGGCTTTTTCGTCAGAGTGCTCAAGCTTTTATTGCTCAAAGGGTTTCTACTTCTAAGCCGAAAGGCAAGAAGAAGAAGAAACAAAGTGTAGCAAAGAAGGTGGCTGATCCTCAGGGACCTCAGGCTGGAGTGAAAAAGCTGAAAGGCAAGTGCTTCATGTGCAAGCAAACTGGACATTGGAAGGCAGACTGTCCTCGCCGAAAGGAGAACAAAGGTAAATCTTTTTCTTTGGTCGTCGAAACATGTTTAGTAGTGTTATCTACCAGTACCTGGTGTATAGATACGGGAGCCATTGATCATGTCTGCAATACTTTGCAGGGGTTCTAGGAAACCAGACGACTAGCTGAGGGAGAGATTACTGTCTACATGGGCAATGCTACGGAGGTGGCGGCTATTGCAGTGGGAGATGTTTATTTATCGTTTGATAAGAATAAATTTTTTATTTTAAGAAATTACCTTTATGTACCTACTTTTAGAAAGAATTTAATTTTAGTTTCTAAATTATTTTTGGATGGATATTCTATTTCTTTTAATGACAAGGTTATTATAAGAAGAAATAGAAAGATTATCTGTTCTAGTACTTTGGTTGACAATTTGTACACTCTTGAACCAAAAGCTCCCACGATGCAAATAGAAATTAATAACTCACCATCTAATTCAAATAAGAGAAAAGAGCATTCGAAAATGAACTAGACATATCTATGGCATCTAAGACTTGGTCATATTAACCTAAGTAGAATTCAAAGGTTGATAGCTGATGGACCTTTGAGTACATTAGTGGTGGAAGATTTCCCAACCTGCGAATCTTGCTTAGAAGGTAAAATGACCAAGAGACCTTTTAAGGCCAAGGGGTATAGAGCCAAAGATGTGTTGGAATTGGTTCATTTTGATTTGTGTGGTCCTATGTCTATCCAAGCTAGAGGTGGCATTGAATATTTTGTCTCTTTTATAGACGATTATTCAAGGTATGGATACATTTACTTGATGCGCCGCAAGTTTGAATGCATTGACAGGTTCAAAGAATTCAAGGCTGAGGTGGAGAAACATCAAGGTAAAAGTATCAAGACACTATGGTCTGATCGTGGTGGTGAGTACCTCTTGGGAGAGTTTTGGAGTTACTTATCGGAGGCTAGGATTCAATCCCAATTGTCCGCACCTGGCACACCCCAGCAGAATGGTGTGGTGGAGCGAAGGAATAGGACTCTTATGGAAATGGTTAGATCGATGATGAGTTACTCTGAGTTGCCAGATTCGTTCTGGTGGTAAGCTCTGGAAACGACAACATACATTCTGAACTTGGAACTATCTAAATCAGTATCCTCTACGCCCACAGAATTATGGACTGGGCGAAGGCTTAGTCTGAGACATATTCGGATTTGGGGTAGTCCAGCACATGTGCTGAAAGGAGATGCTGATAAGTTGGAATCTTGTACAAATGTGAGCTTGTTCGTAGGCTATCCTAAAGGAACGAAAGGTGGTCTGTTCTATAGTCCTAAAAATCAGAGGGTGATCGTTAGCACGAACGCCAGATTTTTAGAGGAAGACTATGTGATGGACCACAAGCCCATGAGTAAATTATTCTAGAAGAAATGGCAAGGGAAGTCCCTACTTCAGTACCAACGGTACAAGAGGACGTACCACAAGTCACTGCACCGCGTGTCCCAGAAGATACACAGGTGGCACCTCGTCGTAGTGGGAGGGTTGTTAGGCAGCCTGAGAGATTCATGTTCTTGGGAGAGTCTATGGACTTAGTCCCTAGCGAGCATGAACCTGATCCATGGACATATGACGAGGCACTCCAAGATAAAGATGCGGTATCTTGGCAAAAGGCAATGAAGTCTGAGATAGAATCCATGAATTCTAATCGGGTTTGGGAGCTGGTAGAACCACCCAATGGTATAAAAGCCATTGGATGCAAGTGGGTCTACAAAAGAAAGAGAGGAGTAGACAGGAAGGTTGAGACCTTCAAAGCAAGGCTTGTTGCGAAAGGGTATACTCAGAAAGAGGGTATCGACTATGAGGAGACCTTTTCGCCAGTAGTCATGCTTAAGTCTATCCGGATTCTCTTGTCTATTGCTGCTCATATGGACTATGAGGTTTGGCAGATGGATGTCAAGACAGCTTTCCTTAACGGATGTCTTGAGGAAAACATCTATATGCAACAGCCAGAGGGATTCATTGCAAAGGGCAAAGAGCATCTTGTGTGTAAGCTTAATCGGTCCATTTATGGATTAAAGCAAGCTTCTAGATCTTGGAACATCCGCTTTGATGAGGTAATCCGGTCATATGGATTCATTCAAAGTCTAGATGAGTCTTGTGTATACAAGAGATATGATGGAAATGTAGTGGTATTTCTTGTAATATATGTAGATGACATTTTGCTCATTGGCAACAATGCCAAAGTGTTATCAGACGTAAGGGTATGGTAGTCCAAACAGTTTGACATAAAGGACTTGGGAGAAGCGGGACACATCCTTGGGATCAAGGTTATAAGGGGACTCAAGAAAAGAATGTTGTGCTTGTCTCAAGCTTCATACATTGACTCTATCCTGACTCGTTTTAGCATGCAGAACTCTAAGAAAGGTTTTCTACCTTTTAGGCATGGAGTACCTCTATCTAAAGAGATGTGTCCTAAAGCAACAAAGGAGATAGAGGAGATGAAGGTAGTTCCTTATGCTTCAGCTGTAGGAAGCCTCTGTTGGATCGAGAAGAACGATAGAGGGGGGGGTGAATATCATAAAATGTTCGGATTTGTAAAAGAGAATTAGCAGCGGAAATAAATAAAGTAAAACACACGCGAACACCACGATTTTACTTGGTTCGGAGTCGCGGTCGACTCCTACTCCAAGGCCCACGGTCATTGACCGTTTACTGCGGGCAATTCTATATGTGCGCAAAAATAGTTTACAAAATGTATTACAAGAATAGTACAGTAAACATAAAAGTAGCTCTTCGTTACCGACGTCCGGTGTAGATTGTATTTTCGGAGCAGAGGGACGTCGTCGGCGCTTGTATCTTGAGTCGGGAGGTTTCCGGAGCAAAGCGCGGGAGTAGAAGAGCGTGAATGCGTTGGAAGAATTGATTGTCAGAAGCCTTGGTGTTGGGTGCTATTTATAGCACTTCGGGGCGCCCTGAACGTTGGGGGCGCCCCCCCCCCCACGTGTCAACCGATCCGAAATTACCTCGGTCAGCCCTTATCCCACTCAACTAGGGTTGAGGATTGACTCTGGGGGCGCCCGGGACGCTGGGGCCGCCCTGGTTGACCTTTTCAGCGAGCTTCTCGGCAGGATAAGAGTTATCCACTTTGGTGGCTTGAGTGCGGGGCGTCCTGGGCACTGGGGGCGCTCGGGAGCACGGGGGCGCCCGGGAGCGTGGGGGCACCCCGCCCAGTGAGCTTCCGAAGCGTTTCTTGCTCAACTTGTTTTGCCTTCACCTTGGGGGCGCCCGGGACACTGGGGGCGCCCTGCCCAGCTGCTGCCTCTCTCCTTTATGGCGTTCTGAGCTACAGAGACTCGTTCCTTTGGTCCTACATCCAGGGTTAGTTGCAAATACAATAAGGCAAGAATATCTTATGAGTATACAGCCTTAGCTGTCTTGGTTCTGACTTTGGGTCTCCAAAATGGAGCCCTAGGTCGAACCGACGCCTACTGTTCCCTCGACGAGGAACGCGTCCTCACCTACTCCTCTTAGGAGAATTTACCTGTTGCCAACCGGCTCCTCCGGTTGGACTTTTGCCTAGCGGTCCTTTGCTAGGTCTTGGATACCCGCCTGTCCTTCGCCCGGTGCCTAGCAGTCCTTCGCTAGGTCTTCGTATCCTGGCAGTCCTTCGCCAGGTGCCTAGCAGTCCTTCGCTAGGTCTTCGATCCCAGGCTGTCCTTCGCCCGGTGCCTAGCAGTCCTTCGCTAGGTGTTCGTATCCTAGCAGCCCTTCGCTAGGTGCCCAGCTGTCCTTCACCAGGACTTAGGGTTTCAGTGCCTAGCATTTCTTCGCTTGGTGCCTAGCATTCCTTTGCTAGGACTTCAATCTGCACACTCAATCAGCATGTTAGATAAGAAATAAGACTTAACTTTTGAACCTTTTGCCATTTATCAAAATACAGGTTCGACTTGGGTGCTGTCTGCACCAACAATCTCCCCCTTTTTGATTTATGGCAACCCGATTCAAAGAGTTAAGTTAATCAGAGTAGATGATAAACTAGTTTAGTTCCCTCCCCCTGGATGGAATCTCCCCCTAGGTTTTTCAAAGTTTTGTGGAGTTTGAAAATTTTCTAAGTCAAAATAATGGAATTAATTTTTCAAAACTTAGAAGATTTTTCAAAAGGAAAATTTTAAAAAAAATTTATACTTAGAAAAAGTTTCTAAAACATCTTTTGAGTTTTTGAAAGTACTTTTAAAAGGTTTTTGATCTCTTTAGTACTTCGAAACTTTTCTAGGGATATTTAAGCACTTAGTGATATTTTGAACATAGCTTTAGTCTAGAGAATGCTTTCTTTTGAAAACAATTTAGACTAAGTACTTTTGAAAACAGTTTTCTTTTGAAAAGAATTTAGACTAAGTACTTTTGAAAACAATTTTGGAAGAAATAGGTTAAGTACTTTGAAAGAGTAAAATAGAGTAAGTACTTTTGAAAGCAGTACTTTTGAAAGCAGTTTTGAAAAGAATTAGACTAAGTACTTTTGAAGGATGAAAATAGAGTAAGTTGAAATAGACTAAGTACTTTTTTTGAAGAAAGGATAAAATTTTGAAATTTTTTTTTTTAAGGCTTCTCTCTTTTCCTATCTCTCCCCCTTTGTCATATATCAAAAAAACCCAACCAATATAGCAAAATAACAAATATCTTGCATATTGATATAACCGAATAATGTGCTGTACTGAACCAATACATGATAAACTGAATCAAACCAATTTAAAATTTCTCTGTAGGGACCTGTCTAACCCAATTAGCTATTTACTAAATGTTATAAACAGTAGTTTTCGCTAGGGTTGGTCGAGTTAAGTGTTCTATTCAAGTTAGATGGTCTAAGCTTGACACTTAACTTGATTACTGTTAAGTTGTATTTTGTGCCCCAATTACTGCAGATGCACTGACTTAAAGCATCTTGAATTAAGGCAAAGACCTAAGCATCTCAACCCATTCTTGGTTATCAATCAATAGTATCCTAAGGTGTTTGTGAGATGCTGACTTCTAAATCTATAGGTGCATACAGTTCTAGGATTAGGGCCTGGGCTAAGTCCATTTGCGAAAGAAAGCCTAGTTTTGAAGGGGGTAGTTTTTTAAGAAAAACTAAGTTAAAAAAAACAAAAAAACTGTTTTAAAAAACTAATTTTGAAATTCAGTAAAGCAGTTTTAAAACTATTTTTAAAAGCTGATTTTTCAAATCAAAAGAAACCAAAAATAGAGTAAACCTATTCTACTAAGCATAATCCTAACTGCCTTCTTAGTGAGCTGAACTCAGACTCAGGTAGGGGTTTTGTGAATATGTCAGCTAAGTTAGATTTAGAGTCTATATGCTTAAGGACTATTTCACCCCTGGCTACATGATCTCTTACAAAGTGGTGTTTAACTTCTATGTGTTTAGTTCTGGAATGTTGGATTGGGTTTTTAGTTAGGTTGATTGAGCTAATATTGTCAATGTAGACCTGAGTTTGAGTGTAGTTAAGCTGGAAGTCTTTGAGAGTGTGCATCATCCATAAGAGTTGTGCTACACACTCTCCTAAAGCTACATACTCAGCTTCAGTTGTGGATAGAGCTACACAGTGTTGTTTTCTGCTGCACCAACTTACTAGACTATTTCCTAACAGTTGGCAGCTTCCACTTGTGCTCTTTCTATCTAATTTACAACCCGTGTAGTCAGAGTCCGAGTATCCCGACAATTTGAAGGTTGAGGTCCTAGGATACCAAATCCCTACATTTAGGGTGCCCTTGACATATCTCAGTATTCTTTTTAGGGCTGCTAAGTACGTTTCCTTAGCACAGGTTTGGTATCTAGCACACATTCCTACAGCAAAAAGGATATCAGGTCTGCTTGCTGTAAGGTACAGTAGACTTCCAATAATACTTCTATAGAGTTTAAGGTCGACTGGTTTGCCATCAGGGTCACTATCTATTTTTATATTGGTGGTCATGGGGGTACTTATGCTTTTAGAGTTGTCCATTTTAAATTTCTTTATTAGCTCTTTAGCATATTTGGATTGATGGACATAGTTTCCATCTCTAGTTTGTTTAATTTGTAACCCTAGGAAAAAGTTGAGCTCACCAACTAGGCTTATTTCAAACTCGTTTTCCATTATTTTCACGAATTCTTTTAAAAAATTAGAGTTGGTGGACCCAAAGATTATGTCATCGACATAGATTTGGGCAATAAAGATTTCTTTTCCTAAGGTTTTAATAAATAAGGTTGAGTCAATTTGACCTTGTTTAAATTCTTTAGAAGTTAGGTAGGTTGATAGACATTCATACCAGGCCCTGGGAGCTTGTTTTAGTCCATAGAGTGCTTTAGTAAGTTTGTAAACATAGTTAGGTCTTTCTAAGTCCTCAAAACCAGGGGGTTGTTCTACATAGACTTCTTCCTTAATGAATCCATTTAGAAAGGTTGACTTTACATCCATTTGGTATAGTTTGAATCCTTTATGGGATGCAAAGGCTAATAACATCCTAATGGACTCAAGTCTAGCTACTGGGGCATAGGTTTCGTCATAATCTAACCCTTCTACTTGACTAAATCCTTTTGCTACTAAGCGGGCTTTATTTCTGACTATTTCTCCTTGATCATTTAACTTATTCCTAAAAACTCACTTAGTGTCAATGACGGATTTGCCCTCAGGTTTAGGTACTAATTCCCAGACTTGGTTTCTTTCGAATTGGGCTAACTCTTCTTGCATAGCTATGATCCAATCAAGATCAGGTAGGGCTTCCTCTATAATCTTAGGTTCAATTTTTGAAATCATGGCTATCTGACTAAGATTTCTATAGGAAGACCTAGTTCTGACTCCTAAAGTTGGATCACCCATAATTTGATCAGTTGGGTGACTAAGTCTGGGTTTCTTGGTTTTTCTTGAACTTGGTTCAGCCTCAGGTCCAGCTGGTTGATTTGGTTCAATGTTTGGTTCAACATTTGGTTCAATTGACTCAGAAGTTGGTTCAATATATAGTTCATTCAAGGGTTCAATTAAGGGTTCAACAGTTGGTTCATTATCTTCTTGATCAGCATTTGATGAAGTTAGGTCTGGATTATCAGATTTTGTGTTGATTTCTTCGTCAAATATTAAGTTTGTTGTTTCTTCAATTTTCTTAGTTTGTTTGTTGTAAACCCTATAGGCTCTACTTGTGGTTGAATATCCTAGGAAGATGCCTGGGATTGACTTAGACTAGAATTTTCCTAGATAGTCCTTGGTGTTTAGGATATGGACTTTGCATCCAAAGACCCTTAGGTAGTGTAGATTTGGAAGTCTATGGTAGTATAATTCATAGGGTGTTTTGTTGTGTCGCTTGTTAATTAGTACCTTATTTTAGATGTAGCAAGCCGTACTAATTGCTTCTACCCAATATTGGTTAGCTAAGTTGAATTCATTGAGCATAGCCCTAGCGGCTTCCTGTAGGGTTCTATTTTTCCTTTCGACTATGCCATTTTGCTGGGGGGTTCTAGGACACGAAAATTCATGTATGTACCCATTTACCTTACAGAATTCCTCGAACCGTTGATTTTCAAACTCTCCCCCGTGGTCACTCCTAAGTCTTTTAATTTTAGTATTGTTTTGATTTTCAATTAACTTACAAAATTCATTGAATAGGTTTAGGGTTTCATCTTTGGTCTTTAGAAACCTAACCCAGGTAAACCTGGAGTAATCATCAACTATTACTAAGCAGTACCGGTTTCCGCTTAGTGACTTGGCTCCATGTGAATCAAAAAGGTCAAGGTGCAGGAGCTCAAGTGTGGTTTGAGTTTGATCAGATTGGATTAGTTTGTGACTAGACCTGGTTTGTTTACCTTGATTACATGATTCACATATTAAGTTTTCATGATTTTTAATTTTAGGGATACCTTTAATTAGGCCGAGTTGGGTGATTTTTGAAATAATTCTCAGATTAGTGTGACCTAATCTCCTATACCAGAGGTTTGATTGTTCTAACTGAGTTAACATACATTTAGGTACTAGGGGTAGGTTTATAGTGTAAATATTATTTTTCCTAGTGCCCTTAAGCATGGTTTCTGAGTCTTGCAGGTTTCTAATCAGGCAGTTAGAATTGTTGAAGGTAACTACATAACCAGAATCACACAACTGACTTATGCTAAGCAAGTTAAAATTAAAATTTTCAACCAAAAGTACTTTCTTAATAACAAAGTCAGATTTAAGTTCAATATTACCTGACCCAATTACCTTGAGTGTAGCATTGTTGCCAAATGCCACTGAGCCTAGGTTTTTGAACTTGAGTTTGGTGAATTTCAATTTATCTCCAGTCATGTGTCTGGAGCAACCGCTATCCAACATCCATTGGTCCAAATCTTTATGTTCCTACATATAAAGAGTTTTGTTGATTTGGATTCAATTAGAATTAGGAATAGCCTAAATTGATTTTCACAGCCTAGTCTGTCTCACCCAATCTAGGGTTATTAATCACGTTAGCCTTACAGTTTTGTGAGACACGTTTTGGTAGTTAGAATTAATTTGAAAAAAAAAATTATGATTTATTTTGAAAAACTTAATTTAATTTTGAAAACAGTTGATTTTGAGTTTGTTTAAAAAAATGTTTGAATCTACACTCAACTGAAAATTTGTGTTAGATTTGAATTTGACAAAGAATAGTTTTAATTTGAATTTCAAAAATTGGCTTCCAGGTCTTGGCGAGGCACTAGGCCTTCTATGGCCGTAGCCTTATTGGATCATCAACCCTTTCCTTGACAAAGCCTTTTAATGAAATTTCATTTTCAAAACTATTTCTTGAAAAATTCTGGTCTAACTAGCTTGGGTCTTGGATCTGTAGCTTCGGCTAGTTTCATCAGTCTAAAGAGACCAAGTAGAGTATACTTGACGTTATTAGAATTGGCTTCCCTAACGTACTATCATCTCACCTCCACCCAATACTATGTTCTTCAAATTTCAGTTAAGTTGGTTCAGTCCTTAAACTAATCAGTCCTAAATCTAAGCATGGTAAATTGCAGAAATTAAATAAACAAGCAAGCATGCAATTTGAAAACAAAAATTGAATTTTATCTAACAATAAATATAGTTTTTAATTTGGCTCCCCCTGGACTAAAGCCATGATAATGGTTAGGCAAGATATGAATCTTGTCCTTGGGGATCCAATACTGATTTGATCCAGTTTGTTTGTTCAGGCATAGTTTGGGTACCCATGCCTGAGCTTTAGTTCTGGACTGTTTCAGTACAGCGTAGTAGGATCTTTGTCTAGATTTGGTTCTGTATCCTAGTCCGGATCGATTTAGAACCGACTTTTGTTTTCCAAGAATCATATCAAGACCCTTGGAACCAGAAGTGAATCATTCTAAAGATGATCTAAGGTCCTTAACTTGAGTTTTCAAGGAGGAGTTCTCTTTTTCAAGTTATTCGACTTGAATAGAGGTTCCTTCTTGAACCTTCTCAGTTAAAGGTCTAGAGTCAGCTCTCTCTTTCAGGAGTTTTACTTCCTGTCGGAGAGATTCGACTCAGAGTTTAGCTTTCGCCAAATCTCGAGAAAGATACGAAATTAACTCATTTAATTGAATTCTTCTAAAACCACTTACAATTATTTCGCCGTCCTCTGAGAATGTGACTTTGCCTTTGTCTAGCTCCGACTCTGACTCTGTCTCTATTTCTTCTGAAGTGGTTAGTGTGAGCAGGTTCGACTGTGGGACCTCTTCTTCGGAGGAGGAGGAGGACTCGTCCCACGTTGCCTGAAGTGCCTTCTTCTTTCTTGTCTTCTTTGTTTCCTTCAGGTTGGGGCATTAAGTCTTGTAGTAGCCCTTTTTCTTGCACTCGTAGCAAGTTACATTGGGTTTGTTCTTTTTAGTTGAGGGTTCAGTTGGTTCTTCCTTTCTTCGGCTGGCTTTTCTTCTGTTAATCTGGTTTTTTAGCTCTTTGTAGTAGTCGCGGGCTAGCCGAACCAACTTAGGCCGATTTCCCTCACTATCTTCTGAGTCTGAATCTGAGTCAGACTCAGGTGCAGGTTGAGGCTTCTTCTTGGTTGTCCTTCCAACTTTACCTGCAACAAAGGCAATACCTTTCTCGGCTAAATTACAGTTAATCTGTTCATGTAATTCAAGTTCAGAAAAAAGTTCATCTAACTTAATTTTGGAAAGGTCCTTAGAAACTTTGTAAGCATCTACCATAGATGCCCAGAAGGTGTTTCTTGGGAAGGCGTTAAGAGCATACCTTATTAGGTCACGGTTTTCTACCTTGTGACCAATGGTATGTAGACCGTTCATCAGCTCCTGAATTCTGGCATGGAGCTGAGCTGCTGATTCGCCTTCGTTCATCTTGATGGTGTATAGCTTATTTAGCAGAAGGTCCCTTTTGCTGATTCGGGTATCGGAGGTTCCCTCATGTAGTTCGATCATCTTGCCCCACAGCTCCTTGGCACTGTTGAATGGACCCACCCGGTTCAGCTCCTCTTTTGTTGGACCGCATTGGAGGGTCTGGGTTGCTTTCGCATTAGCTTCAATTCTTCTTTTCAGAGCGGTATCCCACTCAGTGTACGGATGTGGTACTCCTTCAACGTTCTTTGGAATCTCCAGTCCAGACTGGATGATTATCCACATGTCCACCTGAGTTTTCAGGTGGACCTCCATTCGACTTTTCCAGTAGGAAAAGTCTTCTCCACTGAAAAGTGGAGGTCTGGCTGTGCTGAATCCTTCTTGCATGGCCATTAAGGATTTTATCTGTAAAAGAGAGAAAGGAAAGAAAAAATCTGTCCCAAGACTTGGTCTTGGATTAGTAGTGCGGGATAAAGAAAATTAAGTATCGAGGGGTGTTGCACTGGTGTCGATTAACGATAAGAATTTGAAGAAGAAAAAAAAACAAATAATTTGACAAAAATCCGAAAAATTCTCAAACTGGTGGTTGCACCAAATTTGTGCTTCCCCGCTCTGATACCACTTGTTGGATCGAGAAGAACGATAGAGGGGGGGTGAATATCGTAAAACGTTCGGATTTGTAAAAGAGAATTAGCAGCGGAAATAAATAAAGTAAAACACACGCGAACACCACGATTTTACTTGGTTCGGAGTCGCGGTCGGCTCCTACTCCAAGGCCCACGGTCGTTGACCGTTTACTGCGGGCAATTCTATATGTGCGCAAAAACAGTTTACAAAATGTATTACAAGAATAGTACAGTAAACTTAAAAGCAGCTCTTCGTTACCGACGTCCGGTGTAGATTGTATTTTCGGAGTAGAGGGACGTCGTCGGCACTTGTATCTCGAGTCGGGAGGTTTCCGGAGCAGAGCGCGGGAGTAGAAGAGCATTAATGCGTTGGAAGAATTGATTGTCTCGACTAGAGCTGAGGATTGACTCTGGGGGCGCCCGGGACGCTGGGGGCGCCCAGGTTGACCTTTTCAGCGAGCTTCTCGTCTGTATAAGAGTTATCCGCTTCGGTGGCTTGAGTGCGGGGCGCCCTGGGCACTGGGGGTGCCCGGGAGCACGAGGGCGCCCGGGAGTGTGGGGGCGCCCCGCCCAGTGAGCTTCCGAAGCGTTTCTTGCTCAACTTGTTTTGCCTTCACCTTGGGGGCGCCCGGGACACTAGGGGCGCCCTGCCCAGCTGCTGCCTCTCTCCTTTGAGGCGTTCTGAGCTGCAAAGACTCGTTCCTTTGATCCTACATCCAGGGTTAGTTGCAAATACAATAAGGCAAGAATATGTTATGAGTATACAGCCTTAGCTGTCTTGGTTCTAACTTTGGGTCTCCAAAATGAAGCCCTAGGTCGAACCGACGCCTACTGTTCCCTCGACGGGGAACGCGTCCTCACCTACACCTCTCAAGAGAATTTACCTATTGCCAACCGGCTCCTCCGGTTGGACTTTTGCCTAGCGGTCCTTTGCCAAGTCTTGGATACCAGGCTGTCCTTCGCCCGGTGCCTAGTAGTCCTTCGCCAGGTCTTCGTATCCTAGCAGTCCTTCGCCAGGTGCCTAGCAGTCCTTCGCTAGGTCTTGGATCCCAGGCTGTCCTTCGCCCGGTGCCTAGCAGTCCTTCGCTAGGTCTTCGTATCCTAGCAGCCATTCTCTAGGTGCTCAACTGTCTTTCGCCAGGACTTAGGGTTTCAGTGCCTAGCATTCCTTCGCTAGGTGCCTAGCATTCCTTTGCTAGGACTTCAATCTGCACACTCAAGCAGCATATTAGATAATAAATAAGACTTAACTTTTGAACCCTTTGCCATTTATCAAAACACAGGTTTGACTTGGGTGCTGTCTGCACCAACAGCCTCATGTATGCTATATTGTGTACGAGGTTGGATATCTACTATGTCATTGGCAAGGTTAGCAGATATTAGAGTAATCCAGGACAGGGACATTGGACTGCGGTAAAGCATATATTAAAGTACTTGAGAAGGACTAGTGATTATATGCTAGTTTACCAAGCAGATCAGCCACTCCCTATGGGTTACACAGATTCTGACTTCCAATCAGATAGGGATAACAGTAAGTCTACGTCGGGTTATGTGTTTACTTTAGGAGGTGGAACTATAGTTTGGAGGAGTGATAAGCAGAAGTGCGTGGCGGACTCCACCATGGAAGCTGAGTATGTGGCAGCCTCTGAGGCGGCTGATAACTATCATTTTGTTAATCAAATTAGGCTCTCAAATCCATGTTTTGATCCCTTTTATATGCTTAATCTTGTATTTACACTAGGTTCCATGATATATGTCTTTTTTACCTTGTGGATTCAATTCTTTCTATATTTGAGATATTGTGGCATTAAAATTTGAACTAATTTTGTAGGCTTTGAATGATCATGGACCTAGATCAGATTGGATCGAGTTTGAGCCAGAATTGGATTCGGATCAAGACGATCAAGCATTGGATTAATATGGGTCGTCCGATCAAGAAACGCGAAGATCTGAGCCATCTGTCAACCTCTGATCAATCCGAGCTCAAGATAGAGTTAATCATGGCCACAGATCAAGATATGAAAGTTTGGTCCAATTCAGAAGTCATCCGACCGTTGGATCAAGTTCGAGAGGGTCTGAGCCGTCTATTCAAAAGGCAGTGAGATCTGAGCCATCCATTGCAGATCTGATCGATCCCAACTGAGGAGGAGCAGATCCTGACCATTGATGGAGATCTGGAGAGTTTGGTTCAGATCTGAGATGATCCAACCTTCGGATGAGGCCAGAACGATCACAGTTGTTCAAATTCAAATGGGATAATTTAAATCAAAAACTTCTCCGCGCTGTGGGGGTCATCGTGAATTCTGTTCTGTTCTTCGAGTTCTTCAGCGTTTCTTCTCTGTTTCTTCAGGCGACCACTTCAGATCCAAGTAATTTCCAGATTTCAAATCGAAGGATCGACTTCCCGAGAAGTTGCGTCAATCCCGTCGCTGCCAAGCTCGGGTGAGGGTTTTGCCAAGTTTGCTTCATCCGATCCACTCCCGATTGAACGTCTTCATCGATCGGAGCCATCACAGCGATTAGAGGGGTTCTCTTAAGAGATCTGATGAGTTCCTGAGCCACAATCAACATCCGATTCATCAAGAAGGAGGAGATCAGATGAAGAGTTCAGTTACGCATCAAACCAATGCAATTCGATCGCGGGAGTTGGATCTTGCCGATTTCGAGCTAGGGGGTTCTTAGTTTGATTCTTGTGTGACGGAAAGAAGGGAATCTGGTGAAGGACTTGATCTGTAGTTGTTAATTTCATTTCTGAATTCATTTCTGTCATTGCTTCAGCGTGTATCAGTTTCAAAACATTATCTGATTGGTCTGTTTGACCGATCAGGCTTTACTCTGATCGGTCTATTTGACCGATCAGGCTTGTATCTGATCGGTCTACCGACCGATCATGCAGTTCTCTGCTGAAATTAAACCTTGTTTTCTTTATTCAGCTTTGTTTCAACATTTCATCTCTGAAATTAGTTACAGATATATTGCTGTCCTGCATTTGATATTAGTTTTGTCCTTCAATTTCACAATTTCGTACTGAATTGTTCAATTTCCAAATAGGTTAAGTTTAGTCTTCACAAATTCATAGTTAATTTCTGCTTTACCTAAGTCTATTTCATTTCAAGCAGTATTTTCATCCTTTATTGCAAAACAATGTTAGTGAGAGCCCTAGAGCCAATCATATGATGATTACTTTTTGGACTCATTGTATCATATTCTTGTATATATATTTCTTATATATAAAGGCATTTCTTATGGTTATTGTACTTATGTGTATTGGTGCCAAATAACTTAGTATAATAACGTCCTTGAGTAGAAGGTTCTTATCTATACCAATCGATTAGTTGAATCGATAGTGAGATGATATAGAGAACACTACTCTTAATTATTCCTAGTCAAGTATTAACATTCAAGGACAATGTTAATGCATAGAGACTAGCATGTAGGTCAATATGATGACTTGATCTCACAAGTCATGGATATGAGATATCAAGTTGACACATGTGTATACATTAGAGAATGTATACTGAATGGCCCGCCATGAGAAAGTATCATGGATCGTTATATGAGTGTCATATACTTTCTCATGTGACTATTAGTATGACTATAGTCCTAGACCTGAAGTTACCATAGTTCCCTACATAAGGAGTTACGTACTTTGGCTTCGTCAAACGTCACCCGTAACTGGGTGGACTATAAAGGCGATTACTGGGTTTGTAACAAATTATGCGGAGGGATGTGAGTAACGTAGATGGGATCTATCCCTCCTATATGACGGGAGTGATATCTTCGTTCTTGATAGAGTAAGACCACTAAGTGCATGGCCATGCCCAAATAAGGCAATATTAGATATTGAGCTTATTTGATTATAGTGAGTCTACTTGGAGATCAAGACATATAGATTGATTTGAGGATGACACGGTCTATGCCTCATGAAAGATCAATCTAGATATCGAGGATAGAAGGACGTTGTCACATATTGTGATGGTCACAATTATTAGTCACAATGGTGATGTTCGATCTCGACATTCTTGTAACTTGGGGAGCAATGATGTGTTGCTAGATACCTCTCATTGCTTATGTCCTTAAATAGGTTTAAGGGCATTGCCAATGTTACAAGAACCTATAGGGTCACACACATAGAGCAATAGATGGAGAATAAGTCCATATGATGGACTGAGAGTAATGAAGTCAAAGTTTGACTTTGGCTAAATATGGAAAGTCCATAAAAGGCAAGTTTGACTTGACTCAAATTAGACAACTTGAGTTGGACTCGAGTTTGATCCAAGTGTTGGATGAATCTAATCATGAGAGAGTAATGAAGTCAAAGTTTGACTTTGGCTAAATATGGAAAGTCCATAAGAGGCAAGTTTGACTTGACTCAAGCCACATCACCTTGACTTGACCAAGTGATGACTTGGCATCATCATCAAGGCTAAGTAACCTCCCCATTTGAATTTTGAATTCAAATAGGGGGTTACCAAAGGTGGTGGCCGGCCACTTAATGGCCAATAATGGCCATTAAATGGCCGGCCACTAAAACACACAAAAGGAGTTTTTTGTGGGTGTGTGATTCATTCTTCTCCTCACTTGGTTTTGTTTTGTTTTGCTCTCCCTCTCCTCTCATCTTGCCGAGACCCCAAGTAGTGCTAGGACACTTTTGGGCTCTCCTCTCCACTCTCTTGCTTGTGTGGATACTTCTAGAGGGTTGCTACTTTGCATCCTTGAGATCCGACACCAACCGAGGAGCGAGCGGGAATTGCGGGGCACGCATCGAAGGTAGTTTTTCTCTTCTCTAATAGATCTAGGTTGTAGATCGATTTTGAAGCATGTAAACGAGCACTCGTAAATTTTTGAAATGGTTTTCTTCGCTCGGATCCTTTCTATTAGGGCTTTCGGGGTTTTCGCGACGCGAAAAAACGGTTTTCGCGGCCCGAAAAACCCTACAAACAAACCCCCATTTCAATTCGAAAACCCAAAACATATCAAACGACATATTCAAGCTTGAATTAAACACTCTTAACTAGTACTTGGAAATATACGACTTGAGACCCCTATACTACATTTAATTTTGTGACCTAAGGGTTTCAACTTATAAATATCTAAATTTGAGGCTCATTCGTGACACTTGTTATTGGGCTGACCATCAACGGCCAAAGAAGTTGTATGGCTTAGGAACTTCTTGATGGACTTGGATTTGATTACTGGTTTGCCCAGAGCTATCACAATTTATTGTGATAACAGTGGTGCAGTTACAAACTTGAAGGAACCACGAGCCTATAAGGCGAGTAAACACATAGAGCGCAAGTACCACCTGATACAAGAGATCATAAAGCGAGGAGAAGTTGTTGTCGCCATGATTGCATCGGAGGATAACCTGGGAGATCCTTTCAATAAGGACCTTCCAGCAAAAGCTTTTGATAGGCATGTGGAGGGAATGAAAATCAGATGTATGACACTTTGATGGCAGCATAATCTTATAGCATAAGTGGGAGATTGTAACGCCCGCCCCTTACCGTTAGGCGGCCCGTTACCTTTAACCCTTTTTTTCCTTACTTACTTATATCATTGCGTATGAATCTAACATTGCAGCGGAAATGAAACACAACTAAAAGCATATGCAATGATAAGGAAGTAATAACATCATATAACATCTAATAGCTTCCATACTTAAATAAACTCCAAAAGAACTAGCAAGTATCATGCATAAAGTAGCAACATATGTCTTATTAGAAATAAGAACTAAGTCTATAGATGGCACTAAAGTGGATCGATCAGTCAAGTCACCACCACACACATTAGCCCTTCCTGCAGCTGCCCATTCCTCAGAAATTTCTATGTTGATCTACAACATAAGCAAACAAACTATAAGTATAAAACTTAGTAAGCTCTTTCCTACTCACTAAATCCTTACGTCACATGCATTTTAAAACATATAACATTTCGTGGATACCATAAAATTCATAAGGCATATAAGATACATGAAGACATATAAACATAGAACATGTGCATTTCAAAACATTAGGATGCTCTTTTGAAAATATAGTAAATAATACTTTAAAATCATATACATCATCTTCTTTGGGGTCCCCGGCTTTGTACCCATTCTTTCTTTTGAGCGCATACCCCTATGTAGGATGCGAGGTAGCTAATCCCGACCTACAGGGGTCTACATTCTAGGCTTACTGTCTTTCAGCCTAGGGACTGTTGGTGCAAGTTGCATTAATGATGTTCTCCTTTAAGTGTTTTAAGGTTTGACAATACACTTAAGTCAGTGATAAAATGAACAGACAAAGGGGAGCAAAGGAGAAGTAAACTAAGCTGAAGAAAAGTCCTAGTTAATCTAGGCATCGAAACCCTAAGTCCCAGCGAAGGGCTGCTAGGTATCGAAACCTTAAGACCTAGCGAAGGGCTGCTAGGCACCTAGCGAAGGGCTGCTAGGCATAGAAGACCTAGCGAAGGGTTGCTAGGCACCTAGCGAAGGGATGCTAGACACCTAGCGAAGGGCTGCTAGGTATAGAAGACCTAGCGAAGGGTTGCTAGGCACCTAGTGAAGGGATGCTAGGCACCTAGCGAAGAGCTACTAGGCATAGAAGACCTAGCGAAGGGCAGCTAGGCCCCTGGCGAAGGACAGCTAGGGAATGAAGACCTGGCGAAGGACTGCTAGGTACCTGGCGAAGGACTGCTAGGTAATGAAATCTTGGTCCAAGGGACTGAGCAACTTAGCTGAGCGATGACTAAGGACAGGAGTAGAGACGGGTCAGGGTTTGGGCGTCTCAAGGTCCGGAGGTATCGGAAGCTAAGCAAAAGTCCACCCGAAGGACTAGGTGGCAACCGTCTCCTGAAAGGAGTAGGTGAAGGGCAAGTTCTCGGGGATGGGAACTTATGCCGGTTCGACCTAGGGTTTTGTGCAAATCCGAAGTCCAAACCAAGTCCTTAAGGCTAATATTGTATGTATATTTGCTTTGTGTTTGTGTATCTTGCAGTTACCAAGAATCGAAAACAAAGTAGGTGAAAAAAAAACAAAGGCTGGAAGCCCTGAAGCAGGGCGCCCCCATCATTGGGGGTGCCCCCATGCATCCAGGGCGCCCCCAACAGTGGGGGCGCCCCCAGACAAAGCTATAAACTGGGTTTTGGTTAAGCAGGCAGAACAGGTGTCAAGCGGGGCGCCCGTAGCGTCCGGGGCGCCCGGGTTCAAACCTGTACTTGCTGTTTTGAGTCCGAAACACAGATAAGCCTCCATGTGGGTGCCCGGGAGGTCCGGGGCGGCCTGGTCAAAAGTCTTATCAGCTACGGCGAGGTCGGCGCAGGGATAAGAGTTGACCGGGTTTATCGGGGCGCCCCCAGGAGTGCTATATAAGGGGCTTCGACCCCTCTGCTTCAAGAAAAACCTCCAAGAGCCATTCTAAGCATTTTGACCAACGACAATGCGCTAGAGACGAGGATCTACGACCGGGAGGCTCCAGGAGGATGTACGCGGCACTTCGGAGGTCCAGATCGGCTGAGCTTCAGACTTTGTCTTGTTGGTTTGCTTTTATTTTCCGCACTTAATTTTATTTATCTTTTGATTGTAAACTTGCACTGTAAGTCGGGTTTCTCCACCTCCGGAAAGTCTCGGAAGGAGACCAATAGTGGACGGGCGTTCCCGTGCATAGGCCTTGGATGTACTGACCCTGGGGGGTCGGGAACCAAGTAAAAATCCGCTGTGTCACTGTCTTGCTTTATTTCTTTTTACTTTTCCGCTGTGCTACTAATGTTCTAAGTTCAGAACGATCCAAGTTTTTCTACGAAGTTTCTACGAGTAATTTTCACGTTCGATATTCACCCCCCCTCTATCGACGACACCGGTCCTACAATTGGTATCAGAGCCGAGCCGCTCTTCACCGGACTAACCGCCGACTGAGCAACGACGCCAGGAGTTGAGGGGGAGCCCAGGGGTGAATCAGGTACAATTTTTTATGTCAAATTTTAAGTTGCATATTATTTGTTTTACGTGCAGAGAGAGTGGGCACTACAAAAATCAGTGCCCTACTTGTAAGACTCGATCTACACCACCGGCGGCGAAAGAGGTACCAGCGCTAGGAGTCCGGAAAAACAAGGATCACGTACAATGCTGCAAGTGCCGAAAATCCGGACACTACAAGAACAAATGTCCGGAGAAGGTACGCAAGATTTATGTTCCAAAAATCTTTAAATTTCCTACACTGCCTTGTGATAAAGTAGTTAATTTTTCTGATAAATTAGATTTACTGCATAGTAAAATTAATATTTTGCATGAAAAATTAGAAAATATAGACATGACTAAAATTTCAGAAATTAATTATTTAATTCAGAATATTAATTTAGCAATTACTAAAATAAATGCTGATAATTTTAATTCAGATAATTCTGCTAATTTTAATTCAGATAAATCTGATAATTTTAATTCAGATAGATCTGAATTCAAAAATCTTAAGGATAATCCTAAAGTTGAGAATCCTTTAGATAATTATGAATCCAAATTTGAAAATCCGTTGTATAACTCTAAATTCGAATTTAAAAATTCTAAAGATAATCTAGAAATTAATTCTGAAAATCTTAAGGATAATCCAAAAACTAATTCTGAAAATCTTAAGGATAATGTAGAGATTAATTTTGAATTTCTTGAAAATATTGAAGATGTATCTGAGGATAATTCTGAAGATAAAATTCTCCTAGATAATAACCTAATCATAGATAATCTTGAAAACTATTACAAAACCTTAACTAGTGGCCAAAATTACTCCTCCTATTTTGAGGATACTAAAAGATATAATTTTGAGGATAAGGAGGATATGGAACTATCTAAGATTAGGGTCATAGTCAACAAAAATTACAAAGGTTCAAATAAATCTGAATTGTTAGAAAATTTTGAAAAGGTAGATAAAAATGAAGAAGAAATTTTTGAAATAATGAAAATAATGAATTTAAATCCACAACTATTAATTAATCATTATAACCTTATCAATTCAAACTAATTAAATCTTAATTAAATTCAAATCAAATTCAAATTAAAATCAAATTAAAATCTAATTAAATCTTATTAAATTCGAATTAAATCTTAATTAAATTTAAATTAAATTCAAATTAAATTAAATTAAATTAAATTCAAATTAAATTAAATTAAATTCAAATTAAATTAAATTAAATTCAAATTAAATTAAATTAAATTCAAATTAAATTAAATTAAATTCAAATTAATTCAAATTAAATTAAATTTTATTTAAATTAAATTCAAATTAAATCTTAATTTAAAAGTAAATAAATTAAACCTAAATTAAATTTAGATTAAGTCTAAATTCAATTCAAATTAAAAACTTAATTAATGTTAATTAAATTACTAAATTCAAATTAATTCAATTAATTAATAATTTAATCTTAATTCAAATTCAGTTAATTTAACATCAATTAATTCTTAATTAATTAATCCTTAATCTCCATCTAATCGTTAAACAAGATAAACTTGAACTAAAATAAAATTTTACCTAAACTATAACAATTAAAAGTAATAACATTAAATATGTCAAAGTGGGTTGGCATATTCGCGGGTTCACACGACATGTATCAAATCGGGAATTTGATATATCATTAGAAACTTAAATAAAATGATTAGACTTGTTTGACTCATGCATAATTGTCATGCCATGCATTTGCTACTTCTTTTAAATATATGACATGTCATTCATATTTAAATTTTATCCATATATTAGAACGGCTATAGGAAAAAGAATAATTGAAACTTGATCAACCTAGTATTGGGTGGCGGTGAGATGATAGTACGTTAGGGAAACCAATTCTAATAAGATCAAGTATACTTGGTCTCTTTAGACTGGTGAAACTAGCCGAAGCTACCGATCCAAGACCCAAACTAGTTAGACCAGAATTTTTCAAAAGGTAATTTTGAAAATGAAATTTCATTAAAAGGCTTTGTCAAGGAAAGGGTTGATGATCCAATAAGACTACAGCCAAAGAAGGCCTAGTGCCTCGCCAAGACCTGGAAGCCAATTTTTGAAATTCAAATTCAAGTTACTTCGTGTCAAATTCAAATCTAACACAAGCTTCAATTAAATCTTAGAGTTAATAATAAGTTAAGAAAAATGATTCAAGCATCTCACAATACACCTATAAGGCAACCATGCTTGTTGTATTGATACATCTAAAAAGGGTGAGAAGTTAAGGACTAATGAATTGAAAAATATTTTTCAAAATTGTTTTCCAAAATTATTAGAATATTTTCCTAAAAATATATTTTCAAAATAGTGGTTCAACATAATAATGTTTGTATGGATTTCATACTTGTTGATTGCTAATACAGTATGTGCTTTCAAAAATTATATTCTTTCAAAAAATTGTTTGACTTACTCAATTAGACACAAGCCTCTTAGGACAACATAAAAGTTCCTTAAGGCACTTAGATAGAGTCAAACGGTATCGGGTACAGGGGAAAGTGCTTTTCATTATTTTTGAAATGGTTTTCAAAATTGCATTTAAACATTACTATTATTTGAAAATACTTTTCGAAAACTGAGCTTTAAATCATTATCACTTTTATTTTTCGGAAAAAGGTTTATGTTGTAAAAATTATATGTTCAAAAATTTATCTATCTCTTTGACTTTCATAAACCCTAAAGACATAGAGGAAAGGTTCACTTCATGATCTTCATGAACTCCTAGATGTGTCAAATTTAGGGGGAGTCTGAGTCAAAAGAAGAATATCATAAATTTTTTTCTTCATTTTTGAAAATTATTAGACTATTCTTTTGATCTGAATCAAACCTTAAGACTCAGAGGAAGAGTACTTATGGTCAACAAGCTTCCCAGGACTGGGTCAAGTTTAGGGGGAGGTCAAATTAAAAGAATTATTTAATTACATGTTTTCATATCCTCAAAATCTTACTAAAAATCTAAGTCTTTCAAAATACTATTTGTCAGAATTTGTGTGACTTATGAAATTATTTTTGAAATAATGTTTACTTGGGTTGGAGAATTTCCAAGACACTTAGGAAATGTCCTTGTGGTCAACAAGGTTTCCCAGGATGGTGTCAGACTGGAGATAAACCAAGTCAAGTAAAATATTGAGTCTTCAAAAGTTCACACATTTTTCAAATTGCACTAGCACATATTTCCAAAAGTACTATCATTTTTTTAAAATTCTGTTAATATTTATTTGAGTTTGAAAAATTTCCAGGACACTTAGTAAAATGTCCTTGTAGTTAACAAGGTTTTCTAGGATTGTGCCAGACTGGAAAAGAATCCTAGTCAAGTAAAATAAGATGTTTCAAAAATTACCTATATTTCTCAAAGTCTCATCTTTGTCAAAAATAGTTAGTACTTGCAAAATATGCAAAATATTTATATTTTCCAAAATAGCATTCTTTCAAAAGTTATGCATTTTCCAAAAGTACTTAATTATTCAAAAATTCAATACATCTTTCAAAGGTACTTATATTTTTCAAAAATTACATAATTTTTTAAAGTACTATTACTTTTCAAAGAGTCGTTTTCAAAATTATGCATTTTTTTCAATTGCAATATATCATTCAAAATACAATGCTTTGGAAAAGAACCAAAGGTTTTCAATGTTGGTGCAAGTATTTTCTTTTATTTTTTTGATATATGACAAAGGGGGAGAGGTGTGCTTAAGTTAGAAGTTAGAAAAATTTTCTCCCAAAAATAAAAAATGTAGTTTCAAAACTTATATCATTTTTTCATTTTTTTCCCAAAGATAGTAAGTTAGCCCCTTAAACCAATCTAACTTAAGTTATTGTCAAACATCAAAAAGGGGGAGATTGTTGGTGCAAGTTGCATCAATTATGTTCTCCTTTAAGTGTTTTAATGTTTGATAATACACTTAAGTCAGTGATACAATGAACAGACAAAGGGGAGAAAAGGAGAAGTAAACTAAGCTGAAGAAAAGTCCTAGTTAATCTAGGCATCGAAACCCTAAGTCCCAGTGAAGGGCTGCTGGGCACCTAGCGAAGGGCTGCTAGGTATCGAAACCTTAAGACCTAGCGAAGGGCTGTTGGGCACCTAGCGAAGGGTTGCTAGGCATAGAAGACCTAGCGAAGGGCTGCTAGGCATAGAAGACCTAGCGAATGGCAGCTAGGCCCCTGGTGAAGGATAGCTAGGGAATGAAGACCTGGCGAAGGACTACTAGGTAATGAAACCTTGGTCCAAGGGGCTGAGCAACGTAGCTGAGCGATGACTAAGGACAGGAGTAGAGACGGGTCAGGGTTTGGGCGTCTCGAGGTCCGGAGGTATCGGAAGCTAAGCAAAAGTCCACCCGAAGGACTGGGTGGCAACCGTCTCCTGAAAGGAGTAGGTGAAGGGCAAGTTCTCGGGGATGGGAACTTGTGCCGGTTCGACCTAGGGTTTTTTGCAAATCCGAAGTCCGAACCAAGTCCTTAAGGCTAATATTGTATGTATATTTGCTTTGTGTTTGTGTATCTTGCAGGTAACAAGAACTGGAAACAAAGCAGGTGAAAACAAAACAAAGGCTGGAAGCCCTGAAGCAGGGCACCCCCATGCATCCAGGGTGCCCCCAACAGTGGGGGCGCCCCTAGACAAAGCTATAAACAGGGTTTAGGTGAAGCAGGCAGAACAGGTGTCAAGCGGGGCTCCCCCAGGAGTGCTATATAAGGGGCTTCGACCCCTCTGCTTCAAGAAAAACTTCCAAGAGCCATTCCAAGCATTTTGACCAACGACAACCCACTAGAGACGAGGCTCTACGACCAGGAGGCTCCAGGAGGAAGTGCGCGGCACTTCGGAGGTCCAGATTGGCCGAGCTTCAGACTTTGTCTTGTTGGTTTGCTTTTATTTTCCGCACTTAATTTTATTTATCTTTTGATTGTAAACTTGCACTGTAAGTCAGGTTTCTCCGCCTCCGGAAAGTCCGGGAAGGAGACCAATAGTGGACGGGCGTTCCCGTGCATAGGCCTTGGATGTACTGACCCTGGGGGGTCGGGAACCAAGTAAAAATCCGCTGTGTCACTGTCTTGCTTTATTTCTTTTTACTTTTCCGCTGTGCTA
The DNA here is from genome assembly GCA_024364735.1 of Boesenbergia rotunda. Classification (NCBI taxonomy): domain Eukaryota; kingdom Viridiplantae; phylum Streptophyta; class Magnoliopsida; order Zingiberales; family Zingiberaceae; genus Boesenbergia; species Boesenbergia rotunda. The sequence goes on along the minus strand of JAGFNQ010003819.1, from coordinate 1,358,052 downwards.
CTAATATTCTAAGTTCAGAATGATCCAAGTTTTTCTACGAAGTTTTTGCGAGTAATTTTCATGTTCGATATTCACCCCCCCTCTATCGACGGCACCGGTCCTACAGGGACAGCATCATCGGTAGTCCGGAACCGTGGATCTTTTCAAGATCCGGTACAAGCCAATCTTTAAAGTAAAATACATATATATATTCTTTTCTTTTTTTTCTTTCTTTCATATAGAACATACATTCCTTTCTTTCTTTCTTTCTTTCATATTGCATGTACTATAGACATTCAATCATTCATAATCATAAGCATACTTTCATATATAGAACATGCATTCTTTCTTTTTTCTTTCTTTCTTTCATATTGCATGTACTATAGGCATTCAATCATTCATAAACATAGGCATACTTTCATGGCATAATCATTAGCATAAATTGCAAGACATGGAAGGACCTTTCTTTTAACACATGTAAGTGAAGCAACCATCATGCTAGTTCATCAATACATTATACATATAACATGCTTGTCTTAATCAAGGCAATATGTTAGTTTAATCTTTCTTTTCTCATCTCAATACATGCTGGCCGAAACTTCATAGCAAGGATGTCATAGCATAAAACCCACATAACATTGGAATAAAGGCATACATTACATAAGAGGTCATTTATAAGTACACTGGTAGTCTAGACTTCAATAGTTTAGGTGCATGAATTGTACTTGAACTTATTCTTAGCCTTTATTCTAGTAATTGGCCCAAATTCACAGCATGGATAACATAGTATAAAATTCATATAATCATGGAAATAAGAACATACGTTACACATGGAATCATATACAAGCACAAGGGTAGTCTAGGCTTCATTGAACACTAGTTTAGGTGCATGTTTTGTGCTTGAGCTTATTTTTAACCCTTATCCCAGTATTTGTCCAAAATTTACAGCTAGATATCATGGCATGAATGTCATCCAATCATGAAAAAAAAACATAATTTACATGAGAGATCATTAGCATGTACAAGAGTAAACTAATCTCCACTAAACCATAGTTTGGGTGCATGATCTAGAGTTCTACTTGGATTATCGTGCATATGGGTACATGTAACATTTTTCTAAACATCAATACATAGAATGGAGCATGAGTTTAGGCTCAAACAACTTAGATAAGGTACTGACCCTAAGGTATAAATTATTTCCATCATGAAATAAAACACCTAATCACATGCATATCACTTGATTTAACTATAACTTCATGAAGGTCTATAAAAATTTGTTTTAAGGCATAATTTATGGTCCCTTGGCTGAATGTTACAGGTGTCCCTTAGCATATATTCCACAAAATTTCTTGGCCTAAAACATTTATATAGCAAGGAAACAATCATTAGAACAATAGCCTACTTCATGCATCAACATTTATCCATTTCATGACTTGGCCGAATTCTTCCAAGTCCTTTACATCATGGAGGGCATTCAAACACCATGTATCCATCATATATTCATTACAAAAAGGTAATAACAATTTCATGAACTCTTCCTTTATGTTTTTGGACATAGAAAAGGGGGTACCCCTTTATGGCCGAAACTTCCCTCAAGGTTTTCTTCCATTCTCTTTCACCCAACATCACAAGCAAACATAAAAATCATAAAAACACATAAAAAGCCATTATGTTGCAGGTGAGGGAGTCTTACCACTTGTGCTTATGTTCCCAAAAGATCTCTAAATTTTTGAGAAGAAAAGACCTCTTAAAATCTAGCACTCCTCTTGTTCTTCTCTTCTTTTGGTCCGGTTTTCTCTAGGAGGTGAAGAACTTGAAAATGGCAGCAAGGGCATCAAGGATTTTGGTGAGGAAGAGGAGGAAGGGGAAGAGTTTGGTGGAGAGAAAGGGGGGGGGTTTCTTGGCCGAAAATGCCTTAGGCATTTCCTCCTCTTCATGGCCTTTTATGGTGAGTAAAGAGGCAAGCACCTCTTTAATGGTGTCTCTTCAATTTTTTTGTGTCTCTTCATCTTCTTTCCCACTTATCTACAATTTCTCATCCTCTTCTAATAGCACTCCCCTGCTGGGTGAATTGGTTACATATGCATTCTTAAGGCTTAGCTTTTCTTTGAGGTCCAAGGTTCAATCCTTGGCACCTCCTCTTCTTTTCGTTTTCTCTTCCTTTTATTATTTTTTTCCAAGCCCGCATAACCAAAGCCCACCTAGAGAATGCTACTTATTTAATTCATACACATGCATATGCATATCATTATTCATTCATACATGTGTAGGATACTTAAGCATAACATTAAATATAATACCTAAGCATAATTATCACACATCCACTACGTGTCAAGATAATGTCTAACATTTCTTTATTCATAACTTTTCTCCCTAAATTTATAATATTATTCTTGGCCACATGTTCTATTATTACTACGCTAGAGTGGAAAATTTGGGACGTTACAGAGATTGTTAGGATGTATACTAAGAGCCTAGCCTTTTTGTATGAACATCTACATTAATTTTGGAATAAGAATCACATGATCATGATTGCATTTTATATTTGTATATATGTGTGTCCATGTTGTCTAATACTTTACATTGTAGATAACATAGTGTGGTGTCACACAGAAGATCATGTTATCAGTCCCTTGTAGTGTATAAGAAGAAGCTCACAACCTAGATGGTCTTGGACAAACCATTGGCATGGTTATAGTGTAATTTGATATGGTCTATTTGACCATAGAGTTACACTAGTACACTCTGAGTGTATTGAGCGGACCAACTTTGAGGTGATTCAATTTATACTGACTATATAATTGAATCAGACCTTAAGATATTATTTTGTACACTCTCTTAATCCCGATATAATAATGAGCATATGTACTTAGTATTTATTTCTTTGATTTATCAGTGGGCGAGATTTATTCATTAAATCGATAGGCTCGGTAAATTGGGAAATAATATTATTTGCATGGTGTATCATTGATTATAGGAGGAAACCATGTCCAATTTTAGGATGATGATGTCCCTTTGAGGAGCTCATAAAGTTTATCATGTAAACCCTGCAGGTGGACTTGGTCCGTTATGATAATAAGGTTAAGTGGTACTACTCATGGAGTTAGAAGTTAATTAATTAATGGACATGGGATATCTTAAACACAGGGAGAATTTTATACAAATAATATATTGGAGCCCATATTTTATTATGGGGGTTGGTGAGGTAATTCAATAATGATCCTTTAGTGGATTAGATCATTATTAACGGATCTGGTTTTGTGGCTAAAAAAATTTTTGTAGCTAAAAATTTTGTGGGTAAAAAATTTTTGTGGCTAAAAATTTTTGTGGCAAAAAAAATCCGTTAGGTGGCCAAGAATCAACTCCTCCTCATGGTCCCTATTGTAGCCTATAAATACCTCATGATGCCTAGACCCAAAATAACTTCTTTGGATTATAAAGGTTTGGGGTAATCACTTCCTTGGTTTTCTTTCCTTGGTTCTCTCTTGGCCGGCGCCCCTCTCCCTAGGGTTTCGGCGACAACACAAAGAAGTGGAAGAGAGCTTCCTCATCTCTTGATTCTTCCTTCTCCTTCTCAAGAGGTGACGCAATCTTGGAGGTGATTCCTCCTTGGTGGCCGGCGGCACAAAGAAGGAGAAGGTGGTGGTAGCCGGTGGCAAAGAAGAGAAGAGGAAAAGAGGGTCTTTCCTCTTGGAGGTTGGCGCAAGTAAGAGAGAAGAGAAGAGTGGTCTAGGCGCCTTCAACTCTTGGTAGATCGTCGCCCACACGACGTCCTAGAGGAGGGAGGTCATACAATAGAAGATCAAGAGGTACAAGTTTTGTTTTTGTTCAATTCTTGTTCTTGTTCTTTATTTCTTTCTTTGTCAATGTAGTTAGTTATTTGTTAATTATCATGGACCCCGATTGTAAACATAACAACTGGCGATCTTACGTCATTGTCTTTTCCGCGGCTATCTGACTAGAAGAGTCAAATTGCTTGAACAACAAGTTCTGTTCAAGCGATCACTCGTCATTAGCACGACAACAAAATGGTCACTTGGAAGTTTCATTTGTGTCCGGATTAATTTCAATTAATGAAATTTTAATCCGGGGACACGGCAACGGATAGATTCCATGCGCACCATCCAAGGGCCTAAAACCCAACAGCAAGTACCTCTTGGGATAGTTGTAGGACTTACTTATCAAAGATTGTGAATCAATCCCAATTCACTGCACCTAGTACGCCCCAACAGAACGGTGCAGCACAGAGAAGGAAAAGGTCTCTTAAGGTAATCGTTAGGACAATGATAAGCTACTCTGAGATTAGCTAGATTTGTTATGGGGATATGCTCTGGATACAACTGAGTATGTGCTTGATACTATCTAGGTCAGTAGTCTCTAAACCTATAGAAATGTGGACTGGGCGAAAGCCTGGTCTAAGACATGTTTAGATGTGGGGTAGTTCAGCACATGTGCTGAAGATACTGATAAGTTGGAATCTAGTGCACCTATTCGTAGGCTATCCTAGGAGAACAAAAGGTGGTTTAATAGTCCTAAGGATCAGAGGATATTCGTTGGTACGAATGTCTGATTCTTAGAAAAGTACTATGTAATAAACCACATACCCATGAGTAGAATTATTCTTAAGTAACTGAAAAGGAGACATTCTGACCTTAGTACCAACTATACAAAATGATATACGATAAGTCACTACACCTCGTGTCACAGAAGATACACAGGAGATACCTTATCGTAGTGGGAGGGTTGTTAGTCAACCTAAATGTTTCGTGTTCTTGGAGAGTCATTGGACTGGGTCCTTGGTGAACATAAACCGAATCTCTGGACCTATGACGAGGATCATCCGCTTTGAAGAGATAAATCCAGTCGTATGGATTTGTTAAAAAGACGGATGAGATTGTGTATATAAGTAATGTGACGGAAACGAAGTGGTATTCTTGTGCTATACGTAGATAATATTTTGTTGATTGGCAATAATAACGAAATACTATCAGACATAAGGGTATGGTTGTCCAAACGATTATGAAGGACTTGGGAATAGTAAGACACATCCATGGGGATCAAAGATCTAAGGGATCTCTAGATAAGGATGATGTGCTTATCCCAAGCTTCATACAAAACACTGTCCTAGCTCGTTTTAGCATGGAAACCTCCAAGAAAAGTTTTGTACTTTTTAGATGTGGAGCTACTCTATCTAAGGAGATATGTTTAGATTATCAAAGGAGATAGAGCAAGTAATGGCGGTTCCCTTAGCATTGGCTATAGGAAGCCTCATGTATACTAAAAATGAGACTAGATATCTGTTGTGCCATGAGCATGGTTAACAGATATCAGAGTAACCCAGGTCAAGGAAATTGGATTGTGGTAAAAGCATATATTAGTGCATGAGAAGGACTAAGGATTATATGCTGGTTTACCGGGCAGACCAATCTCCTGTGGGTTATATGGATACAGAATTCCAATCAAGATAGGGACAAATATAAGTATTCCTCGGGGGTTTGTGTTTACTTTTAGGAGGTGGAACAATAGTTTGGTGGAGTATTGCGCAGCGGCTGTGTGGTAGACTCCACCATAGAAAGCTAGGTTCTTGGCAGCCTCTGAGGCAGCGAAGAAAGCTACATAGTTTAGGAACCTCAAGATGGACTTCGTTGTGACTCCTAATTTGCTCGAGCTATCACATATTGTTGTGATAAAAATGGTGCAGTTGCAAACTCAAAGGAATCACGACTCCATAAGGCGAGTAAACACATAGAGCACAAGTACCACCCGGGTGAGGAATAGCTGTTGTTGCCTAGATTACATTAGAGGATGACCTAGGAAGATCTTTTCACTTAGGCCTTGGTAGCGAGAGATTTTAGGCATGTGAAGGATCAAGTGGTCAGATGTATGATATTTTGTGGACGGCAAAGTCTTTTAGTATAAGTGGGAGATTGTTAGGATGTATACTAAAAGCCTTGCTTTTGGTTAAAAACATCTACATTTAAAAGAGAATCGCAAAATCACACGATGCATATTTATATTAGTATATGCACAAAATTTCTCATACTTTGCATTGTAGATAACATGGAGTGTGGTGACGCACAGAAGATTATGTTATCAGTTCCTTGCATAAGTATAAGTAAGAGGCTCATAACCGAGATGGAATTGGACAAACCATCCGGATAGTTGTAGTGTAATTAGGTGTGGGTTGCCTTAACCATAGAATTATACTAGTGCACTTTGTGTGCATTGAGTAGGACCAAAAGAGAGGTCATCCAATTTTATATTAACTTAATAAATTGGATTAGACCTCGATTTTATATTATGGAGTACGATCTCTAAATTCTGAAATAATAACGGGCACATATATTTAATTATTATTTCTTTGATTTATCAATGGGCGAGATCTATTCTATTAGATTGATAGGCCCGGTATGTTGGGAAATAATATTATCTATATGGTGTGCCGTTGATTATTAAGGGAATCTGTGTCCTGGTGACTCGGGATGATGATGCCCCCTTGATGATCTCAAATGGATCGTCATGTTAAATCTAGCAAGTGGACTATGGTCCAACATGATGAAAAAGTTGAGTGGTACTAGTCAAGGATCAAGAGTATGATTAATTAAAATTGTTAGTAATTTAAATTATTCATCGAATATTCGATATCTTAAACATGGGGAGATTGACAACTCATAATAGGTGGAGCCCATATGAAAATATGGGGGTTGGTGAGGAAGTTCAATGGGGATCCTTTAATGAAATGGATCTCCATTAATGGATCGGATTTGGATCCATTAGTGGGCCAAGACCCAACTCCTCCTCATGGTCCCTACCATAGCCCTATATATACCCCATAGGAGTTATGAAACCAAGGTTAATTGACCATCCAACAACTCAACACAACCCAAAAACCCTACTCTCTCTCCTAGGGTTTATAGGCGCCGGGTGAAGAGGAGGAGGAAGGATGTGGTTTTCTCCAATAACCATCTTCATCTTTTCCTTCTTCATGGCATGTAGCATCAACAGATCTAGGAGGAATATCCTTGTGTTCGGCGAGGAGTAGAAGAGAAGGAGAAGGGGTTGCCGCCGACAATGGCTTGAAGATTGCGGCGCCGGCGGTGAAGAAGAGAAGTCATCTTCTCTTCTTCTTCTTCTTCTTCTTCTTCTTCTTCTCTAATCTTCCTTCCTTCTTCTTCACTTCCTCTTCCTTGCGGTGCGCAAGCTGTGAGAAGGGAAGGAGGTAGTCAGCTTCCGGAAAACAAGGGTGCTTTTTTCTTGTTGGCGCCGGCGGTAGTGAAGAAAAGGATTGAAGGTTCCAGCGGGTTTGTGTTGGAGGAGGAAGAGAACTTCTCTCTTCATCTTGGTCTTCTTCATCTCCATTTCTCACTACCTTGAAGCCATCTATCCCTTGGAGCAAGGAGAGGCACAGGGGGGATCAAGGAAGTGGTGGAGGTGACCGGAGAAAACCCTAGCTTCTAGGGTTTGTTGGCGCAAAGGGATAGTGAAGAAGAAAGGATCAATTGGAGGCTCTTGGTGACTCCATGTCTTTAGCTCCTTGTTCGTTTCTATTGTTTACTTTGATTATTCTTATCATTGCATGTGCTTTTGTTAATTATCATAGTTTAATTATTTGTTAATTAATATTGATATTTAATTTATGTCATGGACCTCGATAATAAACACAAAAATCCACGATCCATTCGTCGTCTTTTTCGCAGTCGATTGATTCGAAAAGTTAAAAGGCCTTACCATTGTTTTTGGCTAAGTTGTGACTTGAATCAATTGATACGATGATGAGACGGTTGTTTGGGAGACGAGTCTCTATTCAGATTAAATTTTTAATCTGTAGACATAGAGAGGTCTCTTATGTTCGATCCCGTGGTTGCTTAGGAAACCCGCCAAGCTATAACTATCATCACCTTGTGCGTTCTTCGGGATGCCTAGTCCAGCTTGGATGATTATCTATATCTCCACCTGAGTTTTTAGGTAGACCACTATACAACACTTCTAGTAGGAGAAATCCTCTCCTAAGAAGAGAGGTGGTCGGGCAGTGTTGTAACCTTCTTACTGGGCCATGAAAAATTCTGAGAGGAAACAAAAACAACAAAATGGTTCTAAGACTTGGTCTTCGATTAGTAGTGCAGTATACAAGTATAAGTATTAAATCCTGAGTGGTGTTGCACCTACTTTGAGAAAATGAGAAAATTCACAAACAAAAAAATAATAAAAAGAAAATATCAGAAAATGGTAATACTACCTTTTCTGATAGAAAATAATGAGAAAACTCGACAAAAAAATTGCTCAATTGGTGGTTTCACCGAAATTGAGCTACCCGCTCTGATATCACTTGTGGGATTGTTGTGATCAATAGAGGGGGGGTGATGGACCCAAAAGAGGCTGTCACGAATGTAGGTCTCAAAATTTAGATGTGTGAAAGCTGGAAACCCTTTTTGCAATCAAAGAATGAAAACGTAGTAAAGGGGTCACAGGTCGTATTTTTCCTAGGGCTAGTTGAGGTTGTTTGATTCATGCTTGAGTTTATGTGTCGTCCAATATTTTGGGTTTCAAATAAAATGTGGGTTTTGGTTTCAAACGGAAATGAAGATGCAATGAGATACAAGATGCATGCCACAAAAACTTGATACGCAAGGAATAAAGCTTATGTGCCAAGATGATACTAAGTGCCAAAACTATGATTGACCATTTCAAATTGAAACTAATCACTTCAACTTGGAAGACAAAGCTATTAGTGAAGTGCTAGCCTGAATTAAGAAGGAATTGTAGCAATGAATGCGGCAAATCAGAAATAAACTTAGTGCAAATTTCAAATTCCAGAATTCAGAACATGAAGCAGAAGTGAGGCATCAAACCAGCTGCAAATTCAACAAACAACTGATATGCAGAAATAGCAGTTTAATCTCCACTTGGATACAAAGTCAAACAAGCATCTGATTTCAAATGCAATGGAATTCGAACGCAAAGCTTCCTTGATACAAACTTCAGCAACTACAACTAAAAATTGCAGAAATAACTTGAGTTGCAGAATTGAAATTGAATTGCTGAAATGGAGACTTAGCTGCAGAATTGGAAATTCAGCAATCAGTTGATACAAAGATTCCGGAATAGGATACAAGGGCTGCAATGCAAAAACTGATGCTGACTCAGCATTTGATCAAATGGAGATGGAACATGAAATCAAGTGCAGCAATTAACTAAAACTGAGCTTACTTGACACAAATCCATGATAAATCTTTGCTTGATACAAAGACAGGAACTAACAACTTAAACAGCCGGTCATGAAACTGAGTTTCAGAAACAAAGGATGTGCAGAAATTGGAAACTGAAAACAGAAGGCAATGGCTGAAATCAAGTGCAGGAATTTCAGAGGGCAATGGCTGTAATGTTTCTGAATGCATTCGGCATTCAGAAACTCAGAAAGGATAACTGAAAACTACAGAAATGGAGACTAACATGCAGAAATTAAGCAGACTTTTGCAGGGATAAATTGATCATAAATGGAGCTGACATCAAGAGTGATAGTTCACTAAGAATTGAGTTTAACTTGGTACAACTCCATATTGAATTGTTATTTGACATGCAAACAAAAACTAACAGCTGGAATCGCAGGAAACCATTCCAAAACAGAAATCTATAACTGAAAACAGGGGATAGCTAAATTCAGAAACTCAATATGAATTGCTATGCAAATGAAATAATCCGTAAAGTAAATTTAGAAGATGAAAACTAAGCTAGCTTGATACGCAATTCAGAAACTCAAGTAAAATTCTGATACGCAGAAGGCATAAAAAAACTGATACGAAACAGATAACGAAATTGCAGAAATGATACGCAAGCTATTAAGCAGGAAGTAAACTAAGATTAAACCCGATTGTTCACTAAACAAGATTCCTAGTTGCTTAACTTGAAGAAGTGAAACCTAATTAAGCAAAAACAATCAGAAAATGAAATTGAGCATTCTGATACAAAGACAGAAACGAAACAAAATGCAGTAATGGAAATTACAGTAAATTAACAGAAATTAACCAAGTAACTAATCCTCAATCCTCCCTTAGCTCAAGTACTCCTTGTTCGTCACGCAAGGGCTGGCCTCGAACCCAAGCTCAGAAATTCACTGGGGAACTGAATCCACGATCGAGTCAAGCTCAAATTCTGTTCAAGATGGAAAACCCAATCGATTTCCTCAATCCAGCCTTGTCCAATTGTGCAGATGGTGCGGGGATGAACCAAGCAATCTAGGGAACCCCTCCAGATAGCTCGGATTGGTGTAGGACGGAACAAAACTAAAATCGAAGCAGTCAATGGCATAGCTGAGGAAACCCTCACTCAGCTCTGTTCTTGCCCAATTCCGAGCTGAAACCTCCACGGATTGCTCTCCCTAGTGACCTCGAACTTGATCTAAATGAAGAGTTGAGGTGGTCGCGCCCTCTGATCGAAGAAACTACTGAAGAAAATGCGAAGAAGAACGAAGACGAAGACGTTGCGGCGAAGACGCGACAGTGAGCTCTGTGGAGATTTTTGATTATATACTTAGCAATGGACGGCCCAGATTTCATTAGCTCAATCAAATAGCTGATCTTCATCTGATCTGACCCAAACTTTCCAGATGTTGATAAAGGGTCAGGATCTGCCTCGGGGTAGCTCGGATCCTCCAGATCTGAAATGGATGGCCCAGATCAACCTGATCTTTGGATGGACAGTCTAGTGCCCTCTGAGCTTGATCCAACGGTTGGATGATCTCTAATTGGGATGAAAGTCTTAGATCTTGATCTCAGTGCTTGATCACCCTAACCCTAGCTCGGATTGCCTCAGATGGTCCCAGATGGCTCAGATCTAGCCGCTTTTGAATCGGACGACCCAGATTAATCCGAAGCTTGATAACTCAATCCGGGTCCACTTCCGACTCAAGTTTGACCCAGTATGCCCTAGGTCCATGATCCTTTCATGCCTACAAAAATAGATCAAAAATTTAGTGGTAAAATAATTCAAATATATCAAGATTTGCAATTAAGTCCAAAATAAAAGTAAGTTCTAAAACCTAGGGTAATTTCACAATTAAGCAAGAAAGACATGGGTCAAACATGGATTTTGGCAACTAAAATGATCAATAAAATGGTACTTATTAACTCCCCCACACTTAAGCTTGAGCGTCTCGCGAAACTACTAAGTATGTATTCTCTAGATTTTCTTAAGCATAATTAGAAGCAAATGAAAAGAAATTACCTAAGGTTGTCAATTCTCAAAAATCTAAGCTCTATGGATTAGTATCTCGTCCTTAAATCAACAACTTAGCCTTTTAATCCATCATGATTCATTGAGATGAATTTAACTTACTAGCCTTTCAAGGGAAATTTTTGATGGCTCTCTTCTTGAGTTCTAAATTCATGATGAAAGTGGAGCTCACTCAAACACACATGCTTTTTGCACTACCATAGGCTTGCTTGTTATCTACTCTCCATCATTATTCATGATTAGGATCAACATCTATAAAAACAGGTGAAAACATGGAAAATGGTAAGAAATGAAGTAAAAGCCAAGGAAATAGAAAATTGATGGAGTGGAAGACTTGAATGCTCAAGGATATTTTTGATGCACTTCGCCCTCTTGTCAGTCCTTATAATGAAGTCAAAAGTGTGATGGAGTGAGGCTATGGCACTGCCCTTCAAGAATTTGATGAAAAGTCCTCACTAGTCCCTTTGTGCCAATTGTCTACCTTGCGTGCCAACTTTTCTTCTTTCTTCTCTTTTCTGATTTTTTTTTTCTTTTATCCTCCAGCAAGGTCAGACTTGTAGTGGAGCAAAGCTTTTGATTCGGATGAGAGAAACTTCAATGATTTTATAGTGCCAAGTCTTCAATTGTGTGCCACTTTATCTCCTTCTCTTTTCTTTTCTGATTTTTTTTCTTCCTTTTAAAACTGCAGAAATGAATTTCTTTTTATATCAGCTGCTTCCTTTCTCTCTAGTAAAATCATAATGTATTTGAACAAGGCTTCGAATTGGATGAGAATATCTTCACTAGTTCATGGTGTCGAAACTTCAATTTTGTGTGCCAACTTTGTTTCTTCCCCCTTCGTTAAATGGTCGAAACTTCAACCTTGCTTCAGAACTGTTTTTCTTCTTTCTCTACTTTAAATGGTCAGCTGCTTGTTCAGTCCTTATGTGCTCAAATTCCTATCAGAATCAGCTTCAACTCAGCATTGTCGTGAGCTTCCAATGAATAGCTACTCTCTTCTTGAATCTGCCTTTAATATGTTTCTAAATTTTTTTTTTTACAACAGTCAATGGATTTCAGACCTGGCAACTCTCTGATTTCTTCACAGCAGTCACACATTTAATCCTAACACCAAATCATAGTGGAGAACTCAATTATTTCACTTGAAAATTTTTGCTCAGCATGTTTGAATTCCATCCACCACACAATCATTTTCAAGTTGATACTGATCTGCACAGACCATTTCCATGATTGAATTCTAGCACTGCCTGATCAGATTTCGACACTTTAATTCAGCTAACCTACTGCCATTACTGATCTGCACAGCTGCAATTCGGGTCAACTTGCCACTTCTTTTCCACTTTGGCACAACTTTTTTTTCTTCCTTTGAAATGACACAGATTTTTCCATTGCTTTAGATTTTCCTGCTTCAATCCAGAATTCAATTCAGCTTCCATTCAAACTTCTGATCAGTAAGTTGGATTTCCAGCCAAGTCTCTGCACTGTTGATTACATTCGGCAGATAAATTCTGAGATTTACTTAGCACCAATTTCTGCATTTGTTTCATTTTTGTCCAGCTCAGATTGTGTTCAGCTCCACTTCACTTACTGATCTGCACAAAAGATTTTCTGTTTTGGCACAAACGTTCTGCATTAGATCAGATTTGGTCAGATTCAACTCAGATTCTATCAAATTGTTGCTTGAACTTAGCTTCCACAATTTCAACTTCCCAATTCTTAATCCACATCATTTCTGATCCAAGCTACTTCTTGGCACAGATTTCTTTTTTTTTCTTGCGTGCCATTGTTTTTCTCTTTGCAGATTTTTAACCGAATTCAACTTGAGGTTCAACTTCCTTGGATCTTCAAGTGATGATCAATAATCTTCAATTGTTTTCAATCTTCAACCACTTCTTCTTACTAATTTTTGACTCCAACTAAATTCAACTTGGCAAATGTATTTCTTTCCATCTCCTTTTGTTTATAACTGAATTTCTCAGCCTCCTTTTGCAAATTCTTGCTATTGTGTGCCACTTGGACTTGGCACATCTTCATTTCTTCCCGGATTTGCAATGAGAGAACAATTCCACCTCCAATTCACAACTAAATACTTACTTCCTTGAGGCCAAGCTCAACTCAAATGACCATTTTTTTTTCAAAATGAAGTGCTTCCTTGATGAAAATTCATTCCAAATCACTAATCACTCCCCCACACTTAATCCTTTGTCCGTCTCGGGCAAAGTAGCATTAAGAAACATCCCAAACAACAAGTCCATAGAAAAAATGAGATTAGGTAGGGAAAATGAGAAATATGAAGTGATACAAGGGAAATTTATGAAAAATGATATGAGATGAGAAGCAAAATGATTTATCTCTATAAATGTGATCCAATCATCAAAATATGGTTTTGAAAGAACCTAAGCAAGTTCTAGAGTACAATGACATATGTGTATCACAAAAGTAAGGCTAATTCTCACTAGGCATAAATAGTTCATCTCAAGTCATCAATTAGAATCTAAAGCCAAATAGTACTCAAACATCCAAGAATTCATCCATTAACTCAAACCTCAAGTTTTAACAACCAAATTTAATTTATTTCAAAAAGACTCTAAAATGACATGAAGATAACCTAGAGGGATACATTTATTCCTAATCATGCAAGAAACAAATTTCCAAAAAAACTAACATGCATTTATTAACAAAGACTCAATTTAAAAGAAAATTCTACTTCTAGAAAACATAAAAATCAAACATGCAATGAAAGAAAATACAAGAAAGAACAAACTCCCCTTTATTTCTGGTGGACGGAGTCTATCAAGAAGTAGCCTCCATCGTGGTAGTGGAGGAGTCTGAGTGGCTAAGAGAGCTTCCTTCATTTAATCTATGTCACGGTACTGGGCTCCCCCACACTTGAACTTTACAGAAAAATGCTCAGGTGGCCGAAGGCGATTTAGGTTCACGAGCCATGTCAGAGGTGGAGTGCTATGAATTAAAGTAAGATCTACTCCTCCTTCTTGATGCCTTTTGAAAGTTCTTCCAAGAGGTTGGAGTCTGTTCAGATGGAGCACCCACTCCAGAAGTCTCCTGGACCCTGCAAAACCATGTAATACCTCTCTCAAGTGTGCAGGGTAACACAATTATTTTCTACAAAAAATGCATCTAGAAACTCATCACAAACAAAGAAATCAATTTTTCGCACTTCAATAGAAATTTCACAATCATTTTCCACTAAGGATGTATCAAGCAATGTATTACAACCAATGAAATCAATTTTCGGTTCCTCAATAAGTGTTTCACAATTATTTTCAACATAAGATATATCATGAGATTCATCACAACAAACAACATCAATTTTAGGCATTTCTAACAATTTTCTACAACCCATATCTGCATTTTCATGATATGTATCACAACATGTTTCAGATTCAGCAAATTCAGCACTAGGTCCCCTATGAATTTTTCACAATTATTTTCTACAAAAAATGTATCCACAAGTGTATTACAAACAATAAAATCAGTTTGAGGTACCTCTATGCAATCTTCAAAAGAATTAAGAGGAATACGCACCTGATCGTGCTGAAAAATACCTGGAGGTTCTACAAGAGTGGATGTAATTATTGGCTCCTTCTGGTAATGTGCAATCTCCTCTTCAGGTTCGGGTTCTTGTGGACACTCAACTGGAACGGGTGATTCTTGGGTTCTTGCTTCCACCATGGAAGTCCCTACACTTTCTGGTAATGTACCAGTAAATTGTGGTGGTCCCTGGGGCTTAGTGCAATCCCCTACACCTGTAGAATAATCTCCTATGCATGCTCCTTCTGTAATATCTACAACAACCATGTCAGAAAAATTAGGACCATCAACAGTACTATAATCACAAAATAACAGATGAGAAGGGTCCTGTAGTGCTTCAAAATCTTCTTCTTGAGCTGAAAAATTTAGACATGAATTTTGAACAAGAACTTCAGGGGGAATGCATGCTGTGGGTGCCCTATTTTTGATGTTTTCTTCTTCTTCTTCCACCATTTTTGCAAGATCACTTGAAGAAGGACTTGGCCATGCACTAGGGTCACCTTGAACTGATAAAAAATCAACTCCGGGGCTGTTTTGAATGGGAAAGTGGGATGCTGGAAATTTTTTAGGAAATTCGGCATCTGGAGTGTTTAAACTTGACACAACCTCTTCATTCCCCAAAGTTAGATCACCATCATACCCCTCAGAATTAAGAGTAGCTTGAGGAGGTACTTGTCCTGATTCTTGGGCTTGCCTTTGTTTCATTTGATGAACTAATTGTTCCATTTGTCTTCCCATGTTTTGAAGCCTTTGTTGTATAATTTGTTGAAAAATCTCTTCTGCCCTTTGTTGTGGCATGTTTCCCCCACTCGAACATCCATAGCCCCCTTGGTTAACATAGGGCTTTGATTGACCTTGAAATGCTGAAGTAGTTGGCTGAAAAATATTACCCTGCTGTGATTGTTGGAATTGGGGTTGTTGGGGCTGATAGGAGGGTTGAAATTGTTGCTAAAAAGGCTGAAAATTGGGCTGGAATAATGGTTGAATTTGCTGAGAATTGTAGCCATGGAAATCCTGGATCTGAGGTTGAAATTGTGGTGGTGAAAGCTGAAATTGAATAGGCTGGAAATTCGAATTCGAAGGCTGGAAACTTGGATTGTAAGGCTGTGAGGGCTGGAAATTTTGCTGGTTTTGAGTTTGAAACGTTTGGAATGCTTGGAAACCTTGCTGCCCTTGCTGAATTGGCTGAAATTGAGGCTGGAATTGCTGAAATTGGGGCTGAGGTTGCTGAAATGTTGGCTGCTGGAATTGTTGTGGTTGCTGGAATTGTTGTAATTGTGGCTGAAAAAACTTATTTGTTTGTTGAAAATTTGCATAGGACTATTGGAAATCTTGCTGCGGTGGCTGATTGAAAGGTTGGTTCTGCTGAAAGTTTGAATCGGGCAGCTGAAATTGTTGGAAAGATTGACATTGTGTCTGCCCTTGCTGAATATGATAGTTTGGTTGCTGAAAATTCGATTGGGACTGCTGAAAACATTGGTTTTTCTGCTGAAACTGTTGACATGGCGGCTGGTAAGTAGATGAATGACTGTTGGATCTTTGTTGGATCACACGATTCACCCAAAACTTTAACTCTGACAGTGCACTTGTGATCTCTTTATAGTCCTCTGGTGAAAACATTTTGATCTTGCAGCCCTGTGACAAAACAAACAAGAAAAATGGCAGCAACCGTAAACAAAAGATAAAGCACAAGAAAATAGAATCAATTGATATGTCCATAAACACACAAGCAAAAATCAAACAACTCAACTAGTTGCTTCCCCGGCAACGACGACAAAAATTTTGATGGACCCAAAAGAGGCTGTCACGAATGTGGGTCTCAAAATTTAGATGTGTGAAAGCTGGAAACCCTTTTTGCAATCAAAGAATGAAAACGTAATAAAGGGGCCACAGGTCATATTTTTCCTAGGGCTAGTTGAGGTTGTTTGATTCAGGCTTGAGTTTATGTATCGTCCAATATTTTGGGTTTCAAATAAAATGTGGGTTTTGGTTTCAAACGGAAATGAAAATGCAATGAGATACAAGATGCATGCCACAAAAACTTGATACGCAAGGAATAAAGCTTATGTGCCAAGATGATACTAAGTTCCAAAACTATGATTGACCATTCCAAATTGAAACTAATCACTTCAACTTGGAAGACAAAGCTATTAGTGAAGTGCTAGCCTGAATTAAGAAGGAATTGCAGCAATGTGCGGCAAATCAGAAATAAACTTAGTGCAGATTTCAAATTCCAGAATTCAGAACATGAAGCAGAAGTGAGGCATCAAACCAGCTGCAAAATCAACAAACAACTGATATGTAGAAATAGCAGTTTAATCTCCACTTGGATGCAAAGTCAAACAAGCATCTGATTTCAAATGCAATGGAATTCGAACGCAAAGCTTCCTTGATACAAACTTCAGCAACTACAACTAAAAATTGCAGAAATAACTTGAGTTGTAGAATTGAAATTAAATTGCAGAAATGGAGACTTAGCTGCAGAATTGGAAATTCAGCAATCAGTTGATACAAAGATTCTGGAATAGGATACAAGTGCTGCTATGCAAAAACTGATGCTGACTCAGCATTTGATCAAATGGAGATGGAACATGAAATCAAGTGCAGCAATTAACTAAAACTGAGCTTACTTGACACAAATCCATGATAAATCTTTGCTTGATACAAAGACAGGAACTAACAACTTAAACTGCCGGTCATGAAACTGAGTTTCAGAAACAAAGGATGTGCAGAAATTGGAAACTGAAAACAGAAGGCAATGGCTGAAATCAAGTGCAAGAATTTCAGAGGGCAATGGCTGTAATGTTTCTGAATGCATTCGGCATTCAGAAACTCAGAAAGGATAATTGAAAACTGCAGAAATGGAGACTAACATGCAGAAATCAAGCTGACTTTTGCAGGGATAAATTGAACATAAATGGAGTTGACATCAAGTGTGATAGTTCACTAAGAATTGAGTTTAACTTGGTACAACTCCATATTGAATTGTTATTTGACATGCAAACAAAAACTAACAGCTGGAATCGCAGGAAACCATTCCAAAACAGAAATCAAAAACTGAAAACAGGGGATAGCTAAATTCAGAAACTCAATATGAATTGCTATGCAAATGAAATAATCCGTAAAGTAAATTCAGAAGATGAAAACTAAGCTAGCTTGATACGCAATTCAGAAACTCAAGTAAAATTCTGATACGCAGAAGGCATAAAAAAACTGATACAAAACAGATAACGAAATTGCAGAAATGATACGCAAGCTATTAAGCAGGAAGTAAACTAAGATTAAACCCGATTGTTCAATAAACAAGATTCCTAGTTGCTTAACTTGAAGAAGTGAAACCTAATTAAGCAAAAACAATCAGAAAACGAAATTGAGCATTCTGATACAAAGACAGAAACGAAACACAATGCAGTAATGGAAATTACAGTAAATTAATAGAAATTAACCAAGTAACTAATCCTCAATCCTCCCTTAGCTCAAGTACTCCTTGTTCGTCACGCAAGGGCTGGCCTCGAACCCCTAAGCTCAGCAATTCACTGGGGAACTGAATCCGCGATCGAGTCAATCTCAAATTCTGTTCAAGATGGAAAACCCAATCGATTTCCTCAATCCAGCCTTGTCCAATTGCGCAGATGGTGCGGGGATGAACCAAGCAATCTAGGGAACCCCTCTAGATAGCTCGGATTGGTGTAGGCGAAACAAAACTGAAATCGAAGCAGTCAATTGCAGAGCTGAGGAAACCCTCACTCAGCTCTGTTCTTGCCCAATTCCGAGCTGAAACCTCCACGGATTGCTCTCCCTAGTGACCTCGAATTTGATCTAAATAAAGAGTTGAGGTGGTCGCACCCTCTGATCGAAGAAACTACTGAAGAAAATGCGAAGAAGAACGAAGACGAAGACGTTGCGGCGAAGACGCGACAGTGACCTCTGTGGAGATTTTTGATTATATACTTAGCAATGGACGGCCCAGATTTCTTCATCTGATCTGACCCAAACTTTCCAAATGTTGATCAAGGGTCAGGATCTACCTCGGGGAAGCTCAGATCCTCCAGATCTACAATGGATGGCCCAGATCAAGCTGATCTTTGGATGGACAGTCTAGAGCCCTCTGAGCTTGATCCAACGGTTGGATGATCTCTGATTGGGATGAAAGTCTCAGATCTTGATTTTAGTGCTTGATCAGCCCTAACCCGAGCTCGGATTGCCTCAGATGGTCCCAGATGGCTCAGATCTAGCCGCTTTTGAATCGGACGACCCAGATTAATTCGAAGTTTGATAACTCAATCCGGGTCCACTTCCAACTCAAGTTTGACCCAGTATGCCCTAGATCCATGATCCTTTCATGCCTACAAAAATATATCAAAAATTTAGTGGCAAAATAATTCAAATATATCAAGATTTGCAATTAAGTCCAAAATAAAAGTAAGTTCTAAAACCTAAGGTAATTTCACAATTAAGCAAGAAAGACATGGGTCAAACATGGATTTTGGCAACTAAAATGATCAATAAAATGGTACTTATCAGGGGGGTGAATATCGATTACGTGTTTTTGAAAAAATCAAATTTGACGCAGCGGAAATACACAAGTAAAAAACACGGCTAACACCTTATTTTTTACATGGTTCGAAGTCTGTGATGGCTCCTACTCCAAGGCCCACTATCCTTGAGCATTATTATTGGGTAATACTATAAATCATAAATGGAATACAGGAACAATGATTAATTATAGTAAGAATGAAATTATACCAACGACACTTAAACAAAGAATCTCGTTGAAGAAGCGGCGTGTCATCAATCTTGAACATCATGGGCGTCTAGAACTTGAGCACGGAAGCTTTATCGTTGAGATTTCGAGAGCTTGATATGCTATAGGAGAGCCTGATATGTCTGGAGGCAATGGGGTGAAACCCCTTTTATACTTGAACTTGGGCGCCTGACACGTCACCGCTTTGGCCAGTCATTATCCGTAGACTCGGCCAAACATTTTCCTGTTCTTAGGCGCATAGGAGCACTAGGGCTCTTGAGCACACTGGGGCCCCGGGGAGCTAATGTGATGCGTCCAACCAGCGACCGCCAACTCAGCTTCGTCAACAGCTAGAAAAACCCCTTTGGGGAGCTTGAGTCTTCTTAGGCACCTAGGTTCTTGGGCCCCTAAGCCCTTTCAGGCGCCCCTAATCGCAGTAGTTGATCCCTTTAACCTGCAATCAAGGTTAGTCCAAGAATAATAATAATATAGTAAATGCATCCATGAATGACAACTAGAGCTATCTGGTTCTGACTTTGGATTTCAAATGAAATCCTAGGTCGAACCGACGCCTACTGTTCCCTCTTCTGAGGAGCGTATCCTCACTTACTCCACTTTGGAGATGTTACCTTTTGCCATCCTGCTCCTCCAGTTGGACTTTTGTTCAACCTCTGAAACTCTGATCTCAAGACATCTGTACCTCGCCCCGTCTCTAGTTCTGCCCGTAATGTTCGCTCGACTAAGTCTTCTGCCTGATCTTCCGGATCAGGTCTTCGATGCCCAATCTCCGACCAGTATTTCATGCCCAATTCATCGAACCAGGTCTTCATGCCCAACCCTCGGTCAGGTCTTCGATGCCCAACCCTCTACCAGGACTTCGTGCCCAATCCTCGATCAGGACTTCGTGCTCAACCATGCAAGTCAAGACTTCGTGCCTAGCTAAACTAGATTTTTCCTCCACACTTAATAAATCCATTAGATCACCACACAAATTTAACTTTGAACCCTTTGTCATTATCAAAATCATGTTCAATCTGGTGCTTCCGGCACCAACAATAAAATTTATGATTTTCTCAATTTAAGTGTATGTTTATTATAAACCCTATATGCCCTACTAGTGGTTGAGCACCCTACATAGATTCTAGGTGTTGATTTAAATTGAAATTTGCCTATGTAGTCCTTAGTGTTTAAAATTTGCACTTTACACCCAAAAACATTTAAATAGTATAAGTTAGGTAGTTTGTGATAATTTATTTCATAGGATGTTTTATTATGGCTTTTATTTATTAGGACCCTATTTTGGATATAACATGCTATATTTATTGCTTCTACTCAAAATTGATTTGATAGGTTATATTTATTGAGCATAGTTCTAGTAGCTTCTAGGAGGGTCTTTTTTTCAACTATATCATTTTGTTGGGGGGTTCTAGGGCGAAAATATTCATGTATATATCCATTTATTTTGCATAAATCATTAAATCTTAGATTTTCAAATTGTCCCCCATAGTCACTTCTTATTCTTTTAATTTTAACGTCTTTATCAATTTCAATTACTCTACATAAAGTGTTAACAGTTTCAATAGTTTCATCTTTGATTTTTAAAAATTTAACCCAGGTGAATCTAGAGTACTCGTCAATTATCACTACGCAGCATCGATTTTCACATGAAGACATGACTCCATGAGAACCAAATAGGTCTAGGTGTAGGAGCTCAAATGAGGATTGAGTCAGATCTGATTGGATAGGTTTGTGGGTTGACTGGTTTGTTTATCTTGTCGACATGGATTACAAATTGATTTTTCAAAGTTTCTAAGTTTAGTTATACCCTTAATTAGTCTATTTTGACTTAGTTTTGAAATTAATTTTACAAGGGTGTGACTTAGACCTTTATGTCTAGAGCTCCCACTATCCCATATTCACTAGTCCGAATCTTTATAATTCTACACATAATGTGAACTAATTTGGATTTATATTTGTAGAAGTATAAAGAGAGATTGATTGTTTTTAACTGTCTAGTCTATCTCACCCGGTCAAAGTTATCAATCATGTTGTGCTTATGGGTGTATTAGTGAGGTAAATTTAAGTCTAACTAGTTTGATCTGATTAGCTAGGTTTCAAGTTTCATTAGTTAATAATGAAAATTTATTGTTAAATTTGAGAAATTAATCAAGTTTTTTTGAAAAGATTCAGTTAAATTTGAAAAATTAAGTTTGTTTTTGAAAAGATTAAGTTAAAATTGAAATTTTTAATTAAGTTTGTTTTGAACAAAAATAATGTTAAGTTTGAAGATTTATTAAGTTTGTTTTTAAAAAAATTAAGATAAGTTTTAAAATTTTATTAAGTTTGTTTTGAAAAAAAATAAGTTATGTTTGAAAATTTTATTAAGCTTGTTTTGAAAAAAAAATTTAAGTTTGAAAATTTTATTAAGTTTGTTTAAAAAACATAGGTTGAGTATGAAAATTTTATTAAGTTTATTTTGAAAAAAGTTAAATTTGAAATATTAATTAATTTTGTTAAAAAAATAGTTAAATTTGGAAAATAAATTAATTTGATTTGAAAAGCTTAAGTTAGTTTATACAAAAAAAATTAAGTTGATTTTAAAAGTTAAGTTTGAAATTTTGATAAGTGTTAAGATTTTAAGTGAGGTTTGTTAAATAGAAAGTGAAATTAATTGATTTGTTATGTTGGTTGGGTAGGACTAATCATTTTAGGTTCTAAACATCTCAACCATTTCTAAGTGATAAAATAGGAAAATCTTATCTGTTTTGTGATATGTGTAAAAATTTTATCTTTGATCTTAAGTGAAATTTAAGATTTGATTAAACCTTGAGTTAGATTCAAGTTTAACAAGTAGTAATATATAAACAAATTGCAATAATCGATTTCCAAGTCTTGGCGTGGCATAGGGGCCTTCTAGAGTATCAGAACAATGACCATTTCCTAGACAAAGCCTTTTACAAAAATTATATTTTTAATTTACTCTTTGAGAAACCTTAGTCTAGCTAGTCGAGAATTTACCGATGCTGCTTTGGCAAGTTCGACTTGGCTAAAAAGACCAAATACAGTACTCCTTACACTACCTTGTTGGTGCAAAGGGCATCAGTCATGAACAATCAACCTCTAGTGTTTCGATGTTCGACAATATACCATGGTTTGGTCAAAGTGATCAAGAGTTAAGCCAAATTGAACTTGATGTTTGGTAGGGTAACCCAGGTTTGATCATTTTGACAAAGTGTTAGCCAAACATAACCTGATGCTTGGCAGAGACAATATATTAAGGTCTGATCAAAGTGATCAAGGGTTAAGCCAAATAGGATCTGATGTTTGGTAGGATAAACCCAGGTTTGATCAGTTTGACAAAGGGTTAGCCAAACAAGACCTGATGTTTGACAAAGAGAATAAAACCCAGGGTTGATCAGTTTGACCAAGGGATTAAACCAAACTAAACTTGAGATTTGCTAGATAGAATGTATACTTACCTGATGTCTGGAAGAAAGAAGTCTAGTCAGGATTAAGATGGCTAGCAAAGAAATCCTGGTGAGTGTAACTAGTGTAACGCCCGCCCTTATATCTACTCTCGGGGCGGGGTTACGTACTAGTCATTCATCCATATAATGAAATTTTGACATACAATAAAAGTAAGAGGGCAAGGACTAAGTGTTGAGCATGCTTGTCTAAAACTATCAAGTGATATTTACAAGTGCTAAGCATACTTGCCAGTACATGTCAATTAAATATCATGCTTGAATCATTAGAACATCATTTGAAATATTTTAATCAAGAGTTATTCCATAACATGATAGATTCACATATTATTTCAAACCATAATATAATCAAACAAAATCAAGTATATGAAAATTCCAAGTGTAATCACCATCATGCAATATCAATCCTAATCACTAACATTCATTGTCAAGGAGCATAACATAAGCATAATAAAGTAGATATAAGAATCTTTCTTCCCGAGCCACCACCCCACACATCTTCAGCCTCCTGCCTCTTCCTTTTGTTTAAGTGTTCCTTACCCTTATCTGCAGCATAAGACAACACATAAACTAGTAAGCACAAATGCTTAGTAAGGATCCTGTCCTACTCGCAAAATCCATACGAAAGAATACAACATGTACACATAACTAATCATAAGCATGAGTTCATCAAAGCATACTAAACAACCAAGTTTCTAAGCATGCTGTATAAAGTACCTTAAGCATACCCTTCACATATAATAAATGTTTTCAATGAATGTTTTCAAAACAATTCCATAAAGGTATTACTTAAAAATACATCCATATCATATAGGGCCCAGTTGTGTACCACATATCGCGCGTTACCTATTGTGCGTTCCCTAATGAATTGGGGTAGCGAGCCACCAATCAATTAGAGCAGGACCCTTCCATCCTACCGGAGCCATGACCTTACGTTAACATGCACCCCGGATTTGTTTAACGACCCCCTTCCGAGTCGGGTACACAACTTCTAAAGTAAAATACTTATCATGCTTTTACATATATGCTAAGGAGTACTCCAATCCACTCTTAAGGGACACACCACTCTTCAAGGGTGCTCATGATCCCGTAGGGACACACCACACAACATAAGGGATGCTCTTGATCCCATACTTAGTGGAGTATCCTTTCAAGCATTTTATCATACACATCACATGCAATTCATAAAGGGTGCCCCATGGGCTATATTAACATGCTCATACATACATCATATTTCAACCACTTACACATACTTATATATGACAAGATTGGTCACATAAATCATATTCATGTCATAGGAAGTGGTAGCATGCTTCATGAGTTAATTGAGTTCTTCTTAACCCTAAACCTAAGGTTTTGTCCGAAAGTCAAGGGTAGAGGTAGCTTAGGTTTTTGACATCAAACATCCCATACAAACATCATATATATATACATCATGTATCATACTAAGCATAGCATACATCATGGGGTAATCAACTTTCACAAACCTAATATATCCTGCCTTGGCCGAAAATCATGCTAGGGGAAAACTTAGTTTTCAAATCAAACCTTCCATTTAAACATCACATGCATATACGTATTATTATCCCCAAACATAAGCATATCCTATAGGTATTTTAACCTTCGCAAACCCTAACTCTAGGGTGTTGGCCGAATGTGTAGGGTAGGGGAAATTAGGGTTTTTGAATCAACCTTCATACAAGCATTTACATAAACATATCATGCCACTTATTAAACATAGATTACATCATAGGATAATTATGCAACCCTAAACCCTAATCCCTCTAGGGTTGGCCGAAACTTGTAGGGTAGGGAAAAAGTTGGGTTTTTGTAACCAAATATTTATACAAACACCTTGTCTACACTATCATATAATACACTAAACATAAAATACATCCTAGAGAAATTCAACTCTTAAACCCCTAAATTCCTTGCCTTGGCCGAAACTTACACAAGGGTAAAACCCTAGTTTTTGTTCATAACATCATGAAGAAAATCAACTTACGTATATACCCTAAGTCTCAAGGGGTCTTCTCTTGTATCAAGGAGTAACCAAGGCCTCCCCTTAAGGGGTTGGCCGAAAGTCACACAAGGGGAGAAACCCCTAATTTCGAAAACAACAAGAAGAAGAATCATACAGCAACTATTACACTGCAGGCGAGGGGATACTTACATCCTTTCGCTTGACTTTCACTTTCTCTAAACCTTTAGAGTACCCTTGGTTGAAGGAGGGTGAGTGTTCTCCTTATTAGCACTTCCCTAGAACCTTTGGCCCTAGTAGAGGGCAAGATCTTTGGATGGTCTTCTTCCTTCCAATTCCCTAGGGTTAGAACCCTAGGGTGTATTTTTTCGAAAATTGAAAGGGAGAAGAAGATGAGTTTCGGTGGGGAGAGTGAGGAAGAAGAAGAGAGGAAGTTATTCCAACCTCTCCTTCTCTTATTTATACTTTTCTCATGAAGAGACATGTATCTTCACTTCCCTAGCTTTAACAAGCATGTTTCTTATTCTCTTAACATGAAACATGGCTTGGTGCGTTAGTTATGACATGATTAGTGCAACTAGGAGGTTCAAGGTTCGATCCTTGCTTCCTCCTTTCTACACTTTCTTTTTATCACATTTTGCACTAATCCATATCAAGCCCATTAAACCAAGCTCATCATAACATTTCATAAAAAAATGTTTCATGAATTCATAGTATTTCATATGGGGAAAATTTTGGGGTGTTACAACTAGGTCCTAGTGAGTGAAGCTAGGTGGAAGAAGTCCTGGTGAGTGTAGCTTGTGTTGGGACTGGGTGCAGATCCTTGCTTCCTCCTTTCTACACTTTCTTTTTATCACATTTTGCACTAATCCATATCAAGCCCATTAAACCAAGCCCATCATAACATTTCATAAAAAAATGTTTCATGAATTCATAGTATTTCATATGGGGAAAATTTTGGGGTGTTACAACTAGGTCCTAGTGAGTGAAGCTAGGTGGAAGAAGTCCTGGTGAGTGTAGCTTGTGTTGGGACTGGGTGCATGTTGACATGGATGCGGGTTCGTAATTTTAAAAATTAATTACGTGCAGCAGAAGGTTTAACATAAATAATTTCTCAAATTATTTAACCACACATCTAAGCATACAATTTTATCTTGTGTAGACATGATCATATATTTAAAATTTTGCAGAAACGTAAACTAATTTATGTATTACCTCGTGTAACTCGAAGGAAGGGACGAGATCCAACCGTAAGCGTCCCTTGGAAGCTCCGCCTCTATTCGCATCCACGCCGAGTATCTTCGGGATGGCTTCGCAAAGCCATGAGTTTCGTGTTCTTGAGAACTACTAGATTCTCCAAGAACATGACGAGAAAAACCAAGAGAGAAGTCGGAAGACTAACCACAAAAGGATGGCCGGAATCAAAATTCCGGTGAAGCAAAAGAAGAGGCTTGCGGCAAAAAGATTCTTGCGGCAAACTCTAATTTCGGCAGCACCTTCTTCCGGCCAAGAGATGGTCGGAGCTTCCTTCTCCGGCAGCAGGTGGTGGTCGGCAGGGATAGGGCAGGGGCGGCTGGCTGGTGCTCCTTCTTGCGGCTGGTTGGCGCACGACAAGAACGGGAGAAGAGAAAGAGAGGGAGAGAGCCTATGCCTTCATCTCTTCGATTATCACCCAAGCCTTGCCTTGGGTCCTTTATATAGTGGCCTCTCAACCATCAAGCCTCTTAAATATGGAATAACTTATTCCATCATGCCATGTTTGATTTTATATCATGGTTAAAATCATATTTTAATTCTTGATAAAAAATCAATCAAGTCTCTTCTCTCCTATGGAATAAATTTCCTTATCATGGTAAATCAATCCATGATTGATTTTATAAAATAAACCAATCCATGATTCATTTTAATTTCCATGAAAAATATACCAAACCTTGGTTTATTATATAAAAATTTATATGATCCATAATTTTATAAAACAAACCACACTTGGTTTATTTTATAAATTGAACCAAAAACTTGGTTCTCTCCCTTTGTTGTGGCCGACCAAGCAAAGAGAATGGAGTCCCTCTTTGGCCGGCCCATCCAAGCCAAGCCCCAATGAATTAAACTTATTTAATTCATCTATTAGGTCTTCAAAAGACTTTAGCCATTTTACGCTTCCGATGCGTCTCTGAAAAATTCAGATTCGATTTATCGTTTGGCTCAACCAAACTTAATCTCTCTTGATTGGAAAATCCAATTTTCAACTCGTTTTAAATCCCTCGGATTACTCGTAGTACGTGTGACTAAATAGGCTTTTGATTTATATTGGCCGTCTATAATTAATCAATTAATTATAGAACGATCATGAGTGGCACCTAGTAGTACATCATGATCCCCAATTAATCAAAAGATCAACGGTTGACCTCAGAAACAATTCTGAAACCCTTCAGGAGCTATAATGAATCGTGCCCCATTCCCTTCACCATCTTATACCCACTTGGTTCATGACATGGTCTATGTGTGTCAGTCCCCACTAGGTTGACTACGTCACACCTAGCCCAAGTAATGATTTCTCGTCCTACGGATTCTAATTACTCTCATGTATTTAAGAGATTCATACTCTGAACATGTCATGCTCTGACGAGAGGCTTCGAGTAACAATCCGACGATAGGCCTCGGGTATACATCTCCTCGCAAGGAGTGGTGAATCCTTTGCAGGCTGTTCAAACATCTTCGGGCACTTCGGCTTATACCCAATCATCCTGGGTCCACACCTCCTTGGAGATGCTTGCTTAAAATGTCAATGTATAAGTCTCCATGACCAAGATGACTTGAACACCGCAAGTCAAAGGAACATCGCACTTATGCTGCAGTAAGAACTTCACTGACATATCTATATGTAGACTACCATATGAAGTTTTACAGCCAGTCACTCCAATGAACTAATTCCCTTAACTAGCATTCATGTTTATCTCTGGACATCTCAATGTCACCAGCCAGTGAGAATCAGCTGATTAGAGAATAACCCATGCTAGTCTCAATAGAATTAATAGTGTCCGTATTTATCAATTCATCGACTAGGGACAATTTCAATACTTCACAATTGCACATGTAGAGATAATCACTAGTTGTGAATTCATCACAAATTCTCTGATACTATGAATTGTATTGCGGACATTCAGTAAATGAGTTTAAGATCTCAATAAAATACACAAACATGTATACTCAAATAGTGAATATTCATTTATTAAAATAAATAATTACAATCATAAGGCGATTGCCTTAGGACACTTCTCTCATATCACTAACAAACTCCCACTTGGCCTAATGCCAATCGCTACAGTACCCAATACCACAGGCTCTTAAATGACCCTCAAACTTGCTTTGAGGCAAGGCCTTAGTTAAAGGATCTACTAAATTCCTTTCAGTGGGAATTTTCTCAATTTGTATATCATTCCTACTTATAATCTCTCTGGTCAGATGATAGCGGCGAAGCACATGTTTGGATCGCTGATGAGACCTTGGTTCCTTCGCTTGTGCAATAGCTCCATTGTTGTCGCAGTAAACCGGTATTGCTTCATCAGTGGTTGGAACCACACTAAGTTCTGACACAAACTTCTTGATCCAGACTGCTTCCTTTGCTGCTTCCGAAGCTGCAATATATTCCGCTTCCGTAGTAAAATCCGCTACGGTGTCTTGCTTGGAACTCTTCCAACTTATTACGCCTCCATTCATAATAAATACGTATCCGGACTGAGATTTGGAGTCATCTTTATCTGTCTAGAAACTGACATCTGTATACCCACGTATTACCATATCACCTTCTCCATATATTAGGAACACATCCTTAGTGATTCTTAAGTACTTGAGGATTGTCTTGACAGCCGCCCAATGATCCATTCCTGGATCAGACTGGTATCTGCTTGTGACACTCAGAGCATACGATACATCGGGCCTAGTACATAACATAGCATACATGATAGATCCTATCGCGGATGCATAAGGAATCTTATTCATGCAAATCCTCTCGTCTTCTGTGTGCGGACACATAGACTTCGAAAGGTTGATCCCATGCCTGATGGGAAGGTAACCTTTCTTGGATTCCGACATGCTAAACCTTTCTAGCACTCGGTCTATATATGTAGACTGTGAAAGACCAAGCAACCGTTTTGATCTATCTCTATAGATTCTAATCTCAAGGATATAGGTTACTTCTCCTAGGTCTTTCATGGAGAAAGTTTTGGACAACCAAATTTTAACTGACTGTAAGTCTGATATATCATTTCCTATAAGTAATATGTCATCGACATATAACACTAGGAATACGACTGCACTCCCACTAACCTTCTTGTACATACAAGGTTCGTCAGGATTTTGTGAGAAATCAAACTCTTTGATTGTCTCATCAAAATGGATGTTCCAGCTCCTGGATGCTTGCTTTAGTCCATATATGGATCGTCGAAGCTTGCATACTTTGGTTTTATTAATCGATGTGAAACCTTCAGGTTGTATCATGTATACATCCTCAAGCATGTTTCCATTAAGGAAAGCTGTTTTCACATCCATTTGCCATATCTCATAATCATAATGAGCTATTATGGCCAGGAGCATCCGAATGGATTTAAGCATAGCTACTGGCGAATAGGTTTCGTCATAATCAATTCCTTGTTTCTGACGATATCCTTTTGCCACTAATCTAGCCTTAAAGGTAATAACATTACCTTCCATGTCGGTTTTCTTCTTGAAAACCCACTTGCACCCTATGGGCTTAATCC
This sequence comes from Boesenbergia rotunda, assembly GCA_024364735.1. Taxonomy (NCBI): domain Eukaryota; kingdom Viridiplantae; phylum Streptophyta; class Magnoliopsida; order Zingiberales; family Zingiberaceae; genus Boesenbergia; species Boesenbergia rotunda. Next base: position 1,328,325 of record JAGFNQ010003819.1, on the reverse strand, counting down.
CTTCAGGTGGGCTAACCAAGTCCCATACATGATTTTTGTACATGGAATCCATTTCCGACTTCATGGCATCAAGCCATTTATCCCTTTCTGAATTTTTCAGAACATCTTCATAACTGATAGGTTCGTCATCGTTAATAAGTAACACGTCGTTCGATTCACTTATGAGAAATTCGTATCTCTCTGGAATATTGCGTGTCCTATCAGACCTACGAAGAAGTGGTGTTATTTTAGGTTCAACTGATAGCTCATCATTATGAGTTATTGGTGTTAGATGTGTATACTGAAAGACATGCTTCTTTTATATATATGAACATCTTTATTTTGAAAAGAGAATCACAACCACACTAGGTGCCTGTTTATATTAGTACATGCATGAAGTCCAATTACTTTGTATTGTAGATAACATGGTGTGTGGTGTCACACGGAAGATCATATTATCAGTTCCTTACTTAGTATAAATAGAGGCCCACAACCGAGATGGAATTGGACAACCCATCGGAATGGTTGTAGTGTAATTAGGTGTGGTTGATCTTGACCATAGGATTACACTAGTGTGCTTTGAGTACATTGAGCAGGACTAAAACACGAGATTGTCCAATTTGTACTGACTCGATAATTGGATAAGACCTCAGACTTTATTATGGAGTACGATCCCTTAATCCCGATATAATAACGGATATATATTATTAACTATTATTTCTTTGATTTACCAATGGGCGAGATCTATTCTGTTAGATCGATAGGCCCGGTAAGTTGGGAGATAATATTAATAATATGATGTGTCGTTGATTATTGACGGAATTCGTGTCCTGGTGAGTCGGGTTGATGATGTCCCCTTGATGAGCTTGAAAGGTTCATCATGCTAAACCCTACAGGTGGATTTGATCCGGCATGATGATAAGGTCGAGTGGTACTAGTCGAGGATCCAGAAGTTAATTAATTTAAATTGTCAGTAATTTAATTAATTAACGGGCATTCGAAATCTTAAACACGGGGGGATGGACGACTTGTAATAAGTGGAGCCCATATGTAAATATGGGGTTTGGTGAGGTAATTCAATGAGGGCCCTTTAGTGGAATGGATCCTCATTAATGGACCGGGTCCATTAGCAGGCCAAGATCCAACTCCTCCTCATGGTCCCTACCGTAGCCCTATATATACCCTATGATGGCATGAAACCAAGTTGATGAGTAATCTAATAGATCACTAAAAATCCTAATTTCTCCTCTTCTCCTCTCTTTCTCTCCTCCTCTTTGGCGCCGACTGCTACTCCAAAGGTGAAATCTTCTCAAAAGAGAGAAGGTGGCTCATGAAAAGAGAGAATGTGACTCACGCACCTTCTCTAAGGTGAGAAGTGGTTCACGGATTCCAAGGCGGCAATTAAATTGCAAGCTCATGGCAATTTAATTGCATGGCATGCAATTTTAATTGCATCACGGCAATTTAATTGCAAGGCATGCAATTTTAATTGCCTGACGGCAATTTAATTGCGAGGACGGCAATTCCTTCATGGCAATTAAATTGTCTCAAGCCTTTTTATCCTGAAGAAAGACAATTGCTTATGGAGAAGGGATTTATCTCCAAGGCAATCAGATTGCCTCTCGCCTCACGGTCTCCAAGGCAGTTGATTTCCTCACGCCAATTTATCCTCAATGAAGACAATTGCCTTACGGCAATTTCTTGAGGCAAGGGAGAAAAAGGTCTCGACAGCAATTTCTTGAGGCAAGGGAGAAAAAGGTCTCGGCAGCAATTTCTTGAGGAAGGGAGAAATTTGTCTGAAGGGCGAAAATTGTCTCGGCAATTTTCTTGGAGCAGAACGGCATATTGGGGAAAATCTGCTCACAGCTGATTGGAGTTCTCCAAGCAAGCGTAGGCGGCGGAGGAGAGGAATAGTAGAGTTTGTATTTGGATTATCTCCTTGGAGCTGCCGGCAGCATCCTTTTGGTTAGGGGATGGTTGGCACAAGGATAGGGGATCAACTTGGTGGCCACAGGTCTTGGTAGATCGTCGCCCACACGACGTCCAAGAGGGGAGGATCATACGGTAGAAGATCGTAAGGTAACGGAAGGTATATTCTTCCTTGGCTCCTTTCGTTATGTTATTATGTGCCTTATTCATGTGCCTTGTCATTTCATATTTGTTATTTAATTATTTTGATTGCGAATCATAGTCAATAATTATTTAACTGGACCCCGACCATAAACACAAAAGCCGGCGATCAACTTGTCGCCTTTTCCGCGGTCGAACGGTCGAGCAAATTGCAAGACCAATTTTGATAATTGGCTAAGTTGCAATTTGAATCGTTCGATACGGCACGAGACGGTCGATGGGAAACGACTCTCTATTCAGATTAAATTTTTTAATCCGTAGGCATAGAGAGGTCTCTCGGATCGAACAGGTATCCGTTTAGGAAACCCACCAAGCCATACCCAACAATTGGTATCAGAGCAAAGGTTTCCGGCTTTGTGTGTTTGAGGATTGGTTAATTTTTACATTTTCATACATTTTATTTAGTTGGATGATATGTGGATGTGTGTAGGCTAACTTTGTGTTGTAGGCACGAGATTCCAACTTATCATGGCCAAATAATGATTGTGTGAATGGTTTTGCAAATTATTGTAATTAATAAATCCTTGGGGTTGACGAGGTGACGACACGACTGGAGGCGCATTAGAGACCAAGGCCATGAAAGTTGGAAAATCTAGGATTTTCTATTTTTCATATGTTGGCTATGTGTTTGTTGTGTGAATGTGCTAGTTAAAATTCCTCGTAATAAATTACTAAGTGGGGGAGGGACCCTAAGGGTCCCATGGCTTCCATTACAATCCGATAAGTGATGCGAACAAATCTGCGTGTCGGCTCTGAGTGCCTTCCTCCCCATCGGATGGATTTGTTTTGTGGATCACTGGGTCGGAAAAGACTATAGAGAATTGTTAAAGAGTGTGTGTACTTCCCCATCGGGAGGCACATAATCACAGATTATTTTCTTAGTGTCGTGTAATGGTGAACACTTAGATGCGAATAATAGTATCCTCCCCATCGGAGTCACTGCTATTATTTTGCAGAGCCGAAGTGGACCAACTATTAATCTTACTTGTCAAAAAGTTAGGTTGACAAGATAGTAAGATTAATGGGTAAAACCTCCTCTTACGAATGTGGAAATTCGTATACGTCCACACCATCGTGGCATGCGAATTTCTCGGTGTTTAGAGGTGTTGGTTGATTTCGAAAATTTATTGTTGTGAGGAATCAATTTATTTTCGATTTCTAAAGTAGTGTATGTTGTGATTCTTAGATTTTTCAAAATGACCTTTAACCCACTAGAGACCATACTTAAGGAAAACAAACTTACTAACCCCAAACTATATTGACTGGAAGAGAAACCTTGGCATTGTCCTTACAGCTGAAGAGTATAAATTTGTGCTCATCGAAAAATGTTTTGATAAGCCTAGCGACAATTCTGGTGAAGGGCAGAAGGAGCATTACAAGAAATGGGTTAAGGCAGATGAGATGGCGCGGTGTTACATTCTGACATTTATGTCGAATGTATTGCAACATTAGCATCAGGTCATGCCCACTACTTGTGATATGATGCTGAACCTTCAGGAGCTATCCGGGCACCAGAGTCGTGCCACTAGGCAGCTGGCGATGAAGAATCTGATGACGATCACTATGGTCGAAGGGACACCCGTGAGGGATCATGTCCTAAAGATAATGACCCACCTCAATGAGATTGAGGTTCTTAGAGGATCTATCGACGGGGAATTTCAGGTCGATATAATACTCCAATCTCTGCCAAAGAGTTTTGAGCAGTTCCGGCTCAACTATAACATGAATAAGCATGAGTATACATTGGGGGAACTCCTGGGAGAACTCCAGTCGGCAGAGGGGCTCTTTCGCCAGAACTCGCAGGCCTTAGTGACTCAAAGGGTTTCCTCTTCTATGCCGAAAGGCAGGAAGAAGAAGAAACAAGGAGGGTTCAAGAAGGCAGCTACATCGCAGGGACATCGGACTAGCGTGAAGAAGCCGAAAGGCAAGTGCTTCACGTGTAAGCAAATTGGACATTAGAAGACGAACTGTCCCCGTTATCAAGACAAAGTTATTTCTTTTCTTTTGTCGTTGTAACATGCTTAGCGGAGTTATCTACCGGTACCTGGTGGGTAGATATGGATGCCACTACGCATGTCTGCAATTCTTTGCAGGGGTTCCAGGAAGCCCAATGACTAGCTAAAGAAAAAAAAACCGTCTACATGGGAAATGCTACGGAGGTGACTACTATTGCAGTGGGAGTTATTTATTTGTCTTTAGAAGATAAAGTTTTGGTTTTAAGATTGCTTTTATGTACCTAATATTTAGAAAGAACTCTGGTTCAGTGTTTGAAAGAAATGATATTCTATTGCTTTTTATGAAAAGTGGAATAGAAAGATTATCTATTCAGGTACATTGATAGGCAATTGGTACACATTAGAACCAAAGTCTTTCATGATGCAAATAGTAACTAATAGCTCATCATCTAACCAAAGTAGGAGAAAGGTTCCTTCCGAGATGAACCAAACATACCTTTGGCGTCTAAGGCTTGGTCTTATTAACCTTAGTAGGATTCAAAGGTTGATAGCCAATGGGCCCTCGGGTTCATTGGTGGTGGGAGACTTCCCTAACTTTGAATCTTACTTGAAAGGTAAGATGACCAAGAGACCTTTTAAGGCCGAGGGGTATAGAGCCAAAGATATGTTAGATTCGGTTCATTCTGATTTGTGTGGTCCTATGTCTACCCAGGATAGACGTAGCTTTAAATACTTCGTGAGACGAATATTCAAAGTTAAGGATACATTCACTTGATGGCCGCAAGTCTGAAACTTTGATTGGTTCAAAGAATTCAAGACTGTTGTGGAGAAACATCAAGGTAAAAGTATCAAGGCACTACGATCGGATCGTGGTGGTGGGTACCTCTTGGGAAAGTTTAGGACTTACTTATTAGAGGCTGGGATTCAATCCCGAATGACTGCACCCGGTACACCCCAACAGAACGGTGCAGCAGAGCGAAGGAAAAGAGCTCTTATGGAGAGGGTTAGGACAATGATGAGCTGCTCCGAGTTGCCGGATTTGTTCTGGAGATATGCTCTGGAAACGCCAGCGTACATACTTGATACCATCTAGGTCAGTGCCTCCTACTTCCATAGAAGAGTAGACTGGGCGAAAGCCAAGTCTAAGACATCTTCAAACATGGGATAGCTCAGCATATGAGCTGAGAGAGGATACTGATAAGATTGGAATCTCGTGCGCTTGTTCGCAGAGTATCCTAGAGGAACGAAAGGTGGTTCTATAGTCTTAAGGCTCAGAGGGTAATCGTTGGGACGAATACCCGAATCTCAGAAGTAGACTATGTGATGAACCACAAACCCATTTGTAGACTAGTTCTTGAAAATTAAGAGGGGATGTTCTGACCTTAGTACCAACTGTACAAGAGGATACACCACAAGTCACTGCACCGCGTGTCACAGAAGATTCACAGGTGGTGCCTCGTCGTAGTGGGAGGGTTGTTAGTCACCAGAAGGATTCATGTTCTTGGGAGAATCTTCAGACTCGGTCCCTGATGACCATGAATCAAGATCCCTAGACCTATGATGAGGAACATCCGCTTTGAAAAGATAATCCAGTCATATGGATTTGTTCAAAGGACGGATGAGATTTGTGTATGTAAGTAATGTGACGGAACGTAGTGGTATTCTTGTACTATATGTAGATAATATTTTGTTAGTTGGCAACAATAACAAAGTATTATCAGACATAAGGGTATGGTTGTCCAAACAGATGATATGAAGGACTTAGGAGAAGCAGGACACATCCTTGGCGATCAAAGTTCTAAGAGATCACCAGAGAAGGATGTAGTGCTTATCCTAAGCTTCATAGAGAGTCAGTGTCTTAACTCGTTTTAGCATGGAAATCTCCAAGAAAAGTTTTGAACTTTTCAGATGTGGAGCTGCTCTATCTAAGGAGATATGTTTAGATTATCAAAGGAGATTGACCAGGTAATGACGGTTCCTTTAGCATCGGCTATAGGAAGTCTCTTGTATGCTAAAAACGAGACCGGATATTTGCTTTGTCGTGAGCATGGTTAGCAGATATCAAAGTAACTCAGGTCAAGGAAATTGGATTGGGATAAAAGCTTATATTAGTGCCTGAGAAGGACTAAGGATTATAAGCTGGTTTACCAGGCAGACCAATTCCCTATGGGTTATACGGATATAGACTTCCAGTCGGATAGGGACAAACATAAGTATTCCTCGGGGTTTTGTGTTTACTTTTAGGAGGTAGAACCGTAGTTAGAGGAGTGTTGCGCAGCGACTGCGTGATGGACTCCACCATGGAAGCTAAGGATGTGACAGTCTTTGTGATAACCAAAAGCAAACTATATGGTTCAGGAACCTCAAGATGGACTTCAATGTGATTCCTGGTTTGCTCAAACCTATCACATTCTGTTGTGATAAACAAATGGTGCAGTTGCAAACTCGAAGGAATCACGAGCCTATGAGGCGAGTAAACACATAGAGCGCAAGTACCTCCCAGGAGAGGAAAAGCTGTAGTTGCCTAGATTGCATTAGAAGAAAACCTGGGAGATCTTTTCACTGAGGCCTTGATAGTGAAAGCTTTAGGCATGTGGAGGATCAGGGAGTCAGATGTATGACATTTTGAGGGCAGCAAAGTCTTTAAGTATAAGTGGGAGATTGTTAGATGTGTATACTGAAAGACATGCTTCTTTTATATATATGAACATCTTTATTTTGAAAAGAGAATCACAACCACACTAGGTGTCTATTTATATTAGTACATGCATGAAGTCCAATTACTTTGTATTATAGATAACATGGTGTGTGGTGTCACACGGAAGATCATATTATCAGTTCCTTACTTAGTATAAATAGAGGCCCACAACCGAGATGGAATTGGACAACCCATCGGAATGGTTGTAGTGTAATTAGGTGTGGTTGGTCTTGACCATAGGATTACACTAGTGTGCTTTGAGTACATTGAGCAGGACCAAAACACGAGGTTATCCAATTTGTACTGACTCGATAATTGGATAAGACCTCAGACTTTATTATGGAGTACGATCCCTTAATCCCGATATAATAACGGGCATATATTATTAACTATTATTTCTTTGATTTACCAATGGGCGAGATCTATTCTGTTAGATCGATAGGCCCGGTAAGTTGGGAGATAATATTAATAATATGATGTGCCGTTGATTATTGACGGAATCCGTGTCCTGGTGAGTCGGGTTGATGATGCCCCCTTGATGAGCTTGAAAGGTTCATCATGCTAAACCCTGCAGGTGGATTTGATCCGGCATGATGATAAGGTCGAGTGGTACTAGTCGAGGATCCAGAAGTTAATTAATTTAAATTGTCAGTAATTTAATTAATTAACGGGCATTCGAAATCTTAAACACGGGGGGATGGACGACTTGTAATAAGTGGAGCCCATATGTAAATATGGGGGTTGGTGAGGTAATTCAATGAGGGCCCTTTAGTGGAATGGATCCTCATTAATGGACCGGGTCCATTAGCAGGCCAAGATCCAACTCCTCCTCATGGTCCCTACCGTAGCCCTATATATACCCTATGATGGCATGAAACCAAGTTGATGAGTAATCTAATAGATCACTAAAAATCCTAATTTCTCCTCTTCTCCTCTCTCTCTCTCCTCCTCTTTGGCGCCGACTGCTACTCCAAAGGTGAAATCTTCTCAAAAGAGAGAAGGTGGCTCATGAAAATTCTCTCCAAGGAGAGAATGTGACTCACGCATCTTCTCTAAGGTGAGAAGTGGTTCACGGCTTCCAAGGCGGCAATTAAATTGCAAGCTCATGGCAATTTAATTGCATGGCATGCAATTTTAATTGCCCTTGCAATTTTAATTGCATCACAGCAATTAATTGCAAGGCATGCAATTTTAATTGCCTGACGGCAATTTAATTGCGAGGACGGCAATTCCTTCATGGCAATTAAATTGTCTCAGGCCTTTTTATCCTGAAGAAAGACAATTGCTTATGGAGAAGGGATTTATCTCCAAGGCAATCAGATTGCCTCTCGCCTCACGGTCTCCAAGGCAGTTGATTTCCTCACGCCAATTTATCCTCAATGAAGACAATTGCCTTACGGCAATTTCTTGAGGCAAGGGAGAAAAAGGTCTCGGCAGCAATTTCTGAGGCAAGGAAAAAAGGTCTCGGCAGAATTTCTTGAGGAAGGGAGAAATTTGTCTGAAGGGCGAAAATTGTCTCGGCAATTTTCTTGGAGCATAACAGCATATTGGGGAAAATCTGCTCATAGCAGATTGGAGTTCTCCAAGCAAGCGTAGGCGGCGGAGGAGAGGAATAGTAGAGTTTGTATTTGGATTATCTCCTTGGAGCGGCCGGCGACATCCTTTTGGTTAGGGGATAGTTGGCGCAAGGAGAGGGGATCAACTTGGTGGCCACAGGTCTTGGTAGATCGTCGCCCACATGACGTCCAAGAGGGGAGGGTCATACGGTAGAAGATCGTAAGGTAACGGAAGGTATATTCTTCCTTGGCTCCTTTCGTAATGTATTTATGTGCCTTATTCATGTGCCTTGTCATTTCATATTTGTTATTTAATTATTTTGATTGCGAATCATAGTCAATAATTATTTAACTGGACCCCGACCATAAACACAAAAGCCGGCGATCAACTCGTCGCCTTTTCCGCGGTCGAACGGTCGAGCAAATTGCAAGACCAATTTTGATAATTGGCTAAGTTGCAATTTGAATCGTTCGATACGGCACGAGACGGTCGATGGGAAACGACTCTCTATTCAGATTAAATTTTTTAATCCGTAGGCATAGAGAGGTCTCTCGGATCGAACAGGTATCCGCTTAGGAAACCCACCAAGTCATACCCAACAGTGTGTCCTCTTGTACAATTGGTACTAAGGTCGGAACGCCCCCTCTTAACTCTTCAAGCACTAGTCTACTCTTGGGCTTATGGTTCATTACATAGTCTTCTTCTAAGAATCTGGCATTCGTGCTAACGATTACCTTTTGATCCTTAGGACTACAGAACAGACCACCCTTCGTTCCCCTAGGATAGCCTACGAACAAACGTACCTCCGTACGAGATTCCAACTTATCAGTATCTCCCTTCAACACATGTGCTGGACTACCCCAAATCCGAACGTGTCCTAGACTGGGCTTGCGCCCAGTCCACAGTTCTATGGGAGTAGAAGGGACTGACTTAGATGGAACCATGTTTACTATGTATGCTGCCGTTTCCACAGCGTATCCCCAGAACGAATCAGCTAAGTCTGAATAGCTCATCATTGACCTAACCATTTCCATAAGAGTCCTATTCCTTCTTTCTGCAACTCCGTTCTATTGGGGTGTACCAGGTGTAGTTAGCTGGGACTGAATCCCAGCTTCTGATAGGTAGGCCCTAAACTCTCCAAAGAGATACTCGCCACCACGATCAGATCGTAGTGTCTTGATACTTTTACCTCCATATTTCTCCACATCACCCTTGAATTCTTTGAACTTATCAAAGCATTCAGACTTGCGTCGCATCAGGTAAATGTACCCATACCTTGAATGTGTACAGTCGTGTCGTCACCTCGTCCACTCCATCCCATCCATGCGCATGCCACCATGAAGGAGTCTCCGAGCCGAGATGACTAGTTAACTAATTTACATCCATTGATCCTAAACTCCACGAAGGAGTGTACATGTCATCTAGATCAAAAGTAAATAGAAAGCTTGGCTAAACAAGTGCCAAATTTAATTACAAAAATTAAATAGCTTATCTAGCCTCGTCAACCCCAAGGATTCAAATAATTACATCAAGCACAACCAATCACATACACACAACATAATTTGCCATAATAGTTGGAATCAAGTGCCTGCAACACAAAGTTAGCCTAAGCACATCCAAAATATTATCTAGCAAAATAACGTACATGATAATGTGCAAGAAAATTAACCGAATCCTTAAACACACAAAACCGGAAACTTCGCTCTGATACCAATTGTTGGTTATCCTTGGCAGTTTCCAAGACAACCACGTGGTCATATCTGTAACGACCCGAAAATTGTCTCAATATTTTCTTTAAAAATATTGACCATGCCTAGATAGATTCTCGAGGAACATAGGGACACTAGTATAAACCTTAGCATGATGATCCATGATTTTCGATATAGAATAAGAAGATAATTGCTAATGGGCCTTACATGGGTTTTTCCGGTACCATGGTTATTAATGGATTTTAGGTGGAAATTAATATAAATAGAAATGTGTTTAAATTAGGAATATTAACATGGCTATTGGTAGGCCTTAGGGGGCATTGCCGAAAATAAAAGGAAAAATAAAATAAAATAAAATAAAAATAAAGTGCATGCACCAAGGATTGAACCTTGGACCTAGTGTAACACCATGCATGCACTAACCAATTCACCTAGCAAGGGAGTGCTAGTAGAGAATGAAGTGGATTTTAGTTAAGGCTTAAGGAAGTGAAGAGTCACCATGTGAAGAAGATGAAAAGACACTTGTGAAGAGTCAAAAGGGCATTATAAATAGATCTCTTCTTCCTCCTTCTTCTTGTCGAAAATCACCAAGGGGATTCTCCTTTGGAAAAGCTTCACAAGAAGAACTCCATCTTGAAGATCCAAGACCCTCTACAAGGCTACAAGGACTAAGGAGAAGTATAGGGTCAAGGAGGTTTCTTTTTACTTTCTATTCAAGGTTTATAAGCAAGATCAAGGAAGGTAAGACTCCCTCACCTGTGGTATAATAGTTTCTGAGTTATTTTCATGATGCAATGATTTGTTTGGACTATATGTGGAGAAAACCAAAGTTAGGGCCCTTGTAACTTTCGGCCACCATAGGTTCCTATGGTTGGGTTTGGATCTAACTCTCAAATGATGTTTCTTATGTTTTCTCATGTTGTAAAAGGTGTTAATAGGGGTTTATGTGAAAGTTTTACATGGTTTAGGGCCCTTGTAACTTTTGGCCAAGAGGGGTTTTAGGGCAAGAAGTTAGGTTTAACTCCAAGCAAGGGTTCAAATGGCTTCCATGGTATTATATATAAGGTAATAGATGTGAATTGGGCATTTTATGAATTTTTCATGGGCTTGTGATCCTCTTTGAGTTTCGGCCAACTCATGATTTATAGCTAGGACTTGGAGTTAAATCCAAATAAGGGATCAAATGGTTTTCTATGGCATAGTATGTATGGTATGGAATGTTAATCATGACCTATGTGAATTTCTCATGGAATTATTGTCCTTTAGGGTTTCGGCCAAGACCCTAATTTAGGGTTTGGTTTGGGCTAAGGTCTCAAGGATGCTTGTGTATAGGGTATTAAGATGTAAGTATATGGTTAAGCAAGATGTGAGGATCTTTATGTTACCAAAACCCTAACTTCATATGCTAGGTATCATGACTTCATATGTTTAGGTTATATGTTATGTTTTATTCATGAATGCTTTAATCATATGCCATGAACCTAGGGAAATCTATCACGTATGAATGGATCTAGGCATGTTTTCCTATGTACCATGAACATGCATGTTTTATGAATTAAGATGCTAATTATGTAGGTATGCCATGATTTATGAATGATATGTATGTATGCCATGTTTTGTGAATGACATGTATGTATGCCATGCTTTATGAATAATATGTACGTATACTATGTTTAAGAATGAAGATGATGAATGAAAATGATAATCATGGCTCTAAGGCAAAATGAGATAAGCATGACATACCTTATGAATGATGATAATGAATGATGATGAATGTTCATGTCTTTAAGGCATCATGATGTTAAGTATGAATGATGAAATGTTAAGTATGTTTATGTCATACTAAGGGATGGGCACCTTAAGAACGCCTCGGTTCTGGACTACCGAAGCTGTCCACGGTTCTGGAACTACCGCAGTTGTTCCTACTCTTATGCTATGATTTATGAAACAAGATTATGTTTATGCTAAGTATGTTTTATGAAAGATGAAGCATGTGAAGTTATTTTACTTTATGAATGGGCTTGTACCGGACCGAAGTATGGGTCCAAGGGATGGGCACCTTAAGAACGCCCCGGTTCTGGACTACCGACTATGCTGTCCACGGTTCTGGGACTACCGAAGCTGTCCAACAGGGATGGGCACCTTAAGAACGCCCCGGTTCTGGACTACCGACTATGCTGTCCACAGTTCTGGGACTACCGTAGCTGTCCTTACCCTAGTAGGTCGAGACTAGCTACCTTGTATTTACTTAGGGATGCGCGCATATGATGTATGTATGTGGTACAAGCCGGGGACCCCAATGATGTTATGATTATGTTCAAGTATTTATAACTATGATTTTCAAATTAAGCATCCTTATGATATATGCATTTGACTCATGCATTCATTCATGTTATGCATTATGCCATTAAAAGTATGTTTATGTTTATGATACAATTTAAGAATGATTCCATGATAAGTACGCTTAAGCTTATGTTTATGTTAAGAATGATGCCATGAAAAGTATGTTTATGTTTATGATTCATGTTAAGAATGATACCATGATAAGTATGCTTAAGCTTATGTTTATGTTAAGAATGATGCCATGAAAAGTATGTTTATGTTTATGATTCATGTTAAGCATGATACCATGATAAGTATGCTTAAGCTTATGCTGATGTTAAGAATGACACTATGATAAGTATGTTTATGCAAATGTGTATGTTAAGAATTATGCCATGATAAGTAAGTTTATGTTTATGGTGATGTCAAGAATTATGCCATGATAGGTATGTGTTAAGTTTATGCTTTATGTTCAGAATTATGCAATGTCAACTGTTTCATGTTTATGAATATGTGACGTATGGATTTTCGTGTGTAGGAAAGGGTCTTACTAAGCCTATGTGCTTATAGTCTTATGTTTCTTATACCGCAGATCAAGCAATAGGTTACTAAGGGAAGCAGCAGGAGGGGCAAGAACATGTGTGTGTGTGGCGGTGACATGGCAAAGGATTCTTTATTTACACATATCGCATGTCTTGGGTTTTGAAATGCCTCCTTAGATTCTATGCTATGCTTATAATGGTTATGCCTAATGAATGACTTAAGACTCATGATGTTTATGGATAAGTTACTTGCTACTTATGATGATTATGAATAAGCTATGGCATGGTTATATCATGATGCTATGCATGTTGTTAATATGCTAAGTCCAATGACACCAGGTTCATGAATGACAATTTAAGCATGTGTAGATGATTCATGTATTAGTTGCATGGTTAAAAGCATGTGTAGAAAAAAAATTATTCCGCTGCATTAAGATGTTTTATATGTACATGTATGTTTAGCGTAACGCCGCTTTCTCGCCACACCATAAGGTGTGGGAAAAAGGCGGGCGTTACAATATCCGAGAGACCTTTCTATAGCCACGGATTAAAAATTTAATCCGAATAGAGAACCGTCCCTATAACGACTGATTCGTCGTCGTGTTAGTTATTCCAAGTCACAACTTAGCCACAAAGGCTTTGTAACTTTCTAGATTAACTAATTACGAAAAAGACGACGATTTGGATCGCCGGTTTTTGTGTTTATCTTCGAGGTCCAGTTAATTATTATTATCTAAGATTTCAAGTCTAAATAATAATTAAACACACATGAAATGACAAGGCAAAGCATAATAGCACAATAGAACATAGCATAACGAAAACTGAGTCTGGGAGAAATATACCTCGCAGTCTTCTATCCTATGACCCAGCCCACTTGGACGTCGTGTGGGCGACGGTCTCCCAAGTCGTGAAGTCACCAAGCACTTGAATCAATCCTCTTTTCCTTCTTCCCTTGCGCCGAGAACCAAAAACCCTAGGGCTAGGGTTTTCTCCACTACTCGGTGACCCTTTGAAGAAGATGTAAGGTGAAGTTGAGAGGATGGGTTCCTCTCCTTCACCACCACCACACCAACCTCTTTACCTTCTTCCTTACTCACAGTAGCAACACCATAAAGGAAGAAAAGCTCTCACCTTCTCCTTTTTCCGGCGACAAACACCAAAAGGAGAACCAACCTCACGCAAGCCACCCTTCTTCCTTCTTACTTCCGTGCGCCACAAAAGAAGAAGGAAACTTCTCCTTTGTCTTGTGTACGTCCGCAATAAGATGAGCCGAAGAAAGGAAGAGAAGAAACCGAGAACCAAGTGTTCTCTTCTCCTCCTCCACCGGCGCTGACCTCCTTTCCTTGCACCGCCGATTCTTCCCTTCACCCTCCTCGCCGCGAGCCACCAAGAGGAAGAGACAACTCCTCCCTTGCTCCGTGACCGAATGCGACCTTTAGGATGAGAAGAAACCAAGAGAAAAAGAAGAGGAGGTTGTCCTCTTCTTGCTTGCACCGCTGGCGCCCAAGGGTTGAGGGAGGAGAGGAGGGATTAATTCATTAATTGAGAGAGGGAGAGGGGTTGAGTTTATATAGGGAGGATTAGTTAGTTTAATTGGAAAAAATTTTCAATTAAACTTGGATTGATTCCTATAAAATTTATATAGAATAATTCCAAAATTAATCTCATGATTATTTCTTTATTTTATCCAAATTTTATATATGGAATAATTCCATAATTATTCTTTGATTAATTCCTTAATTAATTTCGAGATTTATTAATCCCAAATTAATTCTTTTATTAATCTTTGATTAATTCTTTAATTAATTTTGAAATAAATAATTAATTCCTTAATTAATCCGGCCTTTTTAATCATGACTCTAATGAGGCTTTATTGGGCTAGGATAGGGACCATGAGGAGGAGTTGGTTTGTGGCCCTTTAATGGATCCAAACCCGATCCATTAAATAGAGATCCATTCCACTAAAGGATTCCATTGTACTTCCTCACCAACCCCCATATTTATATATGGGCTCCACTTATTACAAGCCGTCCATCTCCCCGTGTTTAAGATATCGGATGCCCGATAATTAATTCAATTTACTGATAATCAAATTCATTATCTTCTTGATCTTTGGTTAGTACCACTCAACCTTTTCAGCATGCCGGACCATAGTCCACTTGCAAGATTTGGCATGGCGATCCTCTTGAGCTCACCAAGGGGGCATCATCACCCTAACTCTCCAGGACACGGATTCCGTCAATAATTCAACGGCACATCATATTATTAACATTATTTCCCAACTTAACGGGTCTATCGATCTAGCAGAATAGATCTCGCCCATTGGTAAATCAAAGAAACAATAGTTAATAATATATGCCCGCCATTATTTCGGTATTCAGAGATCGTACTCCATAATAGCATCCAAGGTCTAATCCAATTTACTAGGTCAGTACAAAAATTGGATGACCTCTCTTTCGGTCCTACTCAATGTACACAAAGTACACTAGTGTAATCCTATGGTTAAGATAAACCACACCCGATTACACTACAACCATTCCGATTGGTTTGTCCAATTCCATCTCGGTTGTGAGCCTCCTTCTTATGCTTCGACAAGGTACCTGATAACATGATCTTCTATGCGACACCACGTACCATGTTATCTTCAATGTCAAGCATTAGACGTTTAGTGCACATACCAATAAACATAAACCCAAACATGCACTGTGTGATTTCTGATTCTCTTTAAAATGGAGATGTATCCTTAACCAACAGGCAAGACTTTCAGTATACATCCCAACATAGATAGCACTGCTAAACATGTATCAACGACTAAGAACGAAGAAATACCTTTGTCTTGACGACGGGGGCAGTCCGCCTTCCAGTGCCCAGTTTGCTTGCACGTGAAGCACTTGCCTTTCGGCTTTTTCACACCAGTCCGAGGTTCCTGCGATGCTGCTGCCTTCTTGAACCCACCTTGTTTCTTCTTCTTCCTGTCTTTCAGCACAGAAGAAGAAACCCTTTGAGTTACTAAGGCCTGCGAGTTCTGACGAAAGAGGTCCTCTGCCGCCTGGAGTTCTCCTAGCAGTTCACCTAATGAATAATCATGTTTGTTCATATTGTAGTTGAGCCTGAACTACTCAAAATTCCTAGGCAAAGACTGGAATATAATATCGACCTGGGATTCCCCGTTGATCTGTGCTCCCAATACCTCAATCTCATTGAGGTGAGCCATCATCTTTAGGACATAATCCCTCTGTAGGGATCTATAGGAAAAAATATTTAAAATCGCAGCGGAAATAAGATCTCTCGAGCGATCCATGCGAATGAAAAACTCATACAAAGTGATCTACAATTCCTATCTTATAGGAATACCTTTGTCGCATGCCCTTCGCTTATCCCGCTAGTCCTTTGGTTCGCCAAATCTCTTACACGTTCAAGTGTCCATGCCTCTATGCGTATCCACACAAACACGATCTACGCCTCGGAGAGGAACCACCTTAGTTGTGCTAGCAACTTGAGATGATTCACAAAGCACAAGAACCTCCACTAGGGAGTTATGGACAAGGAGGAAGAAAGAAGAGGAAGAGAGATGCCCCCTCTAGCCTTTGACAAGAGGGGGGGGGGGTATTTATACTCATCTAATGAATACCAAGGGTCTATGTCCCTTGAGCTCCTCTCATCTTAATGCTAATAAAACCCAATGAATGTTGGTGCAGAAAGCACCAAAGTCAAACCTGTGTTTTGATAATGGCAACAGGGTTCAAGAGTTAAGTCTTACTTGTTATCTAACATGTCACTTGAGTGTGCAGAGTAAAAAGCACTAGCGAAGGACTGCTAGGCACTGGCAAAGGAATGCCAGAGTGAAAAGCCCTAGCGAAGGACTGCTAGGCACTGGCGAAGGAATGCCAAAGTGAAAAGCCCTAGCGAAGGAATGCTAGGCACCGGGCGAAGGACAACTCGGCATCCAAGACCTGGAAAGGACCGTCAGGCAAAAGTCCAACCAGAGGAACGGTTGGCATCAGGTACACTCTCCCGAGAGGAGTAGGTGAGGACGCATTCCCCGTCGAGGGAACAGTAGGCGTCGGTTCGACCTTGGGTTCCATTTTGGAGACCCAAAGTCAGAACCAAGACAGCCAAGGCTGTATAAACTAATATTTTATTATTTTATTGTGTTTTGGACTAACCCTGGATGCAGGACCGAAGGAACGAGTATCTGCAGCTCAGAGAGCCTCAAAGGAATGAGGCAATAGCTGACCAGGGCGCCCGGAGTGTCCCGGGCGCCCCCAAGGTGAACACAAAACACAAGAAAACAAAGGGAGCTTCGATAGTTCAACTCCCGGGCGCCCCCGCTGTCCCCGGAGCCCCCAGCGCTCCGGGCGCCCCCAACAGTAAAGTACCGAAGCAGCTCCCCTCGAAGCCAAGAAGATAGAAGTTTGACCCAGTCAATCCGGGCGCCCCCAGCGCTCCGGGCGCCCCGGTCAAAACTGATCCCGAAGGTAAAGGGATCAGACGCTGACCGAGCAACTTGCGGATCAAATGCCACGTGGGGGGGGGGGCGCCCCCGACGTCTCGGGCGCCCCCAGACCCTATATAAAGGGCCCTCGACCCCAAGCTTCGAACATCACTTCGAACCAACGCTTCTACGCTCTTCTGCTCTCGCGCCTCGCTCCGGAAACCTCCCAACTCAAGCCGACGATGTCCCGCTGCTCCGAAAAAGACCATCTCCATCGGACGTCGGTAAAAGAAGAGCTTCTTTTAATTGTTAAGTTTACCGTGCCATATTTTGTAAATCAATTTGTAAACTGTTATTGCACTTCATATAGAATTGTCCAAAGTAAACGGTCAACGACCGTAGCCCTTGGAGTAGGAGTCGACCTAGGCTCCGAACCAAGTAAAAATTACTGTGTTCACGTGTTTGACTTTATCTTCCGCTGTGCAATCGCTTTTTACATAAATCCGAACGTTTTCCGATATTCACCCCCCTCTATCAGTTCACTCGATCCAACAAGTGGTATCAGAGCGGGGAAGTTCAAACTTGGTGCAACCACCAGTTTGAAAACTTTTTTTCAGATTTTTATTTTCTTTTTCTCGTTCAAAGTTTCTTTAAATATTTCGTTCGAATTTTCTGTTTCCCGTTAATCGAGGTTGGTGCAACACCCCTCGCTATTTCATTTTATTCATCCCGCACTACTAATCCAAGACCTAGTATTGGGAAATTTTTTGTCTCTCATTAGTTTTCTTTTTCCAGATTAAATGGCCATGCAAGAAGGATTTAGCATCGCCAGACCTCCACTCTTCAGTTGAGAAGACTTTTCCTACTGGAAAAGTCGAATGGAGGTCCACCTGAAAACTCAGGTGGACATGTGGATCATCATCCAGTCCGGACTGGAGATCCCCAAAAACGCCGAAGGAGTACCGCAGACCTACTCAGAATGGGACAACGCCCTAAAGCGCAAAATTGAAGCCGATGCAAAGGCGACCCACACTCTCCAATGCGAATTGACGAAAGAGGAGCTGAACCGGGTAGGCCCCTTCAACAGTGCTAAGGAGTTGTGGGCAAAATTGATCGAGCTGCTCGAAGGAACATCAGACACCAGGATCAGTAAGAGAGACCTGCTCCTAAACAAACTCTACACCATCAAGATGGCCGACAACGAAACAGCAGCCCAACTCCACGCACGAATCCAAGAATTGATGAACGGTCTTCACACTATAGGTCACAAGGTCAAAAACCGTGACCTAATAAGGTATGCTCTAAATGCTTTCCCTAGAAATACCTTGTGGACATCTATGGTAGATGCATACAAGGTTTCAAGGGATCTCTCTAAAATTAAATTAGATGAATTGTTTTCTGAGTTAGAACATCATGAACAGACTAACTGCAATATGGCCGAGAAAGGAATTGCCTTTGTTGCAGGAAAAATTGGAAGATCGACAAAGAAGAAACCTCAACCTGAACCCGAGTCCAACTCAGACTCAGACGCAGAAGACGAAGAAGGAGATCAATCTGAGCTGGTCCGACAGGCCCGAAGCTACTATAAAAAATTAAAAAACCAAGTCAACACACGGAGGACAAGCCGAAGAAAGGACGAACCAGCTGAACCCGCGATAACAAAAACAAGCCCAACGTAACCTGCTACGAGTGCAAGAAGAAGGCCACTACAAACGGAGTGCCAAAAAAGAAAAAAAAACATGAAAAAAAAGCATCAAGCAACTGGACGAATCTCATCAGAAGAAGAAAAAAACCCAGTCAAACCTACTAGCGCTGACCGCTCAAAAAGTCGAGACCGATCAGAGTCAGAAAAGACGACGACAACAACCTTTCAGAAGACGCAAAATCAAGTAAGCGGTTCAATAAAAATCAATGAACGAACTTATTTCTATCTTTCTTGAGATTGCGAAAGCCAAACTCCGAGTCGAACTCTCCGACAGGAAGTAAAACTCCTGAAAGAGGAGCGACTCTAAACCTAGCGAGAAAGTCAAGAAGAACTACTCAAGGAAAAACATGAGAAAGAAACCTCCGAAAATCAGTTAAATTAGAGCCTAGAACGATTCACTTCTGCAAGGTTGACATGATCTGGAAAACAGAAGACCTAAATCGATCCACTGGATAGAACCCCGACAAAGATCTTACTTTACTGTACTTAATCAGTCCAGAAGTAAAGTTTAGGCATGGGTACCTAAACTGTGCCTGAGCAAACCAACTGGATCAAATGAGTATTGGATCCCCAAGGACAAGATTCACATCTTGCCTAATTATTGTGGCTATAGTCTAGGGGGAGCCAAATTAAAAACTATTTTTATTGTTAAATAGAATTTAATTCTTTCAATTTGCCTGATTGATTGTTTATTTAAACTTATGCAATTTACTATGCTTAGACTTAGGTTAGTATAAGGACAGAACAAACTTAACTGAAACTTGAAAACATAGTATTGGGTGGAGGTGAGATGATAGTACATTAGGGAAACCAATTCTAATAAGATCAAGTTCACTTGGTCTCTTTAGACTGGTGAAACTAGCCGAAGCTACCGATCCAAAATCCAAACTAGTTAGACCAGAACTTTTTCAAAGATTAATTTTGAAAATGAAACTTTATTAAACGGCTTTGTCAAGGAAAGGGTTGATGATCCAATAAGGCTACGGCCAAAGAAGGCCTAGTGCCTCGCCAAGACCTGGAAGCCAATTTTTGAATTTCAAATTCAAATTACTTTTTGTAAAATTCAAATCTAACACAATTTTCAGTTAAGTATAGATTCAAACATCTCCTTTCAAAATAAATTGAAATGTTTTCAAAAATTAATTAAGAGTTTCAAAATAAATCATGGTTTTCAAAAATTCTTTTATCAAAACCTGTCTCACAAAACCTATAAGGCTAACGTGATTGAGAACCCTAGATTTGGATGAGACAGACTAGTCAGTGAAAATCAATTTAAGCTATTCCTAACTCTAATTGGATCCAAATTAATAAAACTCTTTATGTGTAGGAACATAAAGATTTGGACCAATGGATGTTAGATAGCGGTTGCTCCAGACACATGACTGGAGATAAATTGAAGTTCACCAAACTCAAGCTCAAGAACCTAGGCTCAGTAGCATTTGACAATAATGCTACACTTAAGGTAATTGGGTCAGGTAATATTGAGCTTAAATCTAACTTTATTATTAAGAAAGTCCTTTTGGTTGAAAACTTCAATTTTAACCTGCTTAGCATAAGTCAGTTATGTGATTCTGGTTATATAGTCACTTTCAACAATTCTAACTGCCTGATTAGAAATGTACAAGACTCAGAAACCATGCTTAAGGGCACTAGGAAAAATAATGTATACACTATAAACCTTCCTCTAGTACCCAAATGTATGTTAACTCAGTTAGAACAATCGAACCTCTGGCATAGGAGATTAGGTCATACCAATTTGAGAACTATCTCAAAAGTCACCCAGCTTGGCCTAATCAAAGGTATCCCCAAAATTAAAAACAATGAAAACCTAATATGTGAATCATGTAATCAAGGTAAACAAACCAAATCTAATGACAAAAAAATTCAATCTGACCTAACTCAAACCACACTTGAGCTCCTACACCTTGACCTATTTGATTCACATGGAGCCAAGTCACTAAGCGGGAACCGATACTGCTTAGTAATAGTTGATGATTATTCTAGGTTTACCTGGGTTAGGCTTCTAAAAACCAAAGATGAAACCTTAAAACTATTTAATGATTTCTGTAAATTGATTGAAAATCAAAATGATACTAAAATTAAAAGACTTAGGAGTGACCACGGGGGAGAATTTGAAAATCAACGGTTCGAGGAATTCTGTAAGGTCAATGGGTATTTACATGAATTTTCATGTCCTAGAATCCCCCAACAAAATGGGATAGTCGAAAGAAGGAATAGAACCTTACAAGAAGCCGCTAGGGCGATGCTTAACGAATTTAGCTTAGCAGACCAATATTGGGCAGAAGCAATTAGTACGGCTTGTTACATCCAAAATAGGATTCTGATTAACAAGCGACACAACAAAACACCCTATGAACTGTACTACCATAGGCTCCCAAATCTACACTACCTAAGGGTCTTTGGATGCAAAGTTCATATCCTAAACACCAAAGACTACTTAGGGAAATTTCAATCCAAATCAATCCTAGGTATCTTCCTAGGATACTCAACCACAAGTAGAGCCTATAGAGTTTACAACAAACAAACTAAGAAAATTGAAGAAACAAATAACTTAATATTTGATGAAGAAGTCAACTCAACATCTGATAATCCAAACCTAACTTCATCAAATTCTGATCAAGAAAATAATGAACAAACTAGTGAACCCTTAATTGAATCCTTAAACGAACTAACTATTGAACCAATTAATGAGTCAACTGAACCAACAAATGAACCAGCCCAAAGGGTCGAATCAAACAGTGAACCAAACCGACCAGCCGGACCTGAGGCTGAACCAAGTTCTAGGAGAACAAAGAAACCCAGACTTAGTCACCCAACCAATCAAATTGTGGGTGATCCAACTCTAGGAGTCAGGACTAGATCCTCCTATAGAAACCTTAGTCAAATAGCTATGATATCAAAAATAGAACCCAAAACTATAGATGAAGCCCTACCTGACCCTGATTGGATCATAGCTATGCAAGAAGAATTAGCCCAATTTGAGAGAAACCAAGTCTGGGAACTAGTGCCTAAACCTGAAGGCAAATCCATCATAGACACTAAGTGGGTCTTTAGGAATAAGCTAAATGATCAAGGAGAAATAGTTAGAAATAAAGCCCGCTTAGTAGCCAAGGGATTCAGCCAAGTAGAGGGATTAGATTACGATGAAACATATGCCCCAGTAGCTAGACTTGAGTCCATTAGAATGTTGTTAGCCTTTGCATCCCATAAAGAATTTAAGCTATATCAAATGGATGTAAAGTCAGCCTTCCTAAATGGGTTCATTAAAGAAGAAGTTTATGTAGGACAACCCCCCGGGTTTGAGGACTTAGACAAACCTGACCACGTTTACAAATTAACTAAAGCACTATATGGGTTAAAACAAGCACCTAGGGCCTGGAATGAACGTTTATCAACTTACTTAACCTCTAATGAATTTAAACAAGGGCAAATTGACTCAACATTATTTATTAAAACCCTAGGAAAAGATATATTTATTGCCCAAATTTACGTAGATGATATAATCTTTGGATCCACCAACACAAACTTCCTAAAAGAGTTTGTAAAGATAATGGAAAATGAATTCGAAATGAGCTTGGTTGGTGAGCTTACCTTTTTCCTAGGACTACAAATCAAACAAACTAGAGATGGAAACTACGTCCATCAATCCAAATATGCTAAAGAGTTAATAAAGAAATTTAAAATGGATAACTCTAAAAGCATAAATACCCCCATGGCAACTAATGTAAAAATAGATAGTGACCCTGATGGCAAGCCAGTAGACCTCAGACTGTATAGAAGTATGATAGGTAGTCTACTGTACCTTACAGCCAGCAGACCTGACATTCTTTTTGCTGTAGGGATGTGTGCTAGATACCAAACCTGTGCTAAGAAAACACACTTAGCAGTCCTAAAAAGAATACTATGATATGTAAAGGGCACCCTAAATGTAGGGATTTGGTATCCTAGAACCTCAACCTTCAATTTGTCAGGATACTCGGATTAGGAGAAAGTGTAGCACAACTTTTATGGATGATGCACACTCTTAAGGACTTCCAGCTCAACTACACCCAAACTCAAGTATTTATTGACAATATAAGTTCAATCAATCTAACTAAGAACCCAATCCAACATTCCAGAACAAAACATATAGAAGTTAAACATTACTTCGTAAGAGACCATGTAGCCAAGGGTGAGATAGTACTTAACCATATAGACTCAAAATCCAACTTAGCTGATATATTCACAAAACCATTACCTGAGTCTGAGTTCAGCTCACTAAGAAGGCAGTTAGGATTGTGCTCTGTAGAATAGATTAACTTTACTCTTGATTATTTTTTTACTTGACTTAAAAATCAGTTTCTAAAAATAGATTTTTGAAAAACTATTTTTCTTAATTTCAAAATCAGTTTGTTTTTTTTTCAACTTAGTTTTCTTTCAAAACTACCCCTTTTCAAAACTAAGGCTTTTTCGCAAATGGACTTAGCTTAGGCCCTAACCCTAGAACTGCATGCACCTATAGATTTAGAAGTCAGCATCTCACAAGCACCTTAGGGTACTTTGATTGATAACCTAGAAAGGGTTGAGATGCTTAGGTCTTTGCCTTAATTCAAGATGCTTTAAGTCAGTGCATCTGCAGTAATTGGGGCACTAAATACAACTTTTACAGCAATCCAGTTAAGTGTCAAGTTTAGAAAATCTAACTTGAACAGAAACACTTAGCTTGACTAACTCTAGCGAAAACTACTGCTTATAACAGTTAGTAAGTAGCTAAATGGGTTAGACAGGTCCTTACAAGAGAAAATTAACTGATTTGGTCTAAATCTTGGTTCAGTACAGCAAAATCATACGAATTTTTTTAAAGTCATTTCTTTTATGCAATTTAATTTCTGCAATATCTATCTGTTTTTGATATATGGCAAAGGGGGAGAGATAGATAGGAAAGGAGAGAGTTTAAATTTTTTTCAAACTCTCATAATTTTTTTTCAAAAAGTTAGCTACTTTTCAAAGCTTTTCAAAAACCTTTCTAGAAATACTTAAGTTTTTTAAGAAAATCCTACTAAGTACTTAAGTTTATTAAGTACTAAGTTTTTATAAGTCTTTAAGCTTAAGTTTTTCAAAACTTTCATAAGTACTTTAAGCTTAAGTTTTTCAAAACTTTCATAAGTCTTTAAGCTTAAGTTTTTCAAAACTTTCATAAGTACTTTAAGCTTAAGTTTTACAAAACTTCCATAAGTACTTTAAACCTAATTTACTAAGTACCTAAATTGTTTCAAAGTTTACTAAGTGCTTAAGTTTTTCAAATCCTACTTAACTTAAAAGTTTTCAAAAACTTATTGAGTACTTTAAACATAAGGCTTCAAATTTTTGTTAAGTACTCTAAACTCATGCTTTCAAAAATTCCTCTATGAACTTTTAAAACTTAAGTTATCAAAAGATTTCCAAAGTATCTAAACTTAAGTTTTCAAAATCATTCCAAGTAAGGTTTTTTAACTTAGAACCCCACGACGTTTTGAAAAAATCTATGGGGAGATTCCCTCCAGGGGGAGGGAACAAATTTTTATGCCTTTGATTAAACTTAACTTTTTGAACTAGGGTTGCCATAAATCAAAAAGGGGGAGATTGTTGGTGCAGAAAGCACCAAAGTCAAACCTGTGTTTTGATAATGGCAACAGGGTTCAAGAGTTAAGTCTTACTTGTTATCTAACATGTCACTTGAGAGTGCAGAGTAAAAAGCACTAGCGAAGGACTGCTAGGCACTGGCGAAGGAATGCCAGAGTGAAAAGCCCTAGCGAAGGACTGCTAGGCACTGGCGAAGGAATGCCAAAGTGAAAAGCCCTAGCAAAGGAATGCTAGGCACCAGGCGAAGGACAGCTCGGCGTCCAAGACCTAGCAAAGGACCGTCAGGCAAAAGTCCAACCAGAGGAACGGTTGGCATCAGGTACACTCTCCCGAGAGGAGTAGGTGAGGACGCGTTCCCCGTCGAGGGAACAGTAGGCGTCGGTTCGACTTAGAGTTCCATTTTGGAGACCCAAAGTCAGAACCAAGACAGCCGAGGCTGTATAAACTAATATTTTATTGTTTTATTGTGTTTTGGACTAACCCTGGATGCAGGACCGAAGGAACGAGTGTCTGCAGCTCAGAGAGCCTCAAAGGAATGAGGCAATAGCTGACCAGGGCGCCCGGAGTGTCCCGGGCGCCCCCAAGGTGAACACAAAACACAAGAAAACAAAGGGAGCTTCGACAATTCAACTCCCGGGCGCCCCCGTGCTCCCGGGCGCCCCCGTGCTCCCGGGCGCCCCCGCTGTACCGGGCGCCCCCAACATTAAAGTACTGAAGCAGCTCCCCTCGAAGCCAAGAAGATAGAAGTTTGACCCGGTCAATCCGGGCGCCCCGAGCGCTCCGGGCGCCCCGGGCAGCCCGGTCAAAACTGATCCCGAAGGTAAAGGGATCAGACACTGATCGAGCAACTTGCGGATCAAATGCCACGTGGGGGGGGTGCCCCCGACGTCCCGGGTGCTCCCAGGCCCTATATAAAGGGCCCTCGACCCCAAGCTTCGAACATCACTTCGAACCAACGCTTTTACGCTCTTCTGCTCTCGCGCCTCGCTCCGGAAACCTCCCAACTCGAGCCGAGGACGTTCCGCTGCTCCGAAAAAGACCATCTCCATCGGACGTCGGTAAAAGAAGAGCTTCTTTTAATTGTTAAGTTTACCGTGCCATATTTTGTAAATGAATTTGTAAACTGTTATTGCACTTCATATAGAATTGCCCAAAGTAAACGGTCAACGACCGTAGCCCTTGGAGTAGGAGTCGACCTAGGCTCCGAACCAAGTAAAAATTACTGTGTTCGCGTGTTTGCCTTTATCTTCCGCTGTGCAATCGCTTTTTACATAAATCTGAATGTTTTCCGATATTCACCCCCCCCCCTCTATTGGTTCTCTCGATCCAACAATGAATACCAAGCCTCTTGGTATTCCTTGAGACTCTTAATATTCTATTTATCTAATGAATAGAATGTCTCTTAGCCTTCCTCTTAAATAATATTTTATTAAACCTTTTAATGAATATTATCCATAATTAAGTGGTTGAGTCTAATCTAGATGAGTCTAACTCAAATTAGAATCAATCCCATAATCTAATTGGATTCACTTGAGTCTAACTCAATTATCCAATTCGAATCAAATCTTAGTCAAACCAAGATCAATTAATCTCTGAAGCATCGTGTCCTTAGTGTGTGACCCAGTAGGTTCTCGTAACGTTGGCAATGTGCCTAAACACTTTAGACACATAAGCAATGAGCGACATCTAGCAATGCATCATTGCTACCCAAGTAACAAGAAAAGTCGAGATCTGACTAAACCTCCGTGACTATGATAATATATGACCTTGTCCTTCTATCCTCGATATCTAGATTGACCAATGAGGCATAGACCGTGTCATCCTTAGTCAATCTTGTGTTTCTTGATCCCCGTGTAGACTCACTCAAACAAATGAGCTCAATATCTCATATTGACTCATTTGAGCATGGCCATGCGTTTTAGTAGTCCTACTCGATCAAGGGGCCCATAGATATCACTTCCGTCATATAGGAGGGATAGATCTCATCTACATCACTCACATCCCTCCGCATAATTCATTACATACCCAGTGATCGCCATTATAGTCCACCCTGTTACGGGTGACGTTTGACGATACCAAAGTACATAACCCCTTATGTATGGAACCGTAGTGACTTCAGGTCTAAGGACTATTCATACTAAAAGTCACATGAGAAAGTTTATGACACTCATATGACAATTTATGAAACTTTCTCATGGCGGGTTAATTCAGTACACATTCTCCAATGTATACCCATATGTCAACTTGATATCACATATCCATGACTTTAGAGCTCAGGTCATCAGTTGACCTACATGCTAGTCTCCATGCATTAATATTGTCCTTGAATATTAATACTTGACTAGGAATGGTTTAGTGTAATGTTCTCTACATTATCTCACTATCGATTGAACCAATCGATATAATGTAGATAAGAACCTACTACCCAAGGACATTATTATACTTAGATATTTGGCACAAATACAAAGTAAGTATAATAACCAAACATTCCTTTATTAATGATAGAATATAATACAAAAAGTCCCTAGTCAATCATCACATAATTGGTTCTAGGGCTCCTACTAACAATCTCTCACTAGCACTAGTGTCAATCACTGTAATATCTAATCCCTAGTGACCTGGTATGACCATCATCCTTCCTTTGTGCCAAAGCTTTGGTCAAAGGATCTGCGATGTTAGAATCAGTGTGTAATCTGCATATCCTCACATCTCCTCTATCGATGATCTCTCGAATGTGATGGAAGCGCCATAGTATGTGTTTGGTCCATTGATGAGAGCGAGGTTCCTTAGCCTACGCAATAGCCCCATTGTTGTCACAATAGAGGTCTATCGGGTCTACTATGCTAGGAACCACACCAAGCTCTGTAATGAACTTCCGGATCCAAACAGCCTCTTTTGCCGCCTCATACGCGGCAATATACTCGGCCACTGTTGTAGAATCTACGACTGTATCCTGCTTCGAACTCTTCCAGCTCACAGCACCACCATTCAGTCAAAATACATACCTTGACTGCGATCTAAAATCATCCCTGTCTATTTGGAAGCTTGCGTCACTGTAACCCTTTACAGCTAGCTCCTCATTGCCTCTAAATATCAAGAAATATTCTTTCGTCCTTCGTAAGTACTTAAGAATATTCTTAACAGCTGCCCAGTGACTTTCACCTAGATTTAACTGGTACCTGCTCGTCATGCTCAAAGCATACGAGACATCTGGACGAGTACAAAGCATGGCGTACATGATAGATAGCGGATGCATAAGGGATCTGATCCATACAGTCTCTCTCCTCCTTAGAAGAGGGACCTTGAGTCTTCGAAAGACTCACACCATGTGACATTGGCAGAAATCCCTTAATGGAATTCTGCATGGCAAAACGATTAAGCACCTTGTCAATATATGTACTCTGACATAAGCCAAGCAATCTCTTAGATCTATCTCTATAGATCTTGATGCCTAGGATATAGGCTGCTTCACCTAAGTCTTTCATTGAGAAACAATTTCCTAGCCACGTCTTCACAGACTATAGTGAAGGGATATCATTCCCAATGAGGAGTATGTCATCCACATACAAGATTAGGAAGATAACTATGCTCCCACTAACCCTCTTGTAAACACAGGGTTCATCTTCATTCTTGATGCAACCAAACACTTTGATTGCATCATCGAATCGAAGATTTCAGCTTCAAGAAGCTTGCTTTAGCCCATAAATAGACCTTTGCAATTTACATACCTTCCCAGCATGCTCTGGATCTACAAAACCCTCAGGTTGTGTCATGTACACATCCTCGAGTAAATTCCCATTTAGGAATGCAGTTTTGACATCCATCTGCCAGATCTCGTAGTCATGGTAAGCTGCAATAGCAAACATGATCCGAATAGGCTTAAGCATCGCCACTGGTGAAAAGGTTTCATCATAGTCGATAATATGAATTTGTTTGAAACCTTTAGCTACCAATCACCCTTTATAGGTATACATGCGTCCATCCATGTCAGTCTTTCTTCTAAAGACCCACTTACACCCAATGGGTTTAATTCCCTTAGGTGGATCAACCAAAGTCCATACTTGGTTAGTGTACATGGATTTCATTTCGGATCTCATGGCCTCTTGCCATTTCTCAGAATCTGAGCTCATCACAGCTTCTTGATAGGATGTAGGCTCATTCAACTCAATAAGCGTAACGTCATTATGGTCAGACAAGAGAAATGCGTATCTCTCAGGCTGACGATGTATCCTATCAGATCTGCGAAGAGGTTGGTCTACTTGAATAGCTTGTTGTTCCACAACTTCTTGTCCAACAATCTCATGATCCACAACATCTTGTGGTGCCTGTTCAATGTCCATTAAGGTCTCAATACTATCTGCATCTTGAACTTCTTCAAGATGGATTTTACTCCCACTAGTTCTTCTAGAAATAAACTCATTTTATAGAAAAACACCATTTCTAGCGACAAACACTTTGCCTTATGTGGGATTGTAAAAGTAATATCCCTTCATTTCCTTGGGATATCCTACAAAATAGCACTTATCAGATTTGGGTCATAGTTTATCTAAGACTTGACATCGAACGTAAGCCTCACAACCCCAAATCTTCATAAAAGACATCGTGGGACTCTTCCCAGTTCATATCATATATGGTGTCTTTGTAACGGCCTTTGATGGAACTCGGTTAAGTGTGAAAAGAGTCATCTCTAGAGCGAATCCCCAGAAGGAAGTACAATGGTCTGTCTGACTCATCATCGATCGTACCATATCTAATAGAGTACGATTTCTCTGCTCAGACACACCATTCCATTGTGGTGTTCCAGGTAGAGTGAGTTGGGATATGATCCCACACTCTGCTAGATGGTCACGAAACTCTTGGCTAAGGTATTCACCACCTCAATCGGAACGAAGCATCTTAATACTCTTGCCAAGTTGGTTTTGTACTTCACTCTTGAATTCTTTGAACTTTTCAAAGGATTCTGACTTGTGTTTCATGAGATACACATAGCCATATCTACTAACATCATCAGTGAAAGTGATGAAGTACTGATAGCCTCCTCTAGCTGCGACATTGAAAGTGTTAGTGGGAGCCCTAGAGCCAATTATGTGATGATTGACTAGGGATATTTTGTATCATATTCTATCATTAGTAAATGCATGTTTGGTTATTATACTTACTTTGTATTTGTGCCAAATAACTAAGTATAATAATGTCCTTGTGTAGTAGGTTCTTATCTACATCATATCGATTGGTTGAATCGATAGTGAGATGATGTAGAGAACACTACATGGCTCATAAGTCATGGATATGTGATATCAAGTTGACACATGGGTGTACATTGGCGAATGTGTACTGAATTGACCCGCCATGAGAAAGTTTCATAGATTGTCATATGAGTGTCATAAACATTCTCATGTGACTATTTGTATGAATAGTCCTTAGACCTGAAGTCGCTACGGTTCCCTACATAAGGAGTTATGTACTTTGGTATCTTCAAACGTCACCCGTAACAGGGTGGACTATAAAGGCGATAACTGGGTCTGTAATGAATTATGCGGAGGAATGTGAGTGATGTAGATGGGATCTATCCATCCCATATGACGGGAGTGATATCTATGGGCCCCTTGATCGAGTAGGACTACTAAAACGCATGGCCATGCTTGAATGAGTCAATATGAGATATTGAGCTCATTTGTTTGAGTGAGTCTACTCAGGGATCAAGAAACACAAGATTGACTGAGGATGACACGGTCTATGCCTTATTGGTCAATCTAGATATCAAGGATAGAAGGACAAGGTCAGACATTATCATAGTCACGGAGGTTTAGTCGGATCTCGACTTTTCTTGTTACTTGGGTAGCAATGATGCATTGCTAGATGCCGCTCATTGCTTATGTGTCTAAAGTGTTTAGGCGCATTGCGAATGTCACGAGAACCTATTGGGTCACACACAAAGGACACAATGCTTCGGGAAAGTTGATCGGCAGATCTGAGCCCGAGTTGGGAACTCGGGATATCTGAGCCCGAGTTGGGAACTCGGGAGATCTGAGCCTGAGTTGGGAACTCGGGAGGTCAGTTCGAGAGCTCGAGTTGGGAACTCGAGAGTGTGGGTCGTAGCTTGGCAGACCGAGTCGAAGCTCGGCAGACAGAGTCGGAGCTCGGTAGACCGAGTCGGAGCTCGGCAGACCGAGTCGGAGCTCGACAGACCGAGTCGGAGCTCGGCAGACTTGGTCGGGAGCTCGGTGACTTGCTCGGGAGACTTGGTTGGGAGACCGAGTCGGAAGCCCGAGAGGCTCGGTCGGAATTGCATGAAGGAAAGAGAAAAGTCTCTCTTCATTGGATGAAAAGATTCTTTTCTTGCATTGAAAAAGATGAAGAGTCACATTAAAAGATGTGCTCTTTATTGGTATTAATGAAGGAAGTCAAAGTGACACAAACCTCTTCATATTCATGGGATGATTATAAAAGAGGGTCTTGTGACTTTGGATGAGGTCTTCTTGCCTTAGCTTTTCCCCTTCCCTTCCTCTCTTCTTCCTCTCCTCCCTTTTTTTGGCCGAAACCTTATTCTAAGGTTCTTGGTGTTCTGCGAGCTACCTCAAGTTGCTAGCACAACTAAGGTAGCTCTCCCAAAGTTGAGAGATTGTGTCCGTGTGGATACGAATAGAGGCACAGACGCTTGAACGTGCAAGAGATCCGGCGCATCTTGGACGAGCGGGATAAACGAAGGGCACACTTCAAAGGTATAAATAGTAGATAAATCTATTAGATAGATAACTTCGTATGAGTTTTCTTTTGCATGGATCGCTCGAGGGTTCTTGTTTCCGCTGTGTTTTTATGTTTTGGTGCCGGGAGAACCCAACAGAAAGGGCCACAAACATCAGTGTGTATGAGTTCTAACAAGTTTGCCACTCTTTCACCGTGTCCACTAAATGGAGTCTTGGTCATTTTGCCTAGAAGACAAGATTCACATGTCTCATATGATTCAAGATCAAATGAGTCCAGTAATCCATCCTTATGGAGCTGGGATATGCGACTCTCATTTATATATCCTAAGAGACAATGCCAAAGATATGTTTAGTTCGTATCATTGGGTTTAACCGTTTGGTATTTATGTTATAGATTGGGTTCTCAAGGTCCAGAACATAAAGTCCATTCATAAGTGGTGCATTACAATAGAACATGTCATTTAACATTATAGAATAACATTTGTCCTTTATGATAAATGAAAAGCCTTTCTTGTCCAAACAAGATACTGAAATCATGTTCTTAGTGAATGCAGGTACATAAAAGCACTCCTCTAGTTCTAAGTTAAACCCAGTGGGCAAAGACAAGAAATAAGTTCCTAAAGCTATGACAGTGACTCTTGCTCCATTGCCTACTCGTAGGTCCACTTCACCCTTTGTCAATGATCTAGCTCTTTGAAGACCCTGCACATTAGTACAAATGTGAGACGCGCATCCGGTATCTAATGCCCAAGAAGAAGAGATAGATAAAGTGACTTCTATAACAAAAATACCTAAAGTAGAAGTCTCATTCCTTTTCTTCTTTACTTACTCTAGGTAATGTTTGCAGTTCCTCTTCCAATGTCCAGTCTCACAACAGTGGAAGCAGGTCCCTTACTTAGGCACCTTACCTTTAGCCTTGGATGTAGAAGAGTTGGCCTTGCCTTTGGCTTGGGTCATACCCTTGCCTTTAGGCTTCCATTTGCCTTTGCCCTTGTTTACCATCAATACATTACTAGTCTTGGTTTTCTTGAGATTTGGTTCAGTAGTTCTCAACATGCTGAGCATCTCAGGTAAAGGCTTGTCAATTTCATTCATGTTATAATTCATGACAAATTGATTGTATCCCTCCTGCAACGATTGCAGGATTGGGTCTGTAGCCAATTCTTGGCCCAGTGGAAATCCTAGTCTTTCAAGGTTCTCGATATACCCAATCATCTTGAGTACTTGAGTTCCTACAGGAGTTCCTTCTTGTATCTTGCATGCAAATAGGGCTTTAGACACCTCAAACCGCTCGTGCCTAGCTTGCCCTTGATATAGTTGTTTCATATGCTCAACCATCTCATGTGCATTCATGTTCTCATGTTGCTTTTGAAGCTCAGAGTTCATGGTGGCAAGCATAAGGCATGATACATCAAGTGCATCATCCTGATGCTTCTTGTAAGCATCCTTTTTGGCACGGGTAGCGGTAGCGGCGGGTGCTTCTGGAAGAGATTGCTTTAGGACGTACAGTTTTCGTTCTTGTTTGAGGACTATCCTCAAGTTTCTGTACCAGTCCAGGAAATTAGCTTCGTTGAGCTTGTCCTTTTCAAGGACGGATCGTAGAGAGAGAATATTTGACATGTTAGATGACATGGTGATCTACAACAGTAAAATTATGCAGAAATAAGTATCATATCTAGATCATTTAATTAGGCCTTTAATTAAATGATGCTCCCACTGAATCATAGAGCTTTGGTTGGGGCTAGTCATGGATGTAGGTAAACTCAATTTACCAACACCACTGTAACGCCCACTTTTTTTTTCCTAAGCGGCGTTACGCTAAACATACATGTGCATATGTAACATCTTAATGCAGCGGAATAACTAGTACTTAAATCATATACACATGTCTGGGTTATCATTCATGGACATGGTGACATTATACTTAACATATTACTAGCATACCTAGCATCATGACATCAACTTTCCATAACTTATTCATAAGCATTTCAGGTAACATATTATCAGCATCCATAGCATTATGATATCAACTTTCCATGACTTATTCATAAGTATTTCAGGTAGCAAGTAATTTATCCATAACTTCACAAATAGTAGGTTGTTTCTTAGGCATAATTATCATAAGTCGAGCATAACCCATAGTAAGCATTGTCAGATCATAAAACTTGCAATAAGTGAAATGAGAGGGTTTCTTGGCCATGTCACTAGTACACATCCATGTTCTAGCCTCTCCTGCTGCTTCCCTTAGAAATCTCTTGCTTGATCTACGGTATAAGAAAATAATACTATAAACACGGAGGCATAGTAAAACCCTTTTCCTATTCACAAAATCCATACGTCGTATAAACATGAACATAATGCTTCAATCCTACATATCATAGCATACTTCTTATCATGACATCTACAAAATCACGCATCATCGTTTTAGCATAAACATAAATGAAATCATGGCATCCGAATTTAGCATGTACATAGTTATCGTGACATCATACTTAAGCATGAACATAAAACTAATCCTGGCATAATAATCAACATGAACATAACCCTAATCATGGCATCATAATTAACATGAACGTAAACATAATCATAATCATGACATCATAATTAACATGAACATATAAACATAATCATGGCATTCTAGTTAACATGAACAATAAACATAATCATGACATTCTGATTAACATGAACAATAAACATAATATTGGCATCATAATTAACATGAACAATAAAAATAATCATAATCATGGCATTCTAATTAACATGAACAATAAACATAATCTTGGCATCATAATTAACATGAACAATAAACATAATCATAATCATGGCATCATAATTAACATGAACATATAAACATAATCATGACATCATAATTAACATGAACAATAAACATCATCATAATCATGGCATACTAATTAACATGAACATATAAACATAATCATGGCATTCTAATTAACGTGAACAAACTTTGCATTATCATACTTTTCATAAACATAATGCATAACATGGATGGATGCATGGGCAAATGCATATATCATAAGGATGCTTAGTTTAAAATCATACTTTTCATTAATTAAACATAATCATAACATTCATTGGGGCCCTGGCTTGTACCACATTCATTCATCATATGCGCGCATCCCTAAGTAAATACGAGGTAGCTAATCACGACCTACTAGGGTAAGGACAGCTTCATCGGTAGTCCCGAACCGTAAGGACAGCTTCATCGGTAGTCCCGAACCGTGGACAGCTTCATCGGTAGTCCAGAACCGTGGACCTTATTCAGGTCCGGTACAAGCCCATTCTTAAAATAAAAATACTTTCACATGCTTCTTCATTTACAACCATACATAGCATATTCATTCATTCTTAATGCTTAACATCATCATTATGCCTTGAAGGCATGAACCTCCTTTCGTTCATCATTCTCATTCCATATCACCATTATGCCTTGAAGGCATGAACTTTAACTTCATTCATCATTTCATCCATAAACAGGGCATGCATACATATCATTCATAAATCATGTCATACATTCATATTATTCATAAATCATGGCATGCATACATATCATTCCTAAATCATGGCACACCTACATAATTAGCATCTTAATTCATAAAAACATGCATGGTCATGGTACATGGAAAAACATACCTAGGTCCTTTCATACATGATACATTTCCTTGGGTTCATGGCACATGTCTAAATATTTATGAATCATCATTACAAGTGACCTAATATATAATTCTTGACACATAATCTAGGGTTTTCATTGGCATAAAATTCTTCCAACATACTTAAGGATATACATACATCATAGTACCCTATAAACATGCATTCTTTTGGTCTTACCCCACTCCAAACCCTAGGTTATGGTCTTGGCCGAAAACCCTAGGAAACCCTAGGTCCATGGAACAATTCATATAGGTCAGAAATAACATCCCACACAACATAAAATGCTATAGGAAACCTTTGATCCCATAGCTAAAGCCAACCCTAATCCCTTAGCCTTACATTAGCCCTTGGCCGAAACCTAAAGGCTCATGAAATTAATAAAGAAATTATTATAAAACCCAATCACTATCCATCATGTCATAGGGGAAACAAATTAAACATGTTGAAGGGTTAGATCAAGTTCCATCCATAATTTAGGGGTCTTGGCCGAAACTTGTAGGAGCCATCAAGCATGCAAAAATTCACATTAATCACTCCTAACATCACTTACATCATAAGGAGACATAAGAACCATCATTAGAGAGTTAAAACTAGTCCTAGCCCTAGAAACATGAAAGGGCCGAAACCCTAAGTCCCCTTTTCATGGACTTTTCAACTTGGATCTCAAACAAGATGCTTAGATCATGACCATATCAAGAAAAACCATTACACCACAGGTGAGGGGGTCTTACCTTGGGTTATCTTGGTTTTTAGACCTTAAAAAGGGAAGATGATGAAGACCTTGTTGTCCCTTGATCACCCTTAACCCTTGTAGCCTTGTAGATGACCCTTAGCTCTTGAAGATTGAGCCCTCTTGTGAAGTTTTCCAAAGGAAAACCTTCCTTGGAGTTTTGGCTAGGGTGAGGGAGGAGGAAGAAGAAAGGTGGAATTGATGGAAGGAAGAAAGTAACCCCCAAGCCCCCTTTTTATAGCACATTAAGGAGGACAAGTGAAGAGTCATGGTGGATGACCATTCATTTTCCCTAAGCCTTAACCACAATCCACTTCATTTTCTCATAGCACTCCCTTGCTAGGTGAATTGGTTAGAGCATGCATGGTTGTACAAGAGGTCCAAGGTTCAATCCATGGTGCATGCACTAATTTTTTGTATTTTATTTTTTATTTTATTCCCTATTATTTCGAAAATCCCAAAAATTCCCCCATAATTATGTTGATATTTCTCATTAAAACCTCTTTATATTTATATCAATTTTTTCCTAAAATTCACCAATAATTATGGTACTAGGAAGCCCATATAAAGCCCATTAGTGCTTATTTTTCCCAATTTAAATGAGAAAACATGGATTTCTAGGCTAAGATTCGTATTAATATTTCTAGGTTCCTCGGAAAATTACCTAGTCATGCTCAATATTTTAAAGAAAATATTATGAGAATTTTTCGGGTAATTACAATCTCCCATACCTCGTGAATGTTCGTCCTCGAACTTATAATAGCTCCGGGTACTTGCGCCTCATCTCGTCCTCGCGTTCCCAGGTAGCTTCCTCGAACCGTTGACTTTGCCATAGGACCTTGACTAAGGGTACCTCCTTACTCCTTATCTTCTTGATTTCCCGATCCAAGATCTGAATAGGTCGGCTCTCAAAACTTATGTCCTCCTGAACTTGGACTATCTGTGGCTCGATCACCTGGTCTGTGGTTAGAATACATTTCTTGAGTAACGACACATGAAACACGTTATGGATAGCCGACATCTCTTGAGGCAGCTCTAATTCATATGCCACCTTGCCGATTCTTTTCAGAATCAGGTACGACCTCACATATCGCGGACTTAATTTTCCCTTCTGCCCAAATCTCGTTACCCCTTTCATAGGAGCCACCTTGAGAAATACCAGATCTCCAACCTCAAATTCCAGTGGCCTACGCCGAACATCCGCATAATTCTTCTGCCGGCTCTGAGCAGCTTCAATCCGTTGTCTAATGTTCTGTATAGCTCGGGTGGTGTCGTCGATGAGATCCGTCTTGAACCCCATTTCCTTCTTTTCACCCCCTTCGTACCAACAAATTGGAGACCTACATCTCCTCCCGTACAAAGCTTCATAGGGTGCCATTCCGATAGTAGCCTGGTAGCTATTGTTGTACGCGAATTCTGCCAAACATAGATATCGGCACCAACTTCCTTTGAAGTCCAGAGCACAAGCTCTTAACATATCCTCCAATACCTGATTCACTCGTTCCATTTGCCCGTCAGTCTGAGGGTGAAAAGTGGTACTGAACCGTAGTTTAGTGCCAAGAGACTTCTGAACACACTCCCAAATATGTGAGGTGAAACGACCATCCCTATCTGAGATGATAGTTTTTGGCACTCCATGAAGTCTAACTATTTCCTTAGCATATAATTGGGCCAATTGCTCAATCGAATAAGTCATCTTGATTGCTAGGAAGTGAGCTGATTTCGTCAACCTGTCCACTATTACCCATATCGCATCATATCCATTTGTAGTCCTGGGAAGTCCTGTGATGAAATCCATAGAAATATCTTCCCATTTCCATTCGGGGATTGGAAGTGGCTGCAGAACCCCGCCGGGTCGCTGGTGTTCCGCTTTCACTCGTTGACAGGTCAGGCAAGTATTCACATGCTGTGCCACATCCCTCTTCATATCGGACCACCAGAACTTCTCCTTCAGGTTTTGATACATTTTGGTGGACCCTGGATGCATCGAATAAGGGGTTTCGTGAGCTTCTACTAATATCGCTCTTCGCAGCTCCGGATCCTTAGGGATACATAGACGATCCCTAAGATATAGTACTCCCCCGTCGGCGATACGAAAACCATCGCCCTTCCCTTCCAGGGTCTCCTGTTTGATTCTCTGCAGGTTCGGATCACCATTTTGTTTTTCCAATATGTCCTCAAATAGCATTGGTGCCAGTGTCATAGTGGAAAGCCGTCAGGAGATGATTTCAACTCCAAAATGGACTACTTCCCTTCCGAGCTGCTGAGGTAATATAGATATGGACATCAAGGCGGCACTTGACTTCCGGCTGAGTGCATCGGCCACTTTGTTTGCCTTCCCTGGATGGTAGAAGATCTCGCAGTCGTAGTCCTTCACCAACTCCAGCCATCGGCGTTGTCGCATATTCAAGTCTTTCTGAGTGAAGAAGTATCGCAGACTCTGGTGGTCTGTATAAATCCTACACTGTGCTCCATACAGATAATGCCTCCATACCTTAAGAGCAAAGACCACCGCAGCCAATTCCAGATCGTGAGTGGGGTAGTTCTGTTCATGTTCCTTGAGTTGCCTAGAAGCATACGCAATAACCTTACCACCCTGCATAAGTACAGCTCCAAGTCCTAGTTTGGAGGCGTCACTGTACATATCGAAATTCTGATTACTTTCCGGAAGAGTAAGAATTGGAGCACTGGTATGTCTCCTTTTTAATTCCAAGAAACTCCTTTCGTAGTTCTCCGTCCACTCGTACTTTTTATCCTTCCGGGTGAGAGCCGTTAGAGGAGCTGCAATTCTCGCGAAGTCCTCCACAAATTTCCGGTAATAGCCTGCCAGCCCAAGGAAGCTTCTGATTTCATTGGCGTTCTTTGGCCGGCTCCAGTTATTCACAGCTTCAACCTTTGTTGGGTCCACCATAACCCTGTCTTTGGAAATTAAGTGGCCCAAAAAGCTCACTTGGTTGAGCCAGAACTCACATTTGGAGAATTTTGCATACAGTTGCTTTTCCCGAAGAATCTGTAATACTATCCTCAGGTGTTCGGCATGCTCTTCCTGGGTCCTCGAATAAATAAGGATATCGTCGATGAAGATGATCACAAATTTGTCGAGATAAGACGAGAATACCCGATTCATAAGATCCATAAACATAGCAGGAGCATTTGTCACGCCGAAGGGCATAACCACAAATTCAAAATGCCCGTACCTTGTTTGGAAGGTCGTCTTCGGAATATCCTCCTGTTTTACTCTAACTTGATGATAACCAGACCTTAGATCGATTTTTGAGAAAACGGTGGCTCCTTTCAATTGATCAAACAGGTCATCTATCCTTGGGAGGGGATACCTATTTTTGATCGTCACGTTGTTCAAGGCTCGGTAATCTATGCACATTCGCATAGATCCTTCTTTCTTCTTCACAAATAGTACCGGAGCTCCCCATGGGGAATGACTAGGGCGAATAAATCCCTTATCCAGTAACTCCTGTAGCTATTCTTGAAGCTCCTTTAGTTCAACCGGCGCCATACGGTAAGGTGCCTTGGAGATCGGGTTAGTACCAGGAACCAACTCGATCTCGAATTCCACCTCTCTATCAGGAGCTAATCCTGGTAATTCATCTGGAAATTCCTCTGGGTAATCACATACCAATCTGACATTCTCCAGCTTCTGGTTCTTCATTAGACTGGCATCAACCACATATGCTAGAAATCCAGTACATCCCTTGTCTAACATCTTCTGAGCTTGGAGAGTTGATAAACATTTCCTGGTTCTTTTCCTTGGCTCTCCAACGAATTCAAACATGGAACCTGCCTCAGGTCGAAAGACCACCCTTCGCTTACGGCACTCAATAGAAGCACCGTACTTACCCAGAAAATCCATTCCCATTATAACATCGTAATCTTGCATGTCGAGTACTATCAGATCGCAGTAGAGTTCTCTTTCTGCGATTCCGACCGGCACCGCACGCAGCACATGAGTGGATGTCATTACTTCTCCCGAAGGTAGGGTTGTTATTGTTATCCCTACCTCATATTGAATTCTAAATTATATTGATATAATAAAAACTAAATAAATCATCATCCATACTTGCATATTCTAGAAGCATAAAATATCCTATAAAGTGCTTACTATCATAAATTATACCGAAAGGTACTTACTTGGAAGCGGCAGGAAGGAGGCTTGATGTGTGTGTAGTGAGATGACAACTGCTCTGAGACCAACCTGTAACGCCCGCTTTTTTTTTCTAAGCGGCGTTACGCTAAACATACATGTGCATATGTAACATCTTAATGCAGCGGAATAACTAGTACTTAAATCATATACACATGTCTGGGTTATCATTCATGGACATGGTGACATTATACTTAACATATTACTAGCATACCTAGCATCATGACATCAACTTTCCATAACTTATTCATAAGCATTTCAGGTAACATATTATCAGCATGCATAGCATCATGATATCAACTTTCCATGACTTATTCATAAGTATTTCAGGTAGCAAGTAATTTATCCATAACTTCACAAATAGTAGGTTGTTTCTTAGGCATAATTATCATAAGTCGAGCATAACCCAAAGTAAGCATTGTCATATCATAAAACTTGCAATAAGTGAAATGAGAGGGTTTCATGGCCATGTCACTACTACACATCCATGTTCTAGCCTCTCCTGCTGCTTCCCTTAGAAATCTCTTGATTGATCTGCGATATAAGAAAATAAACTATAAGCACGGAGGCTTAGTAAAACCCTTTTCCTACTCACAAAATCCATACGTCGTATAAACATGAACATAATGCTTCAATCCTACATATCATAGCATACTTCTTATCCTGACATCTACACAATCACGCATCATCGTTTTAGCATAAACATAAATGAAATCATGGCATCCGAATTTAGCATGTACATAGTTATCATGGCATCATACTTAAGTATGAACATAAACCTAATCCTGGCATCATAATCAACATGAACATAACCCTAATCATGGCATCATAATTAACATGAACGTAAACATAATCATAATCATAATCATGGCATCATAATTAACATGAACATATAAACATAATCATGACATTCTAGTTAACATGAACAATAAACATAATCATGGCATTCTAATTAACATGAACAATAAACATAATCTTGGCATCATAATTAACATGAACAATAAACATACTCCTAATCATGGCATCATAATTAACATGAACATATAAACATAATCATGGCATTCTAATTAACATGAATAATAAACATAATCATAACCATGGCATCATAATTAACATGAACATATAAACATGATCATGGCATTCTAATTAACATGAACAATAAACATAATCATAACCATGACATCATAATTAACATGAACATATAAACATAATCATGACATTCTAATTAACATGAACATACTTTGCATTATCATACTTTTCATAAACATACTTTTCATAAACATAATGCATAACATGGATGGATGCATCGGCAAATGCATATATCATAAGAATGCTTAGTTTAAAATCATACTTTTCATTACTTAAACATAATCATAACATTCATTGGGGCCCTGGCTTGTACCACATTCATTCATCATATGCGTGCATCCCTAAGTAAATACGAGGTAGCTAATCTCAACCTACTAGGGTAAGGACAGCTTCATCGGTAGTCCCGAACCGTGGACAGCTTCATCGGTAGTCTAGAACCGTGGACCTTATTCAGGTCCGGTACAAGCCCATTCTTAAAATAAAATACTTTCACATGCTTCTTCATTCACAACCATACATAGCATATTCATTCATTCTTAATGCTTAACACCATAATTATGCCTTGAAGGCATGAACCTCCTTTCATTCAACATTCTCATTCCATATCACCATTAGGCCTTGAAGGCATGAACTTTAACTTCATTCATCATTTCATCCATAAACAGGGCATGCATACATATCATTCATAAATCATGACATACATTCATATTATTCATAAATCATGGCATGCATACATATCAATCCTAAATCATGGCACACCTACATAATTAGTATCTTAATTCATAAAAACATGCATGGTCATGGTACATGGAAAAACATACCTAGGTCCTTTCATACATGATACATTTCCTTGGGTTCATGGCACATATCTAAATATTTATGAATCATCATTACAAGTGACCTAACATATAATTCTTGACACATAATCTAGGGTTTTCATTGGCATAAAATTCTTCCAACATACTTAAGCATATACATACATCATAGTACCATATAAACATGCATTCTTGTGGTCTTACCCCACTCCAAATCCTAGGTTATGGTCTTGGCCGAAAACCCTAAGAAACCCTAGGTCCATGGAACAATTCATATAGGTCACGAATAACATCCCATACAACATAAAATGCTATAGGAAACCTTTGATCCCATAGCTAAAGCCAACCCTAATCCCTTAGCCTTACATTAGCCCTTGGCCGAAACCTAAAGGCTCATGAAATTCATAGAGAAATTATTAAAAAACCCAATCACTATCCATCATGTCATAGGGGAAACAAATTAAACATGTTGAAGGGTTAGATCAAGTTCCATCCATAATTTAGGGGTCTTGGCCGAAACTTGGAGGAGCCATCAAGCATGCAA
Source organism: Boesenbergia rotunda (assembly GCA_024364735.1). Taxonomy (NCBI): domain Eukaryota; kingdom Viridiplantae; phylum Streptophyta; class Magnoliopsida; order Zingiberales; family Zingiberaceae; genus Boesenbergia; species Boesenbergia rotunda. The sequence goes on along the minus strand of JAGFNQ010003819.1, from coordinate 1,285,955 downwards.
AAATTCACATTAATCACTACTAACATCACTTACATCATAAGGAGACATAAGAACCATCATTAGAGAGTTAAAACTAGTCCTAGCCCTAGAAACATGAAAGGGCCGAAACCCTAAGTCCCCTTTTCATGGACTTTTCAACATGGATCTCAAACAAGATGCTTAGATCATGACCATATCAAGAAAAGCCATTACACCACAGGTGAGGGGGTCTTACCTTGGGTTATCTTGGTTTTTAGACCTTAAAAAGGGAAGATGATGAAGACCTTGTTGTCCCTTGATCACCCTTAACCCTTGTAGCCTTGTAGATGACCCTTAGCTCTTGAAGATTGAGCCCTCTTGTGAAGTTTTCCAAAGGAAAACCTTCCTTGGAGTTTCGGCTAGGGTAAGGGAGGAGGAAGAAGAAAGGTGGAATTGATGGAAGGAAGAAAGTAACCCCCAAGCCCCCTTTTTATAGCACATTAAGGAGGACAAGTGAAGAGTCATGGTGGATGACCATTCATTTTCCCTAAGCCTTAACCACAATCCACTTCATTTGTAACGCCCGCCCTTATATCTACCCTCGGGGCGGGGTTACGTACAACTCAATCATATAGTAATATTTTTTTTTCTATCTTCTAGCATGACATTAAAACAATAAAGCAAGGGCTATGGACTAAGCATGCTTGTTTAACTATCAAAGTCATTCTACAACCTGATAAGTTCACCAGTAATGTAACTCATAACATAATCAAATATAAAAGACTTCTAAAGGTAAACATTGTCATGCCAGGTCAATCTTAATCACGAACACTTATTGTCAGGGAACATAAACATAGGCATATTAAGTAGATATAGAATCATTCTTTCCCGAGCCACCACCCCACACATCTTCAGCCTTCCTGCCTCTTCCTTTAGTTCATGTGTTCCTTACCTTTATCTGCAGCATAAGACAACACATAACTAGTAAGCATAAAAGCTTAGTAAGGATCCGGTCCTACTCGCAAAATCCATACGAAAGCATACAGCGTGTGTACATAACAAGACATAAGCATGAGTTCATCATAGCATACTAAACATCAAGTTTCTAAGCATGCAGCATATAGAATTTTAAGCATACCTATCACATGCAATAAATGTTTTTTAAAGCAGTTCCATAATGGTATTACTTAAAAATACATCCATATCATATTGGGCCCTGTTGTGTACCAACTATCGCGCGGAACTATTGAACGTTCCCTAATGAATTGGGGTAGCGAGCCACCAATTAATTAGAGCAGGACCCTTCCGTCCTACCGCAGCCATGACCTTATGTTAACATGCACCCCGGATTTGTTTAACGACCCCCTTACGAGTCGGGTACACAACTTTAAAAGTAAAATACTTATCATGCTTTTACATATATGCTAAGGAGTACTTCCACATTCATTCTCAAGGGACACACCACTCTTCAAGGGTACTCATGATCCCTTAGGGACACACCACACAACATAAGGGGTGCTCTTGATCCCATACTTAATGAAGTATCCTTTCAAGCATCTTATTATACACATCACATGCATTTCATAAAGGTGCCCCCCAGGGGCTATAAGGCATGCTCATACATAGATCATAATTCAACCCCTTAAACATATCTTATACAAGGTTGATCACATAAATCATATTCATATCATAGGAAGTGGTAGCATGCTTCATTGTTGAATCAAATGGTTCCTAACCCTAAAACTAGGGTTTTGGCCGAAAGTTAAGGGTAGGGGTAGATTAGGTTTTTGACATCAAAACATCCCCTACCAACATTCCATATATATATATATATATATATATATATATATATATATATATATATCATGTATCATACTATAGCATGCACCATGGGAGAAAATCAAGCAACCCTAACCCTAATCTAGGGTTGGCCGAATGTCATGGCTAGGGAAGTCCAAGTTCTTCAAATCAAGCATTCCATTTGTTCATCACATGCATTCACATATCATCTCACTAACATAATCATATCACATGGGATAATTTAACCTTTATAAACCTAATATTTCATGCTTGGCCGAATATCACATGTTAGGGACATTTAGTTTCCAAATCAATATTCCATTTAAACACCACTTGTACATACATATCATCATAGCAATCCTAAGCATATCTCATAGGGTACATCCCATACAATCATCACATATCATATATAGCATGCATCATGGGAATAAAATCAAGCAACCCTAACCCTAAACTATTGTTGGCCGAAACTTGTAGGATGGCTAGGCTAGGTTTTCGACTTCAAATATCCACACAAGCATTTACACAAACACCTTGCCTATACTATTTAGCATGGATATATCATAGGGAAAATCATACAACCTAAAACCCTAATCCACCTAGGGATGGCCGAAACATTGTAGGGTAGGGTAGGCTAGGTTTTTGACATCCAATCTTCACACAAACATTTACACAAACACTTTATCTACACTACTAATCATGGGAACATAATAGGATAGCAAACAACCCAAAAGCCCTAGCCTTTCTCCTCTTGGCCGAAAGTTGTAGGGTGGCTAACCCTACTTTTTGTTATCACAACATGATGGGAAGTCATCATACATATGTACCCTAAGTTCCTAGGGGTCTCCTCATGCAACAAGAAGTAACTAAGACCCAAGGCTTGGTGGTGGCCGAATGGTTACAAGGGAGGGACTCCCATTTTCAAAAACAAGAACACAAGGAAAACATGCATTAACCATTACACTGCAGGCGAGGGGATACTTACATCATTTCGCTTGAAATTTTACTTCTTTAAGTCCCTTAGGATACCCTTGGTTGAAGGAGAAGTGAAGGTTCCTTTCGCTAAAACTCCTCTAGAACTTCTTGGCCCTAGTGGAGGGCAAGACCCTTTAGATAGTCTCCTTCCGTCCACTTCCCTAGGGTTAGAACCCTAGGTTGTATTTTTCGAAAACACAAGGGAGAGGGGCAATGAAGTTTCGGTGGGGAGAAGTGAGGAAGAAGAAGAGGAAGCTACTCCCACCCCTTCCCTCTCTTATTTATACTTTTCTCATGAAAAGACATGTCTCTTCACTATTACACGCTTAACAAGCATGTTTCTTATTCTCTCAACAAGAAACAATGCTTGGTGTAGTGGTTAAGACATGGTTAGTGCAATTAGGAGGTTCAAGGTTCAATCCTTGCTCCCTCCTTTCTACCTCTTCTTTTTATCACAATTTGCACTAAGCCATATCAAAGCCCATTAAGCCAAGCCCCCAATAAAATTTCATAATATTAATAATATTTCATGAATTCATAATACTTTATAATATTAATAATATTTCATGAATTCATATTATTTTATAATATTAATAATATTTCATGAATTCATATTATTTTATAATATTCCATAAATATTATTTCATAATATTTTTAATATTTCATATTCATGAATCCATAATATTTTATGATAATATTTCATGATCTTCCATAATAATATTTCATAACCTTCTATATGGGAAAATTTTGGGGCGTTACATCATTTCCTCATAGCACTTCCTTGCTAGGTGAATTGGTTAGAGCATGCATGGTTGTACAAGAGGTCCAAGGTTCAATCCTTGGTGCATGCACTAATTTTTTGTATTTTATTTTTATTTTATTCCCTATTATTTCGAAAAACCCAAAAATTCCCCCATAATTATGTTGATATTTCTCATTAAAACCTCTTTATATTTATATCAATTTTTCCTAAAATTCACCAATAATTTGGTACTAGGAAGCCCATATAAAGCCCATTAGTGCTTATTTTTCCCAATTTAAATGAGAAAACATGGATTTCTAGGCTACGATTCGTATTAATATTTCTAGGTTCCTCGGAAAATTACCTAGTCATGCTCAATATTTTAAAGAAAATATTATGAGAATTTTCTAGGTCGTTACAGGTACAGAAGTAGTGATTAGGGTTTTACCTTTGTGTGATGATTTTGATTGCTTACCCTCTTGGCATGTATCACACAATTTGATCTTCTCATACTTGATCATGGGTAACCCCTTCACCAACTCTTCCTTGGCCACCCTTGCAATACTTCTCATGTTGACATGTCTAAGCCTCCGGTGCCACGACCACCCTTCTTTTTCTTTAGACATGAAACACTTAGAAACATTGTTAGTAGCATAAGCAAGATCAAGATTGTACAAGTTTGCCTCTCTATACCATTCTAATATGATATTATTGGATTCATTATGTCTTATTATGCATTTCCTAGCATGAAATTCAACCTTAAAACCCGCATCACATAACTGACTCACACTAAGTAAGATAAACTTCATATCTTTAATTAGGAGTACCTTATGTATAGAACTTGTGGGAGATACCTCAATGGTGCCCCTACCAATAATCCTCAGTTTTCCACTATTTCCAAAGGAGACCGTCCCTTCTCTTAAGTAGCTAATAGTAGTGAATATACTCACATCTCCGGTCATATGTCTTGAGCATCCACTATCTACTATCCACATAGTTGAGGTCTCCTTCACCTTTACCTATACAACATGACAAACATACTCTTTTGGTACTCAAATTTTTGATCCATAAGCATCATTTAGAAATCTCTTAGGTACCCATGCCCTCTTGGTGTTTCCCTTAACCCCTTGTCTCCTAGATGCACCAATCCTACCGGTGAGTGAGACAAAGGCCACTTCCTTTGTCTTTGGCCTATATCCCAAACCAGCCTTGTTATAAACGACCCTTTGAGTACTGTTGATTATCATATCTAGGATGCTAGAGCCTACTTGGAATTTCCTAAGAGCCATTGTGAGGTCATCTACCTTTTTCCTTAGTTCCTTGTTTTCAGTTTCAAGACATGAAACATGTGATGTAAGAGAACTAGCATGTAATTCTTCCTTAAGTTCGGTAGATTCTACTCTAAGCATAACAATCTCATCTTTTAGATCCTTAATCTTACTTCTAGCTTTAGCTAAGTCCATGTTAGTGCTAGAAATAATCTTAACTAATGTAGAGGAGGGTAAGTGATATACCTCACTTACCGAAGCTTCTGACTCATATGATGATGAAGAGGTGCTCTCATCTTCACTGCTTGAGCTTCTTTCATCATCTGATGAATCTGAGTGGTCCATCGCCACCAATCCTACCGGTGAGTGAGACAAAGGCCACTTCCTTTGTCTTTGGCCTATATCCCAAACCAGCCTTGTTATAAACGACCCTTTGAGTACTGTTGATTATCATATCTAGGATGCTAGAGCCTACTTGGAATTTCCTAAGAGCCATTGTGAGGTCATCTACCTTTTCTCTTAGTTCCCTATTTTCAGTTTTAAGACATGAAACATGTGATGTAAGAGAACTAGCATGTAATTCTTCCTTAAGTTCGGTAGATTCTACTCTAAGCATGACAATCTCATCTTTTAGATCCTTAATCTTACTTCTAGCTTTAGCTAAGTCCATGTTAGTGCTAGAAATAATCTTAACTAATGTAGAGGAGGGTAAGTGATATACCTCACTTACTGAAGCTTCTGACTCAGATGATGATGAAGAGGTGCTCTCATCTTCACTGCTTGAGCTTCTTTCATCATCTGATGAATCTGAGTGGTCCATCGCCATGAGAGTAAAGTGTGAAACTTGCTCTTCTTCCTCATCCGAGGATGATGGATCATCCCACGTCGCCTTTATGTTGGTGGCACCCTTCTCCTTTCCCTTCGACTTCTTCTTGTCACCTTTCTTCTTCTCCTCCTTCTTGTCATCTCTTCTCTTCAATTGAGGGCACTCGTTCTTCATATATCCCTCTTGGTGGCAGTTGTAGCATATGATGTCCTTGGCCTTACCCTTGCTTTAGTATATGATTTGTTAGAAAAATTTCTGAAAGCCTTATGCATCTTTCTTACCATGAATGCCTCTTGGTTGCTATCCATGGAAGCGCTGGATTCCTCTGAATCGGATGAGGAGGAGTAGACCACCTTCTTCTTCTCCTTCCTCTTCTTCTTCTCCTTTTCTACAATAAAGGCAATACCCTTCTCTTTGGCCGAGACGTTAGCTTGTTCGTGCAGTTAAAATTCACAGAATAAATTATCTAATTTAACTATGGACAAATCCCTTGATACCTTGTATGCATCAACCATGGATGCTCACAAGGTGGTTCTTGGGAAGGCTTGTAGAACATACCTGACGATATCCCGGATCTCGATCTTTTCTCTAATCACATGGAGCTCATTGATTACCTCCTTCACGCTTCCATGCATCTGGCTGATAGTCTCATTGCTCTTCATGGAGAGGGATTGGAGTTGGGCCACGAGCAAGTCCTTCTTTGCTCTTCTAGACTCGTTTGACCCCTCGTTCAATTCCACCAATTTGCCCCACAGTTCCTTGGCGCTCTTGAACGGCCGCACCTTGTTCAGTTGCTCTTTTGAGAGCCCGCACTGCATTGTCGTGGTGGCCTTGGCATTTGACTACGCCCTCTTCATGACCTCTTTTGACCAACATCTCATCGGTGTTGGTTCTCCTCTTTCATCGACGGGTGCCTCGAAACCATCTGCAATGCTAATTCAATTCTCAATATTGTTCATAAGGTAATATTGCATCCTACCTTTCCAGTATGCGAAGTCGTTCCTGTCGAAGAAGGGTGGTCGTGCAGTGGAGTATCGCTCGTGAAACACTATTATACTTGCTCCGGTTGACGGTGAGTTCTTCCGTAATGAACCTGCTCTGATACCAACTGATGGATCATCTTGGCGTGCCAGAGGGGGGGGTGTATAGCACTTTGTCGTTGAGTCTCTACAATGTCGTTAGCGCAGTGGAAACAATAATATGTAAAGGAAAATATGAACAATGCTAACAGCAAACGTTTACTTGGTATCCACCCAGATGGGTGACTAATCCAAGGATCCACGCCGTACACCACTTCCACTATGAAAAATCTCCTTTAGGTGGAGAAACCTTTACAGTGGTGATCTTCCTCTTTACAGAATGCAGTGAAATGAGAGAGGAAGTAGAGAACACTTTTCAGACGAGCAGCACTTCGTTATGGTATGGAACCGTACCGCTCACATGCAAAAAGGTGCTCCTTTTATAGGAGAACAGGACAAACTCGCAGTCTGTCCAGCCCCGCACCAGTCGACTGCCCCTGGGGCAGTCGACTGGCCTAGCATTAATTGTAAGCCAACGGCTAGTTTTCGAGGTATACCAGTCGACTGCCTCTGGGCCAGTCGAGTGGTAGAAGGCCGAAAACCTTCTATGAGTTTTGGCAGTCGACTGGCCACTCACTCCCAGTCAATCTCCACATAGACCTTCACGTATGCCTTTAGGTTCACTCCTTGTCTCACCCCTTGAAGTCCTCTTCCTCTGGCTCTCATCCCTCGGATGCACACACAAGCCTCCCTTGGCTTGCCTCCATGCCACCCTTCACGTGTGCCCTTGAGGTCCACTTCCCGGCTTGCCCTTGGAGTCCTCCTCCCTCGGCTCTCGTCCCTCGGATATGTCCACCATGTGTGATTCTCCAAGTCCTGCAAACTCAATCACACACATCAAATACAACATAACACTCTAATCTTAAACATATTCACACGCACACACACATCAAAACCATGATCTTCCAATCATTTAAGGGCCAATTGCCTCAACAGTTCCTTGTGCTTCAGCTTTAGGAAGCCTCATGATATGCTATAAATAAGATCGGATATCTACTTTGCCATGGGCATGGTTAGCAGATATCAGAGTAGCCCAGGTCAAGGAAATTGGACTGCGGTAAACGCATATATTAGTGCCTGAGAAGGACTAAGGATTATATGTTGGTTTACAGGACAGACCAATATCCTGTGGGTTATACGGATACAGACTTCCAATCAAATAGGGCCTATTATAAGTATTCCTTGGGGTTTTGTGTTTACTTTAGGAGGTGGAACCATAGTTTGGAGGAGTGCCACGCAACGACTGCGTGGCAGACTCCACCATGGAAGCTGAGTATTTGGCAGCCTCTGAGGCGGCCAAGAAAGCTATATGGTTCAGAAACCTCAAGATGGATTTCGATGTGATTCCTAGTTTACTCAGAGCTATCACATTTTGTTGTGAAAACAATGGTGCAATTACAAATTCGATGGAACCACGAGTCCATAAGGTGAGTAAACACATAGAGCGCAAGTACCACCCAAAGGAGGAAGAGTTGTTGTTGCCTAGATTACATCGGAGGACAACCTAGGAAGATCTTTTCACTAAGGCCTTGATAACGAGAGCTTTGGGGCATGTGGAGGATCAAGGAGTCAGATGTATGACATTTTGTGGACAGCAAAGTCTTTGAGTATAAGTGGGAGATTGTTAGGATGTATACTAAAAGTCTTACCTTTTCTGTATGGACATCCACATTTTTGAAAGAGAATCACAATAACACTGATGCATGTTTATATTAGTATGTGCATAACCGTTTGATACTTTGCATTGTAGATAACATGGTGTATGGTGACGCACAGAAGATCATGTTATCAGTCCCTTGCAAAGTATAAGTAGAGGCTCACAAGCGAGATGGAGTAGGACAAACCATCGGGATGGTTGTAGTGTAATTAGTAGTGCACTTTGAGTGCAATGTGCAGGACCAAAATTGAGGTGATCCAATTTGTACTGACATTATAATTGGATTGAACCTCGAATTATTATGGAGTACAATCTCTAAATCCCGATATAATAACGGGCACGTGTATATAATAGTTATTTCTTTGATTTACCAATGGGTGAGATTTATTCTGCTAAATCGATAGGCCCGGTAAGTTGAGAAATAATATTATTTACATGGTGTGGCATTGATTATTGACGGAATCCACGCCCTGGTGAGTCGGGATGATGATGCCCCCTTGATGAGCTCATAAGGTTCATCATGTTAAACCCTGTAGGTGGATTTGATCCAACATGATGATAAAGTTTAGTGGTAATAGTCAAGGAGTTAGAAGTTAATTAATTAAAATTGCCAGTAATTTAAATTAATCGATGGGCATTCGATATCATTAACACAGGGAGATGGATGTACTCATAATAGGTGAAGTTCATATAAAAATATTGGTGTTGGTGAGGAAGTTCAATGGAGATCCTTTAGTGGAATGAATCTTCATTAATGGATCGGATTTTGATCCATTAGCGGGCCAAGACCCAACTCCTCCTCATGGTCCCTATCGTAGCCCTATATATACCCCATAGTGGCATGAAACCAAGAATCCAATTAATCCAATGAAACACAAGAAAACCCTAAGTTTTTCCTCTCCTCTCTATCTCCCTCTCTCTCGTTTGGTGCGGCACCGATTTTCTGTGGAGATCACAGAAGCCAAGTTGCTTCGTCTCTTCCAAGGAGAAGGGAATGTGGCTCACGCAACTTTCCTTGAGGAAGAAAACTTGGTCACGCAAGTTTTTATTGAGAAACTTTCCATGAGCATGCATGTTTTCTCTTGAGCAATCAAAGTTACTCACACAACTTTGATTTGAAGAGTTCAAGTTGCTTACGCAACTTTAATCAGAGGAGTTCAAGTTACGTGAGTTCATGTTGCTCACACAACTTTGATTAGAGGAGCAACTCAAGTTGCTCCAGGCTTCATGCTCGAGTTGCTGTGGAGAAGAAGAAGTTGATGTGGACAGAAAATCATGGCTCGGGCGCTGGCGATGGAGGAAAGGAATAGTAGGGTTTATGATTCGATTATCTTCTTCCTTGGACTGGCCGACGACATCCCTTTGATTAGGGGTTGGTTAGCGCAAGGAGAAGGGATCGACTTGGTGACCACGGTTCTTGGTAGATCGTCGCCTACACGACGTCCAAGAGGGGAGGGTCATACGGTAGAAGATTGTAAGGTAACGGAAGGTATAAACTCTTCCTTGGCTACTTTCGTCTTATCATTTCATGTGGATGTTTAATTGATTATCATGTTTAATTAATTGTTTAATTAATGTTTGATAATTAATTATTGGACCATGATAATAAACACAAAAACCGGCGATCTACTCGTTGTCTTTTCTGTGGTCGATCAGTTAGGCGAATTAGAATGCTCGATCTTTGAGATTGGCTAAGTTGTAATTCGAATCGATTGATATAATGACGAGACGGTCGCTTGGGAGACGGGTCTCCATTCGGATTAATTTTTTAATCCGTGGACATGGAGAGGTCTCTCAAGGACGACCAAGTATTTGCTTAGGAAACCCGCCGAGCCATACCCATCAGTTGCCACGTCAGCATTGGAGGTGCCCGTGAGCAGTCAGGCACCCTAGACCTCCCAGGCTCCCTGGATAAGGGGATAGATGTTGGCTGAGTTTGCGGATGAGGATGCGCCCTGATGGGCAATGTGGCAAGCGACCAACAGAATCTGGGGTGCCCTGGATGACAGTATAAAAAGGAGTTCACCCCCTTGCTTCCGAACAACACTTTTCCAACTCAAGCACTCAAGTGCTCAGTTCTATTTCCTTCGTGCCCGAGTTTCAAACGCCAACAACGCTCCAGATCGACGACCTGCTGCTCTGGTCTTCAGATTCTTTTCCGGTCGTCGGTATTTTTTTAAGTGTTTTACTTTAATTCTATATTCATGATTCAACTCTTGTAATACTTTTTCGAAATATAGAATTGCCCAACAAAAACAGTCAAGGACCATGGGCTTTGGAGTAGGAGCCGTCATAGACTCTGAACAAAGTAAAAAAGAAAATGAGTTAGCATTGCCTTAATTTTTTCGCTTCGCAATATTCTTATGTATCCGAAAGTTTATCGATATTCACCCCCCCTCTATCAATTCTAAACAATCCCACCTGTGATGCCTTGGGTACTTGCCACGTGTCGGTCAAAGCCTATCCAGCACCGAAATCATGGAAGGGGATAAAACTGCCATCCCAAGCACCTGGGAGCCCTCAGGCGCCTGGCTTGCCAGGTGCCTGGGAGCGGGCTACCCAAATTGGGGCGCCCAACATGCCTGGGGCGCCTGATTCAAGTCAGGCGCCCAGGATGTGTTCCCATGTGCGTTTTCTTTTGTGTTTGATTTCCTATCTTGCCTCCAACTCCAGGTACCTCCAAGACAACAAACACAAGACAAAATACAGATAATCTTAGCCTTAGCTTAGTGGTTCTAACTTTAGATTTCACCCGAAACCCTAGGTCGAACCGACACCTAATGTTCCCTTCCCGGGGAACACGTCCTCACCTACTCTACACTGGAGATGTTGCGTTTACCAACCGGAACCTCTGGTTAGACTTTCGCTTAGCCTCCAAGAACCCAAATCTCGAGACATCCAACCTCGACCCGTCTCTACTTCTATTCGCGATCCCCGCTCGACTACAGCCTTTGCCAACCGGGACCCCCGGTTGGGCTTTTGCTCGGCCTCCCAGAACTCGCATCTCAAGACGTCCGACCTTGATCCGTCTCTACTTCTGTCCGCCATCCTCGATCGTCAAAGACTTCGTTGTCTAATCCCTGACAAGGACTTTGTGCTCAATCCCCCGGACCAAGACTTCGTGTCTAGCTTCACTCACTAGGACTTAGTCCACCCAGCTTCACTCACTAGGACCCAGCTTCACTGACCAGGATTTACTTCACCTAGCTTCCCTTGCTAGGACCCGACTTCACTCACCAGAGTTTCTTTCACCAAAATCACTTATTTGCTATTCATCGTGATCCTGACTAGACTTCCTTCAATCTTTAGGTAAATATAATTTCACACCTCAAGTCCGGTGTGGTTTACTCCCTTGGTCAAATTGACCAACCCTAGGTTTTGGTTCACTCTGCCAAACATGAGATCCTATTTGGCTATCCCTTTGTCAACCTGATCAAACTTGGGTTTACCCTACCAAACATAAGGTCCTATTTGGCTTAACCCTTGATCACTTTGATAGACCCTTATCTTGTCTAACATATATTGTCACTAACATATGTATATTGTTAAACATCGAAACCCTAGAGGGTGACTATTCATCACTGATGCATTTTGCACCAACATAAGAGACTGATAACATGATCTTCTATGTGACACCATACACCATGTTATCTATAATGTAAAGTATAAGATAATATGCACATAAATAACCAATATAAATATGTAAACAATGATCATGTGATTCTCATTCAAAATGTAGATGTTCATACAAAAGTTAGGTTTTTAGTATACTGTGAGATCGTTTAGAATTGATAGAGGGCGGGGAGTGAATATCGATAAAAATAAATTTCGGATACGTAAGAGCAATGCACAGCATAAATACAACAATGTTAACTCCATTTGTTTTTACTTGATTCAGAGTCTGTAACGGCTCCTACCTAAGGCTCACGGTCCTTGACTATTTTCGTTGGCCAATTCTATATTTCGAGAAAGATAATACAAGATTTTAATTAACAAATACAGAATTGCAAGCAACATGAAATTATACCGATGATCGGAAAGAAATCTGAAGAACGGAGCAGCAGGTCATCGATCTTGATGATTGTTGACGCTTGGAACTCAAGCACGGAGGAAACAAACTAAGTGTTTGAGTGCTTGAGTTGAGATAAGTCTTGTATGGATGTAGGGGGGTGAACCCCCTTTTATACTAGCGTCCAGGGCGCCTGTGTTACTAGGGGTGCCTGCCACGTTAGCCGGTTTGGGCGCAAGCTTATCCACAGACTCGACCAAGGTCTATCCCCCATCGAGGGGGCCTGGGATGTCTAAGGTGCCTGACTTCTCACGAGCACCTCACATGCTAACGTGGCAACCTGCAAGCTCAGCTTCGCAGCCTCAGGAAGAAATCTCATCTGGGGCGCCTGTATCAACACATGCGCCTGTGTTCTCGGGCGCCTGAGTCCTCTCGGGCGCCTGAGTCCTCTCAGGCGCCTGGGATGCAGAAACTCGAACCTCTTGCTCCTGCAACCAATATTAGTTCCAGAACAGCAGTAATAATAAAATCATGTATAAATAACAGCCTATGTTATCTTGGTTCTGACTTTGGGTTTCCAAATGGATCCCTAGGTCGAACCAATGCCTACTGTTCCCTCTTTCGGGGAACACGTCCTCACCTACTCCAATCTGGAGAAGTTACCTTTTTCCAACTGGCTCCTCCGGTTGGACTTTTGCTCGGCCTCCGAGATTGCCAGATCTCAAGACATTCGTTCCTTGACCCGCCTCTACTTTTGTCCGTAGCTCCCGCCCGGCTATGACATCTGCCCGATCTTCCATATCAGGACATCAGTGCCCAATCTACGACCAAGACTTATTTCCCAACCCCCAGACAGGTCTTCGGTGCCCAGTCCACGACCAGGACTTATTGCTCAACCCTGCAGGTCAAGACTTCGTGCCTAGCTTACCTAGGACTTTCCTGTACACTTAACAGATTCATTAGATAACACCTTAACCTTAACAATGAATCCTTTGCCATTATCGAAACCCAGGTTCGATCTGGTGCTTTTGGCACCAATAATCTCCCCCTTTTTATCTATGATAACCTAGTTCAAAAGTTAAGGTAAAACAGAAACAAAACAGTGTATTTAACACAGACATATTTCCTCTCTTTTCCCTCTAAAAAATATTTTTGAAAAGAATGCATAAATCTCCCACTTGATTAAAGATTCTCCCCCTGAAGCTTTTGAAAACTTGCAGTTTTAAAAAAAAAACTTTTGATTGAGGATACCCTTTTTGAGGAATAGGTTAGAGTTTTTTTTTTGAGAAAAAAAATTTAAAGTTGAAGACTTTTAAAAATGAGAAAAACAACAGAAGGTTTTTAGACTTTTTTTTAGATAGTTGCCTTTAAAAAAATGTCCCTTTTGCAGAAATATAATTTAGCTTTTGAAAAGGGAATCTACATTTGAAAAACTTTTGAAGTTGGAAAAACTAAGACACCTTTTAAGAAAAATGTATTTTGACAAAAAATTTTAACTTTACATTTTTTTTAAAAAAAATAACTTTACGTTTCTTACTCTCCCCCTTTTCCATATATCAAAAAAATATATTTGAAGAAAAAATAGTGTATCAGAGCCTGTTTATTTTGCAGAACTGAATTTTGAACGCATATTGAACCAATCCTAGTGAGTCAAAGCAAAAAAAAACCAAACAAACTAAATTGAACTCATTCGGGCCCTGTCTAACCCAGTTAGGTACTTACTAACTGTATATAACAACAGAATTCACTAGGGTTAGTCAAGTTAAGTGGTCTGATCATGTTTGATTTTCTATGCTTGAACACTTAGCTTGATTGCTGTTCAAATATATTTATCGCCCCAACTACTGTTGATGCACTGACTTAAAGTATCTTGAGTCAAGACATAGACCTAAGCATCTCAACCCAGTCTAGGTTATCGATCAAAGTATCCTAATGTGCTTGTGAGATGCTTCTAGATCTATAGGAGCTTGCAATTCTAGGGTTAAGTCGTAAGCTAAGTCCATTGCATAGAAAAACTCTTAGTTTTAAAGGGGATAATTTTTTAGAAAAATCTAAGTCAGAAAGAAAATTTTTAAACTTCAAGACTTAATAAGAAAATTATTTTTCTAAAAATATGAAATAATTTTTTAAAAAAAAATAAATGAAAACAATCCTAGTCTACTAAGCACAATCCTAATTGCCTTCTTAGTATGTAAAACTCAGATTCAAGTAAGAGTTTGGTAAAAATGTCAGCTAGATTAGATTTTGAGTCCACATATGTAAGTACGATTTCGCCCTTGGCTACGTGATACCTAACAAAATGATGTTTTACTTCAATGTGTTTGGTTCGGGAGTGATGAATAGGGTTTTTTTATAAGATTGATCGAGCTTATGTTGTCAATGAATACATTAGTTTGGGCATAGTCTAGCTTGAAATCCTTAAGGGTGTGCATCATCCATAACAGTTGTGTTACACACTCTCCTAGGGCAACATATTCTGCTTTAGTTGTGGATAAGGCAACATAGTGTTGTGTTTTGCTGCACCAGCTGACTAGACTGTGTCCTAGTAATTGACAACTCCCACAAGCTTGTACTTTTTCTATCTAGTTTACACCCGACATAGTCTAAGTCAGAGTATCTTGATAATTCAAAGTTGGAGGTCCTAGGATACCAAATACCTACATTTACGGTACCCTTTATATACCTAAGGATTCTTTTTACGGCATCTAGGTGAGACTACTAAGCACATGTTTGGTATCTCGTTCACATTCCCATTGCAAATAGGATATCAGGTCTACTAGCAGTTAGGTATAGTAAACTACCTATCATACTTCTATATTGTTTTAAATCAACTGACTTACCTTCAGGGTCATTGTCTATTTTTGCATTTGTGGCCATGAGAGTACCTAAATCCTTAGAGTTATCCATTTTGAATTTTATGATTAATTCTTTTGCATATTTTGACTAATGATTATAGTTACCATCCCTGGTTTGTTTTATTTGGAGACCTAGGAAAAAGGTAAGTTCACCTACTAGGATACTTTCAAATTCACTTTCCATAATCTTAACAAAATCTTTAAAAAGTTAGTGTTAGTTGACCCAAAAATTATGTCATCTATGTAGATTTGGGCTATAAAAATGACTTTTTCTAAGGTTTTAACAAACAGGGTTAGGTCAATTTGACCTTGGTTAAATCCCTTAGAAATCAGGTAGGTGGATAGTCTTTCATACAAGACCCTAGGTGCTTGTTTTAACCCATAAAGGGCTTTCCTAAGTTTGAACACATGCTTGTGATTGTCTAAGTTCTCAAATCGTGGGGGTTCCCTACTTACACTTCCTCTATTATGAATCCATTAAGGAAGGTAGACTTGACATTCATTTGGTATAATTTAATGCCTCTATGGGCTACAAAAGCTAATAACATCCTGATTGATTCATGTCTAGTTACGAGGGCATATGTTTCATCATAATCCAACCCTTCAACTTGACTAAAACCTTTAGCTACTAAGTGGGCTTTGTTTCTCATAATTTCACCTTGATCATTTAGCTTGTTTCTAAATACCCACTGAGTGTCTATAACTGACTTACCTTCTGGTTTAGGTACTAAGTCCCAGACTTGGTTTCTCTCAAATTGGGCTAGTTTTTCTTGCATCGCAATGATCCAATCTGGGTCAGGTAGGGCTTCTTTTATAGTCTTAGGTTCTATTTTTGAAATCAGTGCAATTTGACTAAGATTTCTATAGGAAGACCATGTTTTGACCCCTAAGATTGGATCACCCAAGATTTGGTCAGATGGATGATTTAGTCTGGGGGTTTTAGTTCTCCTAGAACTAGGTTCAGCCTCAGGTCCAACTGGTAGGTTTGGTTCAACTACTTGGGTTGGCTCAGCTATTGGTTCAAATGATGGTTCAATTAATGATTCAATTTCTTCTTGATCTTGATTTGAAGTATTTAGGCTTGGTGGGTTGTTTAGGTTAATAGTAGGTTTTGTTACATTTTCTTCATCGAATATTAAGTTTGTTGTTTCTTCAATTTTAAGAGTTTGTTTATTGTAGACCCTATATGCCCTACTTCTTGTTGAGTATCCAATAAAAGTTCCTAGGGTTGATTTTGATTGGAATTTTCCTAGGTAATCCTTATTATTCAAAATGTGTACTTTACACCCCAAATACCCTTAGATAATGCAAATTTGGTAGTCTGTGGTAATAAATTTCATAAGGGGTTTTGTTGTGTCTTTTATTTATTGGACCCTATTTTGAATGTAACAGGCTGTGTTTATCGCTTCTGCCCAAAATTGATTGGATAAGTTGTATTCGTTGAGCATGGTACAAGCGGCTTCCTAAAGGGTTCTATTTTTCCTCTCAACTATTCCATTTTATTGGGGGATTCTAGGGCATGAAAATTCATGGATATGCCCATTAATTTATGGAATTCATTAAATCTCTGATTTTCAAATTCTCCCCCATGGTCACTCCTAAGTCTTTTAATTGTTGTGTCATTTTAATTTTCTAGCATTTTACACAAATTGTTGAATGAGTCAAATGTTTCATCTTTGGTTTTTAAGAATCTAACCCAGGTAAATCTAGAGTAATCATCGTTAACTACTAAGCAGTACTGATTCCCGCTTAGAGACTTGGCTCCATGAGAATCAAATAGGTCTCAATGTAGGAGCTCAAGTGTGGCTTGAGTTAAGTCTGATTGGGTTGATTTGTGGGTTGACTTGGTTTGTTTACCTTGTTGACATTGATTACAGATGGTATTTTCAATGTTTTTAATTTTTGGTATCCCTTTAACTAGTCCAAGTTGACTTAGTTTTGAAATTAACTTTATATGGGTATGATCTAGGCTTCTATGCCATAAATTGGTTTCTTCTAGTTGAGTTAGAAAACATTTAGGTGTTACTTGTAGGTTAATCATATAGACATTGTTCTTTCTATTACGCTTGTGTAATTTCTGGGTCTTGTAGATTCCTAATCAGGCAGACAGAGTTGGTAAAGGTAACTACATAACCAGTATTACACAGTTGGCTAATGCTAAATAGGTTAAATTTAAAGTTATCAACTAGCAACACCTTTTTGATAGTGAAATCAGAGTTTAGTTCAATATTACCTGACCCAATTACCTTAAGTGTGGCATTGTTGCCAAATGCCACTAAGCCTAGGTCTTTGAACTTGATTTTAGTAAACTTCAATTTATCCCTAGTTATGTGTCTGGAGCATCCACTATCCAACATCCACTGGTCTAAATCCATATGTTGCATTATTCGTCCGTCCTCTCAGATCGATAGCTTTCCTGTGCCGACGTCTTTTTCCGGTTCCGATTCAGATTCGAAGTCGAGATCTTCCGTGGAGGTTAGTGCTAGATGATTGGAGTGCGGGGCCTCTTCTTCATATTCTGAAGATGATTCGTCCCACGTGGCTTGTAGTGTCTTCTTCCTCCGAGTTTTCTTGTTTTCTTTCAAGTTGTGACACTTCGATTTGAAGTGACCCTTCTTGTTGCACCCGTAACAAGTTACGTCACTCTTCATTTTTTGGCTTGTGGAAGGTTCAGCTGGATTGTCCTTCTTTGGTGCAGTCTTCTTCTTTTGCTTTTGTTTCTTCAGCAACTTGTAGTTGTTGCGAGCCATTCAGACCAGTTCTGGATAATCGATTCCATTGTTGTCAGATTCTGAATGGGAATCTGATTCGGGTATCAATTGTAATATTTCTTTTTTTTTATTTTCCTTGAGTTTTACCTTCAAATAAAGTCATACTTTTCTCGACTTTTGCAGTATTAGTTTGTTCATGTAACTCTAATTCGAAAAATAATTCATCAAGTTTTATATCTGAAAGGTTCCAACAAACCTTGTAAGCTTCTACCATAGATGTAACGGCCCGTAAAATCCTTTCAATATTTTTCTTGAAAATATTGATCATGCCTAGATGGATTCGTGAGTAACATAGGAACCTTAGCATGATTCCTTATATGGATTAAAAAACTAAGTACTAATGGGCCTTAAATGGACTCTTCTAGTACCATGGTTATTAGTAAATTTTAGGTAGAATTTAACATAAATATAAATGGGTTTCAAATAGGAATATTAGCATAACTCTTGGTGGGCCTTATGTGGGCCTTGCCAAAAATAAAATAAAATAAAATAAAACGGAATAAAAATTAAGTGCATGCACCAAGGATTGAAACTTGGACCTAAGGTAGAGGCAAAGCCTCATCATGCTTGTACTAACCAATTCACCTAGCAAGGGAGTGCTAGTAGAAAAGAAAGAGGATTTTAATTGAGGCTAAAGGAAGTGAAGAGTCACCATGAGAGGAGACACCATGCCTCTTCACTTGCCCCTTCACTTAGTATAAAAGAGAGGGGATGAGAAGTGAAGAGGTAACTTGGCACTTAAGTTATTGCTTTCTCATTTCTTCTTCCACCAAGGCTCTTCCTCTCCCTCTTCTTCCTCCTTCTAGCCGAAACCCACAAGGGGCTTTTCCCTTGGAAAAGCTTCACAAGAAGACTTCCTCTTGAAGATCCAAGGCATCCTACAAGGCTACAAGGGCTAGGGGTGGCCTAAGGTCAAAAAGGTTTTTTTTTTGCTTCTCTATTCAGGGTTTATAACCAAGATAAAGAAATGTAAGACTCTCTCACCTGTGGTATAATAGTTTTGATGTTATCTTTCATGATTCAAGATGTTGTTTGGGATCTATATTGAGAAAACCATGAACTAGGGTTTCTAAAAGTTTCGGCCAAGTCATGTTTTTGGGTCTAAGATGATGTTAAAACCTCACTCATATTTCCTAATGCTTTCTCATGATAAATAAAGAATAAATTATGATTTGAGGAATTTTTGTAGCACTCTAAGACTCCCTAGGGATTCGGCCACCTTCCATGTTTCATGGTTAGGAATAAATCCAACCCTTCAAGCATATTTATTATGTTTCCCTATGATATAATGGATATTAATTGTGAATCATATGAATTTTTCCATGGACTTATTACCCTTCTAGGGTTTCGGCCAAGGCATGATTTAGGGCTAGGACTTAGGGTTAGATCCAATCAAGGGTTCTAATGGCTTCTCATGGTATTGTATGTATTGGATTGGATATTTATGGTGAATTATATGAATTTCTCCATGTACTTGTGACCCTCTAGGGTTTCGTCCAAGGTCAAGTTGTAGGGCTAGAACTTAGGGTTAGCCCTAATCATGGGTTCTAATGGTTTCCTATGGCATTGTATATAATGTATGGGCTTTTCTTTACTTATGGTACCTTACATGTTACTTGAATAATAGGATCTCTCTTCTTCTAACATTCGGCCAAGCACCTCAATTAGGGTTTAGGTTGAGTTAGAGTTTCAAGAATACTTGTTTATGTCTTATTATGATGTATATATATGTTCAAGCATGTGGTATGAATTTTATGTTTCCTAAAACCCTAACCTTATGTGCTATGCTTCATGATTTTTTTTCGTATGCTTATGTTAGATACCATGTTTTAGTAGGTTTCATTCATTAATGTTTTAAGCTCTATACCATGAACACATGTGTTATGAAGAAGGCCTCATGTTTGTGTAAAATGATGCATATTTTAAGTTAAACGCCTATGATAGATATATGGTTAAGTAGACCTATGCATGTTCTATATTGAATGTCATGAACTTAGGTAGTATGTATCATGTTCATATGAATCCTACTCATGCATGCTTTATGATAGATACTATGATTACGTATGCTACGTGATATGTACCATGTATGTAATGCATGCATACCTTATGTACCATGATCATGCAAGCTTTATGAACTAATATATGCAAGCTTTATGAACTAAGATGATGTTTATGCCTTAAGGCATAATTATGTATTCATGTCATGTCTTATGAATGAAGATGATGTTTATGCGTTTAAGGCATTATGATGTTATGCATGAATTATGAATGATGAAATGCTAAGTATGCTTTATGCTATCATGTTTATGTTTTTAAATATGTTATGTATGTTCTATAAATGATGAAGCATGTGAAACTATTTTACATTATGAATGAGCTTGTACCAGACCGAAGTAAGGGTCCAAGGGATGGGTTCCTCATGTAAGCCTCCGTGTGGGACTACCGCAGCTGTCCCCAGTTCTGGGACTACCGCAGTTGTCCAACAGGGATGGGCTCCTCATGAAAGCCTCAGTTTTTGGGACTACCACAGCTGTCCTTACCCTAGTAGGTCGAGACTAGCTACCTCGTATTTACTTAGGGATGCGCGCATATTATGTATGTATGTGGTACAAGCCATGACCCCCATGATGTGATGATTATATTTAAGTATTTATAAGTATGATTTACAATTAAGCATCCTTAGGTTATATGCATTTGACTCATGCATCCATTCATGTTATGCATCCATGTTAAGTATATTTTATGCTCATGTTAAATATTTCATATGCTTATGTTTTATGTTAAGAACCATGCCATGTTAAATGTTTCATATGCTTATGCTTTATGTTAAGAACCATGCCATGTTAAATGTTTCATATACTTATGCTTTATGTTAAGAATCATGTCATGTTAAATATTTCATATGCTTATGCTTTATGTTAAGAACCATGCCTTGCTAAATGTTTCATATGCTTATGTTTTATGTTAAGAACCATTCCATGTTAAATGTTTCATATGCTTATGTTTTATGTTAAGAACCATGCCATGTTAAATGTTTCATATGCTTATGTTTTATGTCAAGAACCATGCCATGTTAGTATTTCATATGCTTAGGTTTTATGTGAAGAACTTCTCTATGATAAGTAAGTTATATGTTTTATTTTATGAGACGTATGGTTTTGGTGAGTAGGAAAGGGTCTTACTAAACCTATGTGCTTATAGTTTTATTTTCTTATACCACAGATCAAGCAAGAGGATATTAAGGGAAGCGGAAGGAGGGGCAAGAGTGTGTATGTGGCAGTGACATAGCAAAGGAAAAAGAAAAAGATTCTCATAATTATACTTTGTTACATGTCTTGTGTTTTGCATTGTCTTCTTAAGTTCCATGCTATACTTATGATAGTTATGCCTAACGAATAACTTACTACTTATGATGCTTATGGATGATTTATGTGATGTTTATATCATGATGTTACGTATGATGTTAACATGCTAAGTTACCATGTCATTATGTTTAGGAATGATGGTTAAGACATGTCTACTTAACTCAAGTGTTAGTTGCATGTATGTATAAAGTTTAAATTATTCCGCTGCAATACGATGTTCATATGCCTATATGTATGTTAGCGTAATGCCGGCTCCCGCCACACCGTAAGGTGTGGAGAAAGGCGGGCGTTACAATAGATGCCAACAATGAGTTCCTTGGGAACGAGTTCAGGGTGAACCTTATTAGGTCACGGTTTTCCACCTTATGACCTATAGTGTATAGTCCGTTCATCGACACCTCGATCCTTGCATGGAGATGTGCTGCTGTTTCCCCATCCTACATCTTGATGGTGTACAGATTGTTGAGTAGAAGATCGCGTTTGCTGATCTACGTATCCGACGTACCCTCGTGCAGCTCGATCAACTTGTTCCAAAGCTCCTTTGCGCTGCTGAAGGGGCCGACACGGTTGAGCTTTTCCTTGGTTAAGCCACATTGAAGCGTCTGTGTGGCTTTTGTGTCTGCTTCAATCTTCTTTTTGAGTGGAGTGTCCCACTCTGAGTATCCTTGCACTTCACCTTGTGCATTTTTAGGTATCTCCAATTCGGACTGGATGATGATTGATGATCCCCAAATGATAGGTGTCACGAATGTGGGTATCAAATTTAGATATTTGTAAAGCTGGAAACCCTTTTTGCTAACAATGATAAAAATGTAGTAAAGGGGCCACAGGTCGTATTTTCCTAGGGCTAGTTCAGAATGTTTGATTCAAGCTCGAGTTTATGTATCGTCAAATATTTTTGGGTTTCAAATAAGTATTGGGTTTTGCTTGTAATTAGAAATGAAAATACAATGAAAAGTAAAGAAACTTAACTAAACGAACTTAAACAAGGTAATGACAATTAATGGACTCAACCAATGAACACTTTAATCAACTAATGCAAATTTTCTGAATTTGGAAAACAAATCTGAATTCAAATGCAAGAGTACACTACAAATTGTATTGACTTCAGCCGAATTGAAACTTAAAACAAACCAAATGCTAAGCAAATGAATCAAAACAATGCTGAAATTTTCGAGTGAAACCAATGCAAAAACTTTAAACCTAATTGCAGAAATGAAGCTTGATACTAATGCCGAAATGAAAATTGAAATTCATAAACAAGCTATATGTGAAACAAACTGATTTCAAGCTCAATAGCACACTAAAAATTGCTTTTAACTTGGTACCAATCAATGCCGAAGCTTCTCTTGATACAAAGTGAAAAATTGAAACAAACTTGGTACCAAGAGGAAGAAACTTATGTGCCGAAAGTTGATGCTAAATGCAGAACTATAAACTAACAAATCCCGAATTGAAACTGATCAATTCAACTTGGAAGACAAAGCCATTAGTGAAGTGCTATGCATGAATGAGTGAAGGAATTCAGAAATGGAAGCAGACATTCAGAACAATGAAGGCAGAAATTCAGAAATGAAAGCATCAACCTAATGCAGAACAATAGAGCTGTAACGACTCGTAAAATCTTCTCAATATTTTTTCTTAAAATATTGATCATGCCTATACGAATTCTCGAATAACGTATGAATACTAGCATAAACCGTAGCAAGATCTCTTATATAAATTAAAAACTAGGTACAATGGGCCTTATATGGGTTCTTCTAGTACCATGGTTATTAGTGAACATTGGGTAGAATTTTAGCATGAATAGAATTGGGCTCCAATTAGGAAAATTAGCATAACTCTTAGTGGGCTCTTATGTGGGCTTTGTCAAAAATAAAAGAAAAAGAAATAAAAATAAAGTGCATGCACCAAGGATTAAACCTTGGACCTAAGGTAGAGGCAAAGCCTCTTAATGCATGTACTAACCAATTCACCTAGCAAGGGAGTGCTAGTGGAAAAGGAAGAAGATTTTAGTTGAGGCTAAAGGAAATGAAGAGTCATCAAGAGAAGAGGCACCATGCCCCTTCACTTGCCCCCTTCATTTAGTATAAAAGAGAGGGGAAGGGAAGAGACAACTTAGCACTTAAGTTATTTGTTTTCTTCTTCCACCAAAGCTCTTTCTCTCCCTCTTCTTCCTCCTTCTAGCTGAAACCCACAAGGGGTTTTCCCTTGGAGAAGCTTCACAAGAAGACCTTAATCTTGAGGATCCGAGGCTTCCTACAAGGCTACAAGGGCTAAGGAGAGTTCTAGGGTCAAGAAGGTTTTCTTTTGTTCCTCTATTCAAGGTTTATAACCAAGATCAAGAAAGGTAAGACTCCCTCACCTGTGGTATAATTGTTTTTCTTTGATGTCTATCATGATTTAAGTGTTTGTTTAGGATCTAAGTGAGAAAACCATGAGGGTTGGGTTCTAGGGTCTCGGCCAAGCCTTGTATTTAGGTTTGGGGATGATGTAAACCCTCATTCATGCTCCCTAATGTTTTCTTATGATAAATAAAGGATAAATTATGGATTGGGGAAATTTTGTAGCATCCTAAGACCCTCTAGGGTTTCGGCCACCATCCCATCTTCATGGTTAGGATTAGATCTAACCCTCCAAGCATGTTTATTATGTTTATCTAGGATATAATGGATATTATTTGTGTATTAAATGAACTCCCCATGGACTTAAAACCCTTCTAGGGTTTGGCCAAGTCAACGTTTAGGGCTAGGACTTTGGGGTTGGCTCCAATCATGTATTCTAATAGTTTCCTATAGCATTGTATATAATGTATGGGTGATATATTACTTGTGGCACCTCACATGTTACTTGAACCTGTAGGATCGGTGCTGTCGATAGAGAGGGGGGGTGAATATCGACCGTGAAAACCTTCGTAAGAAAATCGTAGACTTTTGAATCTTCGTTCTAGACTCAGAGCGTTAGTGCAGCGGAAAATAAACAGAACGAAGAAAACAACAACCAACACAGATTGCACGGGGGATTTTTACTTGGTTCCCGACCCCCAGGGTCAGTACATCCAAGGCCTATGCACGGGAACGCCCGTCCACTATTGGTCTCCTTCCCGGACATTTCGAAGGCGGAGAAACCCGACTTACAGTGCAAGATTACAATCAAAAGATAAATAAATTGAATGCGGAACAATAAAATCAAACCGAACAAACAAGATCTGAAACTCGGCCGATCTGGACCTCCGAAGTGTCGCACACTTCCTCCTGGAGCCTCCCGGTCGTAGAGCCTCGTCTTTAGCACGTTGTCATCGGTCAGAGTGATCAGAATGGCACTTAGAAGTTGTGTCTGAAGCAGAGGGGTTGAAGCCCCTTATATAGCACTCCTGGGGGCGCCCTGGACGTCGGGGGTGCCCCGAAAAACTTGGTCAAACCTTATCCCCGCGTCGACCTCGCCGCAGCTGATAAAACCTTTGACCAGGGCACTCCAGACCTCCCGGGCGCCCTCATGAAGGCTTATCTATGTTTCGAACTCGAAACAGCAAATATAGGTTTAAACCCTAGATGCATGGGGGCGCCCTGCTTCAAGGCCTCCAGCCGCCTGCTTTGTCTTCCAATCATGGTACCTGCATGATACACAAACACAAAGCCCATATACATATAATCTTAACCTTAAGGACTTGGTTCTGACTTCGAATTTCCACGAAACCCTAGGTCGAACCAGCGCAAGTTCCCACCCCCGAGAACGTGCCTTTCACCTACTCCTTTCAGGAGACGGTAGCCACCCAGTCCTTCGGGTGGACTTTTGCTTAGCTTCCGATACCTCTGGACCTCGAGACGCCCAAACCCTGACCCGTCTCTACTCCTGTCCTTAGTCATCGCTCAGCTAAGTTACTCAGTCCCTCGGACCAAGACTCCGTTCCCAAACCCTAGGTCCACGACTTAGGTTCCCAACCCTCGGCCAGGTCTTCATGCCCAATTCCCCGAACTAGGTCTTCAGTGCCAACCCTCGGCCAGGTCTTCTTGCCCAATCCACGACCAGGACTTAGTGCCCACCTTCCGAGTAGGTCTTCGGTGCCCAGCCCTTGCCAGGACTTAGTGCCCAATCCTCGATCAGGACTTAGTACCCAATTCCCTGAACCAGAACTTATTGCCTAGGTTTACTAGGACTTCCTTCTACTTTGGTTACTCCTCTCTTAACTCCCCTTTGTCTGTTCAATGTGTCACTGACTTAAGTAAATTGTCAAACATTAAAACACTTAGAGGAGAACATCATTGATGCAACTTGCACCAACAGAACCATGGGAACCCCCACTTATGACTTTCGGCCAAGCACAAGTTCTAGGGTTTGGGTTAATCTAAGGTTTCAAGTGTATGTGTTTATGACTTATTATAATGTAGATATATGTTCAAGTATGTTGTATGAATTATATGGTACCTAAAACCAAATCTTTATGAGCTATATATCATGACTTTGTATTGTAACGCCCCAAAATTTCCATTTTTAGTTCTTAAAGTCCTTAGAATTATTTAGAAATGGTTTAGAAATATTCTGGATATTTTTAGGAATTTTTAGAGTATTTTTATGGAATTTTCCGAGTCCGTTTGGTATTTTTGGAAAAAGAAAAAAAGAAAAAGGGAAAAAGCCAAAAATGGAAAAACAGCTTAAGTGCAGCCGGCGGTTCGAACCCGCGACCACACCGAAACAGCACAAGCGCCCAACCGGCTGGGCTAGGGGTATCAAGCACAGAAACGGATGGAGAGAAGGGTATTTAAGCGATAGTTAGGTTGATCCGACCCTTAAGTATAAATAGAAAATTTAAAGAGAGAAGTTGGGATTTTCTCTCAAAACCCTTTCGGCCAACACCTTGCGCCGACCCCTCTCCCTCTCCTCTCTTGTGCGCACGCCACACCAAGGCCTAGAGAGCCGGCCAAGGCTTTTCTCCAAGAGATAATCCTATATTTGGGATCCCCGCGACGAGAGGAACGCGTAGACGCGAAGAATTCGTCGAGATCTCAAGTTTCTTCCGAGCTCTAGACATTAATCTTGGTTGTAAGTCCAAGATATCAAAGTAAGTACTGCTCACCTGCAGTAAGAGGCGGTTTTTCCGCGAGAATTTCCTTTAAAAGTTTTTAAAAGAGATATTTCCTTTTTGTTTGAGTTTTTGCATGTGATATTAGTTCATTATATGCTTATATATGTTGATTAATACCCTATGTGAGTTTAGGGTCCAAGAAAAGCTATGAGAAAAGAAAAGAAAAGATAAAGATAAGAAAAGAAAAGGCCAAGGCCTTAAGAAATCCCCAAAAGTTAAGACTTAGGGATTTTAGCACGCAAGGTGCTCCAGAAAATGCCAAGGCATTTACAGATAAGAAAGAAAAGTAAGAAAAGCTATTTTATTTTATAAGGCCAGTACCCGGCGTCCAAGGGCGTCGTTAAAGAAATCCAGGTGTCCAATTCCAAGGTCTTGGCCCTGGTAGACCAAGGTCTGCTCTATTAGGATTGGTGGCTCGCTACCCCAACCTTTTAGGGAACGCGCATATCATATGGTACTTACGTCTTCAGTGGATCCAAGTGATTAGTATTTTCAAGTATATGCTTTAGCAAAGTTTTCGAAAATTTAAAGAGTTTTCTAAAAGTTAAAGAATAGCTAAAGTTTCTAGTTGAGCCAAGAAAAGTAAATTGAGATTATTTATTGCTTGAGTATGCATGTTTTGAGCTATACATGTTCTTAGTTTTCTTTCAAGCATGTTAGTATCTCATATGATTTTCATATTGTTCTAGAAGCATGTTTGCACATTCGAGATTTTGTGAGCTAGATAGTACTTACTAAGCTTTTGCTTATAGATGCATTTCCTCTTATTGCAGATAAAGGTAAAGGCAAGCAATTCTGAAGGAAGACGACGAGGCGGTGCTGAGCAGAGTGTGTGTGGTGGCTGATTATGGAGAGATCCCTGAGACGAGACATTTTAGTTATTTGAATTGCAATGTTTAAGTTTATTCAAATTTCAAATTCTTGCTTTATGGTGATTATGGAGTATTTGAGTTCTGGATAGTTTTATATGCTAAATTTCTTAGAGTAGAGATTCCATGTCATTTCCTTTAGCATATATATCCCCATGATTGCATTGGATGAGTAAAAGTGTGAGTAGTTAGAAATATTGATACTTTGTTAGAGAAAAAGGTGTTTGTGCCAAGATAGTATCAATTTCCCTTTTGAATCGAGTTTTATTGCTTAAAAATGTTTAGAAAAGTTGTAATCACATTTCATAATGCATTAGCAAGATTGTAGAACTTATACTTGATGTCATGGACGCATAGGAGTCAAGATTGGTACAAACTCCATTGTTAAAGTTTAAACAAATTTGTTTAGTTTATTTTCTTTCATAAAAGTCCTCAAATCAAGTTTATGGATTCGTTTGATTGGTTAAATTGTTTGGGAAGTTGACATAGAGTATAGAAATGGTGTCGTAGTTTGATATGGCTCGAAATTGAAGGAATGGTGGACTTGGAAAGAAGGGCCGAAAACCTGTAAAACTAAATACAGCCGTATCAGTCGACTGCCACGTCACCAGTCGACTGGTACGGGCTGTTTAGGTTGAGTAAAGCTGTTTTCGATAAGTATAAATTATGAGATTTGAGAAGGAAGTGTAATATGGAATCATGCATGACTACTTAAGTTAGAATATCATTTTTAGATGAATTTAAAAGATTCAAAGAAAAGATTTCCGCATTTTATTTTTAGTCATGTATCTTGGTTGAGAAGTAGAGGAAAGTAATGATCCGTCTAAAGGCAGTAAGAAGGCGGGTCGCTACATGTATACTTATGTTATGTGTCATGTTTTATTCATGAATGCTTTAAACCATATACCATGAACACATGTATGGTGAAATAGGCCTTATGGTTGGTGTAGAATGGTGCATGTATTATGTTAAATGTCTATGATAGATATATGGTTATGAAGACCTATGCATGTTTTATGTTAAAGGCCATGAACCTATGTGATATGTATCATGTTCATAAGAATCCTACTCATGCATGCTTTATGATAGATACTATGATTATGTATGCTATGTGATATGTACCATGTATGTAATACATGCTTACCTTATGTACCATGATTATGCAAGCTTTATGAACTAAGATGATGTTTATGTCTCAAGGCATAATTATGTATGTATGTCATAACTTATGAAAGAAGACAATGAATGAAGATGATGTTTATGCCTTTAAGGCATTATGATGTTATGCATGAATTATGAACGATGAAATGCTAAGTATGCTTTATGCTATTATGTTTATGTCTTTAAATATGTTATGTATGTTCTATAAATGATGAAGCATGTGAAGCTATTTTACTTTATGAATGGGCTTGTACCGGACTGAAGTAAGGGTCCAAGGGATGGGCTCCTCATGTAAGCCTCGGTGTGGGACTACCACAGCTGTCCCCGGATCTGGGACTACCGCAGCTGTCCAACAGGGATGGGCTCCTCATGAAACCCTTGGTTTTTGGGACTACCGCAGCTGTCCTTACCCTAGTAGGTCGAGACTAGATACCTCGTATTTACTTAGGGATGCACGCATATGATGTATGTATGTGGTACAAGTCAGGGCCCCCATGATGTGATAATTATGTTTAAGTATTTATAAGTATGATTTTCAAATAAGCATCCTTAGGATATATGCATTTAACTCATGCATCCATTCATGTTATGCATCAATGTTAGGTATATTATATGCTTATGTTTTACGTTAAGAATCATGTCATGTTAAATGTTCATATGCTTATGTTTTATGTTAAGAACCATGTCATGTTAAATTTTTATATGCTTATATTTTATATTAAGAACCATGTCATGTTAAATGTTTCATATGCTTATGTTTTATGTTAAGAACCATGCTATGTTAAATTCATATGCTTATGTTTTATGTTAAGAACTCTGCCATGTTAAATGTTTCATATGCTTATGTCTTATGTTAAGAACCATGCCATGTTAAATATTTCATATGCTTATGCTTTATGTTAAGAACCATGTCATGTTAGTATTTCGTATGCTTAGGTTTTATATGAAGAACTTCTTTCTCATAAGTAAGTTATATGTTTTATTTTATGAGACGTATGGTTTTGGTGAGTAGGAAAGGGTCTTACTAAGCCTATGTGCTTATAGTTTTATTTTCTTATACCACAGATCAAGCAAGAGGATATTAAGGGAAGCGGCAGGAGGGGAAAAAGTGTGTGTGTGGCAGTGACATGGGAAAGGAAAAAGAAAAAGATTCTCATAATTATACTTTGTTACATGTCTTGTGTTTTGCATTGTCTTCTTAAGTTCCATGCTATACTTATGATAGTTATGCCTAACGAATAACTTACTACTTATGATGCTTATGGATGATTTATTTGATGTTCATATCATGATGTTACGTATGATGTTAACATGCTAAGTTACCATGTCATTATGTATAGGAATGATGGTTAAGACATGTCTACATAACTCAAGTGTTAGTTGCATGTATGTATAAAGTTTAAATTATTCCGCTGCAATACGATGTTCATATGCCTATATGTATGTTAGCGTAACGCTGCCTCCCACCACACCGTAAGGTGTGGAAAAAGGCGGGCGTTACAAGAGCAGGTTGGAATCGAGTGCACAAGTCTAACTTCAGAAGAGATTCAAAAGAGCTAATGCTTCATTGATACAACTTCAGAAATGATAAGCCTAAACATTGCAGCAATAAACTGAAACTGCCGAATGCAGAATCCAAATGCAGGGATGTTGCAACAATTCAAATATAGATCAAGCAAATCAAGCTGAGACTAAGTGCTCCAAGCTAATGTTCAAATTCGATTAAGAAAAACTAAGCTCACTGATACAAAATTCAGATATGCTAAACTGAAAGTTGATACGTAAACTGAACTGATACGCAACAACGCTGAGCAGAAATGTAGGAATGAAACTAAATTCCCAAATGATACAAATGTGAAGTAAGCTAATCTAACTGCAATTGTTCACTACACAAACAACCTAGCTAATAAGAGTGCATAATTGAAAAGCTAATAATTGCAGAGACAATTCAGAAAACTAAATTCACTGATACAAGCTCAGAAACTGTAAATGAAATGCAGAAATCGAAACTATTGCTAAGAACAGAAATTCACTATGAAATTAAGCTTAGATCCCTTCCTTAGCTCAAGATCTTCTTGCTGTCACACAAGGGTGAGCCCCGAACCCCTTAGCTCAACAAATCGATGGAAAATCCGACTCTATGATCGATTCTAACTCAAACTCTGCTCCAGCTGAAACTCACATCCGATCTCCTCGATCTAGCTGTGTTGGATTGCGATGATAACTTGGGGATGATCAGAGCAATCCAGAGAACCCTCCGGCTAGCTCAAATGGATGAAAAAAGCACACAACCGAGATCTAAGAAATCGAATGGCAGATCTGGCGAAACCCTCGCTTTGCTCTGTTCAGTGGCGAATTGGAGCTGGAATCTTCATGGAGACACGTTCCCGACGATTTAGAACTTGATCCAAGGTGGAAATCCAAGCGGTCACACGATCGGATGAGAAGAATTGAAGAAGAACAGTGGAAAACTCGAAGAAAACAAAAACTGCGGCGAAGACGCGACAACTGATCGGGGAAGATGAAATCAGTTTATATAGTTTGGAAATGGACGGCCCAGATTATCTTAACTCTATCCAATGGCTGGATCTCATCCGATTTGAATCAAACTTTCCAGATCTTGATCAAGGGTCAGGATCTGCCTCTTAGTAGCTTGGATCTTCCAGATTTGCAACGGATGGCTCAGATCAACCTGATCTTTGAATGGACGATCTAGATCCTCCTGAGCTTGATCCAACGGCTGAATGATCTCTCATTTGGATGAAACATTCAGATCTTGACCTGAGTGCTTGATTAGCCTCAACCCTAGCTCGGATTGCCTCAAAAGTTCTCAAATGGCTTAGATCAAGCCGTTTTTGAATCGGACGACCCATATTAGTCGGATGCTTGATCACTCGATCCGGGTCCACTTCTGACACAAGTTTGACCCAGCATGACCTAGGTCCATGATCCTTCCAAGCCTATAAAAAAAGATTCACAATTTAGTGCCAAAATAGTTCCAATGTATCAAGATTTACAATAATGCCCAAAATAGAATAAATTCATAAAACCTAGGCTAAATTCAATATTAAGCAAGTAAAATATGGGTCAAACATGGATTTAAGAATCTGAAATGATCAACAAAATAATGCTTATCAATGATCCACATGTCCACCTGAGCTTTCAGGTGGACCTCGATCCTACTATTCCAGTAGGAGAAATCTTCTCCTGAGAAGAGTAGTGGTCTCGCGGCGCTGTAGCCTTTTTGCATGGCCATAGAAATGTTGGTGCAGGCAGCACCTAAGTCGAACCTGGGTTTTGATAATGGCAAAGGGTTCAAAAGTTAAGATGTTATTTTGGTCTAATGTGTTCACTGAGTGTGTAGAAAGTGTTGGGACCGGGTGCATGTCGACAAGGATACGAGTTCGTAAAATTTTAAATTTTTACGTGCAGCGGAAGAATTTGCATAAAATAATTTCCTAAATTATTTTAACTTCGTATCTAGCATGCAACCTTATAGTGTGTTGACATAATCATAAAATAAAACTTTGCGGAAAAGTAAACTAATTTACATTATACCTCTCGTAACTCGAAGAAAAGGGACGAGATCCAACCGTAGCGTCCCTTGGAAGCTTCGCCTCTATTCGTGTCCACGCCGAGTTCTCTTCGGGATGACTTCGCAAAGTCACGAGTTTTGTGCCGACGAGAACTACTAGATTCTCGGAAGGCACAACTAGAAGAACAAGAGAAAAATTAGGAAACTAACCAATGAAGTAACGGAATCGAATTCCGGGAAGAGAGGAATCGCTATCCGCTTCTTCTTCTTCGTGTTCGGGTTCTCCTTCTTCTTCTTGAAGCTCACGGCCTCCACTACCTTGGATGTAGGTTGGGCGCCGGCCCTAGGGGAGCTAGGGTGGGCGCCGGCCCTAAGGGAAGAGAGGGAGAAGGAGGAGAGGAGAGATTAAGAGAGAGAGGGAGAGAATAATTAATCTCTTGATTAATTGATTGGAATAAGGGCTAGCCTTTGGTTCATTTATATAGTAGCAACTCCTTTGCTAAGTCTCCCTCTAAACCGAATTAACGGAATTAACAGAATTAGTTATAAGAAATTTATCTTATAAATTTTCTTATTAATTATTCCGTTTAAACCGAGTCTTTATTATAAACCAATTTATAATAAAACTAATTCTTCTTCTCTTTAAATTATGGAATAAATTTTTATAAGAAATTTATAAACTTTCTTATTATGGAAAAATCAATTCATAATTGATTTTATAAAATTAAAATAAACCAATTCATGGATTATTTTAATCTTCCATAAAAGAATAAATTTCAATAAATTTTATTTATATAAATTTCTTTATACAAATTTATTTATCCATAATTTATAAAATAAATCGCACTAGATTCATTTTATTAATTAAACCAAAATTAATTGGTTTTCTCCTCTTTATTGGCCGGCCACCAAAGGGGGGGTTAACACCCTCTTTGGTCGGCCAAAACCAACCCGAACCGCCGCGAATTAAACTCATTTAATTCGCCCAAAAAGCCTTCAAAAGACTTAGCCATTTTTAGCTTCCATTGCGCCTCTGATTAACTCAGATTCGACTTATTTCTCTTGATTGGAAAATCTAATTTTCAACTCGTTTTAAATCCCTCGGATTACTCGTAGTGCGTGTGACTAAATAGGCTTTCGATTTATGTTGGCCGTCTATAATCAACTAATTATAGAACGATCATGAGTGACACCTAGTAGTACATCATGATCCCCAATTAATCGAAAGATCAACGGTTTGACCCCAGAAGAAATTATTCTGAAACCCTTCAGCAGCTCTAATGAATCGTGCCCCATTCCCTTCACCACCTTATACCCACTTGGTTCAGGACACGGTCTATGGTGTCAGTCCCCACTAGGCTGACTACGTCACACCTAGCCCAAGTAGTGTCTTTCTCGTCCTTTGGATTTCTAATTACTCTCATGTATTTTAGAGACTCGCACTCTAAACATGATATACTCTGGCCAGAGGTTTTGAGTAACAATCCGACGATAGGCCTGGGTATACATCTCCTCGCAAGGAGTGGTGAATCCTTTGTAGGCTGCTCAAACATCTTCGGGCACTTCGGCTTATACCCAATCATCCTGGGTCCACACCTCCTAGGAGATGCTTGCTTAAGATGTTAAAGTATAAGTCTCCATGACCAAGATGACTTGAACACCGCAAGTCAAAGGAACATCGCACTTAAGCCGCAGTAAGAACTTCATTGACATATCTATATAGATTACCATATGAAGTCTCACAGCTAGTCACTCCAATAAACTAGTTTCCTTAACCAGCATCCATGTTTATCTCCGAACATCCCAATGTCACCAGCCAGTGAGAATCAGCTGATTAGAGAATAACCCATGCTAGTCTCAACAGAATTGATAGTGTCCGTTTTTATCAATTCATCGACTAGGGATATTTTCAATACTTCACATTTGCACATTTAGAGATAATCACTAGTTGTGATCCCATCACAAATTCTCTTATGCTGTGAGTTGTATTGCGGACATTCAGTAGATGAGTTTAAGATCCCAATCAAATACACAAACATGTACACTCAAATAGTGAATTATCATTTATTAAAGTAAATGATTACAATCATAAGGCGATTGCCTTAGGACACTTCTCTCATATCACTAACAAACTCCCACTTGGCCTAATGCCAATCGCTACGGTATCTAATACCACAGGCTCTTACATGACCCTCAAACTTGTTTTGAGGCAAGGCCTTAGTTAAAGGATCCGCTAAATTCCTTTCAGTGAGGGTTTTTCTCAATTTGTATGTCATTCCTACTTATAATCTCTCTGATTAGATGATAGCGGCGAAGCACATGTTTGGATCGTTGATGAGACCTTGGTTCCTTTGCTTGTGCAATAGCTCCATTGTTGTCGCAGTAAACCGGCACTGCTTCATCAATGGTTGGAACCTCATCAAGTTTCGAGACAAACTTCTTGATCCAAACTGCTTCCGTGGTATAATCCGCTATGGTGTCTTGTTTGGAACTTTTCCAACTTACTGCGCCTCCATTCAAAGTAAATACGTATCCAGACTGAGATTTGGAGTCATCCTTATCTGTCTGGAAGCTGGCATCTGTATACCCACGTATTACCATATCTTCTTCTCCATATATTAGGAACACATCCTTAGTTCTTCTTAAGTATTTAAGGATTGTCTTGACAGCCACCCAATGATCCATTCCTGGATCCGACTGGTATCTGCTTGTGACGC
Organism: Boesenbergia rotunda; assembly: GCA_024364735.1. Lineage (NCBI taxonomy): Eukaryota > Viridiplantae > Streptophyta > Magnoliopsida > Zingiberales > Zingiberaceae > Boesenbergia > Boesenbergia rotunda. Next base: position 1,251,285 of record JAGFNQ010003819.1, on the reverse strand, counting down.
TCAAAGCATACGATACATCGGGCCTAGTACATAACATAGCATACATGATAGATCCTATCGCGGATGCATAGGGAATCTTATTCATGCAAATCCTCTCGTCTTCTGTGCGCGGACACATAGACTTTGAAAGGTTGATCCCATACCTGATGGGAAGGTAACCTTTCTTGGATTCCAACATGCTAAACCCCTTTTGCACTCGGTCTATATATGTAGACTGCGAAAGACCAAGCAACCGTTTTGATCTATCTCTATAGATTCTAATCCCAAGGATATAGGTTGCTTCTCCCAGGTCTTTTATGGAGAAAGTTTTGGACAACCAAATCTTAACTGTCTGTAAAACTGATATATCATTTCATATAAGTAAAATGTCATCGACATATAATACTAGGAATACGACTGCACTCCCACTAACCTTCTTGTACACACAAGGTTTGTCAGGATTTTGTGAGAAATCAAACTCTTTGATTGTCTCATCAAAACGGATGTTCCAGCTCCTAGATGCTTGCTTCAGTCCATATATGGATCGTCGAAGCTTGCATACTTTTGGTTTTATCAACCGATGTGAAACCTTCAGGTTGTATCATGTATACATCCTTAAGCAGGTTTCCTTTAAGGAAAGCTGTTTTCACATCCATTTGTCATATCTCATAATCATAATGAGCTGCTATGGCTAGGAGTATCCGAATGGATTTAAGCATAATTACCTTCCATGTCGGTTTTCTTCTTGAAAACCCACTTGCACCCTATGGGATTAATCCCTTCAGGTGAGTTGACCAAGTCCCATACTTGATTTTCATACATGGAATCCATTTCCGACTTTATGGCTTCGAGCCATTTGTTCCTTTCTGAACATTTCAGAACATCTTCATAACTGATAGGTTCGTCATCGCTTATGAGTAACACGTCGTTCGATTCACTTATGAGAAATCCGTATCTCTCTGGAATATTGCGTGTCCTATCAGACCTACGAAGAGGTGGTGTAGTTTTAGGTTCAACTGATAGCTCATCATTATGAGGTATTGGTTGTGGGTCTAGACTAGGTGTCTCTGTAATGTCTATTGGAGTTTCTTGAACTTCATCAAGTTCAATGCCACTCCCACTGTTTTCTTGTAAAAGAAATTCCTTTTCTAGAAATACATCATGCTTTGAAACAAACACCTTTTGTTCCAAGAGATGGTAGAATTGGTAACCCTTCGTTTCCTTAAGGTATCCAATAAATAGACATTTATCAGACTTAGCATCCAATTTGTCTGATACAATCCGCTTCACATAAGCAGGACAACCCCATATCTTAAGGTGAGTTAAGTGGGGTTTCTTACTATTCCATATCTCATATGGAGTAGTAGAGACTACCTTGGTCGGGATTCTGTTTAGCAAGTAAACAGCTGTCTTAAGTGTAACACCCGCTTTTTTTTTTTTTTTTTGACCACCATAAAGCGGTGCTACGTTAACATACTTAGGGCATGTAGACATCATAACGCAGCGGAAAACTTTAAACTTACACCTACATGCACTTTCTATCATTCCTAGCATCATAACATACTTAGCATCATGTCATACTTAGCATCATGTTATACTTTAGCATTCTGTCATCCTTTAGCATCATATCATAGAGTCATAGTCATATTCAAGTACTTAGTAGTAAAGGTAAAGTTCTATCATAAGGCAAGCAAACATATGGTCTCTTGGCCAAGTCACTATCACACACATTCTGCAAAGCCCTCCTGCTGCTTCCTTACTGTTCCTTTGCGTGATCTGCGGTATAAGATAATAAAACTATAAGCACACAGGCTTAGTAAGACTCTTTCCTACTCACTAAAACCGTCCGTCACTTAATCATAAGCATATGAAACATTAGCACTCTTAGCGCTTTACTTAGAACATCATCCTTAGCATCACTTAGCATTCATTTGACATGTCATGGACATAGCTTCACCCCATTCATAGCATGGCATAAACATAACCATAAACATTCGGGTATGGCATAATTATTGACATAACATAAACATCGTAAACAATCATAGCATGGCATAATACTTGATATAGACATAAATAAAATCATGACATAAATCTAATTACAATCATGGCATCCCATACTAGCATGAGCATGAACAAAATAATGGCATTCTACCGTAACATAAACATAATTAAACCATGACATCCTAAACTAGCATAACATCATGGCATCCTAAACTAACATAAACATAGATAAAGTCATGGCATCCTAAACTATCATAAACATAAGTAAAGCATGACATTCTAAACTAGCATAAAATCATGGCATCCTAAACTAACATAAACATAGATAAAATCATGGCATCCTAAACTATCATAAACATAATTAAAGCATGACATTCTAAACTAGCATAAAATCATGGCATAAACATAAATAACATCATGGCATAAACCTAAATAATATCATGGCATAAGCTTAAATAATATCATGGCATACACATAAACAAAAATCATGGCATAAACATAAATAAAATCATGGCACAAACATAAATAAAAACATGGCATACACATAAATAAAATCATGGCATAAACATAAATAAAATCATGGCATGAACATATCTTCATAACATACTTTTCGTAAACATACTTTTCATAACATAATGCATAGCATAAATGGATGCATGTAGCAACTGTGCATATATATATATAAGGATGCTTAATCTTGAAAACATGCTTTTAAATACTTGAACATAATCATAACATGCATTGGGCCCTGGCTTGTACCACATTCATTCATCATATGCGCGCATCCCTAAGTAAATACGAGGTAGCTAATCTCGACCTACTAGGGTAAGGACAGCTTCATCGGTAGTCCCGAACCGTAAGGACAGCATCATCGGTAGTCCCGAACCGTGGACAGCATCATCGGTAGTCCAGAACCGTGGACCTTACTTAGGTCCGGTACAAGCCCATAAAATAAAATAAATGCTTTCATATGCTTCTTCATTCATCATCATTCATAGCATATTCATTCGTTCATCATTCTTTCATCATCATTATGCCTTAAAGGCATCGTCATGCATAGCATATTCATTCATTCATCATACTTAACCTTCATTCATCATTTCATTCTTAGACATGGCATAGGTACACATCATTCATATAGCATGGCATACACACATAAGCATGGCATACATTCATATCATTCGTAAGACATGGCATACATACATATCATTCATACATCATGGCATACATACATATCATTCCTAAATCATGGCATATGTCTAAACATTCTATGACCTAACGTATATTTCATGACATATAAGCTATAGGTTTAGTTAACATGGTATTCCTTCACCTTACTTAAGCATACCTCCTAATTACCTATACCCTAAGGTACTCTAGGGTACCCCAAAAATTCCCAAAAATTATAGTTACTTACTACACATCATAAGGGCACAGTAGATAACCTTATCATGATTTTTAACATATTTTTAGACCTTTAAAACATGTTGGCCGAAACCCTTGAACTTAAAGTTCTGGGTTTTGCTTCCCTCATGTTGGCTGAGACCCTAGGGTGTCCTAGGGTACTCTAAAAATTCCCAAAAATTACAGTTAACTTCTAAACATCATAAGGAACCAGTAAATAACATTATCATGATTTTTAACATAATTATGTACCTTTAAAACATGCTGGCCGAAACCTTTGAACATATAAACCTTGATTTTGTTTTCCCTTCAACATTTAATCCGAAACTAACCCATATATCATGACAAAAATCCCCAAAAATTTCCAATTTACTTCTAAACATCATAAGGGAACATCAAATAATATTATCATGATTTTTAGCATAATTATGGACCTTTAAAACATGCTGGCCGAAACCTTTGAACCATAGAAACCTGGATTTTGTTTCCCTTCAACATTAAATCCGAAACTAACCCATATATCAAGAAAAAAATCCCCAAAAATTTCAATTAACTTCTAAACATCATAAGGGAACATCAAATAATATTATCATGATTTTTATCATAATTATGGACCTCTAGAACATGCTGGCCGAAACCTTTGAACCATAGAAACCTGGATTTTGTTTCCCTTCAACATTAAATCCGAAACTAACCCATATATCATGACAACAATCCCCAAAAATTTCAATTAACTTCTAAACATCATAAGGGAACATAAAATAATATTATCATGATTTTTAGCATAATTATGGACCTCTAGAACATGCTGGCCGAAACCTTTGAACCATAGAAACCTGGATTTTGTTTCCCTTCAACATTAAATCCGAAACTAACCCATATATCATGCCAAAAATCCCCAAAAATTTCAATTAACTTCTAAACATCATTAGGGAACATCAAATAATATTATCATGATTTTTAGAATAATTATGGACCTCTAGAACATGCTGGCCGAAACCTTTGAACCATAGAAACCTGGATTTTGTTTCCCTTCAACATTAAATCCGAAACTAACCCATATATCATGCCAAAAATCAGAAAAAATTTCAATTAACTTCTAAAAATAATAAGGAAACATCAAATAATATTATCATGATTTTTAGCATAATTATGGACCTCTAGAACATGCTGGCCGAAACCTTTGAACCATAGAAACCTGGATTTTGTTTCCCTTCAACATTAAATCCGAAACCCACCCATATATCCAGCCAAAAATCATGGAAAACGTTGGTAACTATTATACCACAGGTGAGGGAGTCTTACCTTAGATTTCTTGATTTTTAGACCTTGGATGGAAAGAAGGAAGAAGACTTGACCACACCTAGCCCTTGGAAACTTGAGAAGACCTTAGATCTTGGAGGATGAGACTTTTTGTGAAGTTTTCTCAAGGGAGAAGTCCTCCTTGAGTGCTCGGCAAGAATGGAGAAGGAAGAGAGGAGCAAATGCACTTGATGGCATGAAGAATGAAACTCCCAAACCCCCTTATTAATTAACCATTAAGGTGGTGAATGAAGAGTTTTCTATGGCCCTTCATCTTCCTCTACCATTTAACCACCATTCACTTCCTTTCCTCACAAGAATTCCTTGCTAGGTGAGTTGGTTAAAGCATTCATTGGTTGCACAATAGGTCCAAGGTTCAATCCTTGGCCCATGCATCTTTATTTTTATTTTATTTAATCTTTTTTCTTATTTTCGAAAATTTCCCTTTTATTTCGAAAATTCTCCAAAAATGACCCATAATTATGCCAATATTCCTAAATAAAATTCTTTTATATTTATATAAATTTTACCCAATTAATACCCACTTTTGGAGCCCATTTAAAGCCCATTAGTACCTAATTTCTCTAATTTCTCCATTATAATAGGAAAAATTAGGCCAAGACTTACCCATAATCATGTTAATATGCCTAATTAAATCCTATTTATATTTATACTAATTATTCCCTAAAATCCACCTATAATCATGGTACTAAAAAGCCCACATAAGGCCCATTAGTACTTAGTTTTCTCAATTTAAATGAGAAAACATGGATTTCCTAGGCCAATGTTCGTATTAATATTCCTAGGTCCCTTGGAAAATTATTTAAACATGCTTAATATTTTAAGAAAATATTAAGAGAATTTTCCGGGTCGTTACATTAAGTGCATAGCCCCAAAAGGATTTTGGAAGAGTTGCATGATTCATCATCGACCTAACCATGTCCATCAAGGTTCGGTTGCGCCTCTCAGATACACCATTATGCTGTGGTGTATACGGCGGAGTCCATTGGGACAATATCCCATTGTCCCTAAGATAATCTTGAAACTCTTGACTCAAGTTTTCACCACCCCGATCGGATCGAAGTATTTTAATACTTTTGCCAAGCTGTTTCTCTACTTCATTTCTGAACTCTTTGAATTTCTCAAAAGCTTCAGATTTGTGTTTCATCAAGAACACATAACCGAATCGTGAGTGATCATCGATAAAGGTGATGAAGTAGTTATAGCCTCCTTGTGCTTGAGTTGACATTGGTCCGCATACATCGGTATGTATTAGACCAAGCAACTCTCCCACTGGATTACCCTTTCCGGGAAAGGGTAATTTGGTCATCTTGCCTTTTAAGCACGATTCGCATGTATCAAATGAACCGGGTTCAAATGATTCCAAAATTCCACATCGGTGTAATTCGGTCATTCGTTTCTTACTTATATGGCCAAGACGACAGTGCCACGTGTAGGAGTCTATTCGATTATCTATTCGAGCACGTTTGTTGCTAACTTCGATATTGAAAATGTCACTGGGTAAATCTAACGTGTAGATGTCATTGCACAAAGTTCCATTTCCATAAAGAACGCCATTTAAAGTTATGTAACAACAATTGTTACTAAAAGTTAAATGATAATCTTTTTCATTCAAACATGAAATAGATACAATGTTCTTTATTAACGAAGGAACAAAAATAGCAATTATCCAATTCTAAGATACGTCCAGTCGGGAGCTTTAGCAAATATGTTTCGATGGCAACAGCAGCAATCTTTGCTCCATTCCCAACTCTCAAATTCGCTTCTCCCTTGACGAGTCTTCTTCTATTCCTTAGCCCCTGTATGTCATTACATATATGTGAGCCACACCCAGTATCAAGTACCCAGGTATCCGAGGAAATAGAGTGACATTCAATAATGAAGATGCCTGAAGAAGATGGGGCATCGGATGCCTTCTTCTTCAAGGACTCAAGATAAATCATGCAGTTTCTTCGCCAGTGACCCTCCTTGCCACAATGATGGCAAGTGTCATTTGGGGTTTTTTCAGTCTTTTCGGCCTTTTTCTTCTTTCCCTTATTCTGTTCTTTAGGCTTCCTCTTAGAACCTTTCTTTGAGGAACCAACTAACAGTGTTGTCTTCTGATCCTGCTTTACAGAAGGCTCTGCAGACTTCAGCAGGTTGAGCAACTCAAGAAACTGGTCTAGAGTTACATTTTCAGAAGGACGTTTGGGAAGTTGATCTTCAAGGACATAAGCAGGCTTTTCTGCCTTAAGGACTATCCTCAAGTTTCTAAGCTAGTCCATGAAGTTCGGCCTAGTCAGTTTATTGGTGTCCAAAATGGAACGCAATTTTATGTGAGAAGACATGATCGAGTGATTAACCTAGAAATACAAATTGAGATTATGTGAGAAGATTTATTAAAGAATGTATCAACATACATAAATTAAATCCCATTTATTATACGAATTGAATCACCCTTATTATCAATTCGGGAGATTGTAGGAACATCTCCAAATAGGTTGATATCCAACCATAGATAAGAACCACCATGGCTGTGGCCATCAAGTTTTTCTTAGCTATGAAGGTAGGTAATTATACCGATTACACATCACATATATGTAATTATCACTTTATGCTATCAACTAATTGAATGTTTGCATAAATCATTAGGTTGTTAACTCATTAACAAGTATGTATCATTATACATAGCACCTAACTGCACCTCTCTTTACATCGACCTTGGCTGTGGCACAACAAATCGATGCTCCAAGCTTAAGGCTGACCCATTAATCAAGAAATAGTTTTAATATGGTTGGAGCTCATTCAACCATTTAGTCAGGCTTGGATGTGTCCAACAACCAAAACTAAGGATTGACCTCTGACTCCAACTATATTATTCATAAACTAATTCCATGGTTTGAACATGTTGAGGTTCAAGTCGGGCATGGATGTGTCCATCAACCCAAGCGAGAAACAAAACTCCGGTTCTAACCATATTAATGGAAGGTGTTAGCCTTAATATTTTGTAAGGGGTGTTTGGGTCTCATTCTTTGTTAAGCACATTCATGACAAAAATTATGTCATGACTAACGATTTCCTTAATAAAGTATGTATGTGACTTAATTTATCAAGTCTCATGAATTAAATTAGGAACCGGATTTCCTAATTACAATTTCATACTTTAGTAAAGGAATTGTTTTGGGAAATAATTTCCTAAATTGTCATAATTAATTTCGGAAATAATATGTTCAAGACTTTGATTTCTCTAAATCAAATCTTATTAAATTAAGAGAGAAATCCCTTAATTCAACTACATATTATTTTCATGAAAATCTTATTTAAGAAACTCTATAGGAAACCATTTTCCTAATTAATTTTGGAGACAACAATATGTAAGAGCATCACCTCTTAAAACATATTTTATTCATGGATTTAATTAATTACAACAAATTATTTTCTAAGGGTGGCTCCCCGAGGCTCAGATACCCAAAGAAAAATAATTTGTCGTAAATCCAATCGGACGGCTCCCCGAGGCTCAATCCAAATCAAACATGATAATTTCAATTAAAAATTGGGAAATTAAATTACAACAACTAACTTTAAATTGGACGGCTCCCCGAGGCTCAATCCAAAATAAAGAATTTTGTTGTCAATTTGAAAATCAATTCAAATTTAATTGTCAATTAACTGTCCATGAATTTGTCAAGACTTTCTCAAAAGAAAGTGCCCAAAATTGCGAGATTTCAAAAATAATTTTTTCAGAATAATTGTAAGTTTCTGGTAAAAAGAAAACTTACATATTTCCAAAAATTGAAAAATTTCTAAAATAGAAAATTTTCCAAAATTTGGAAAGTTTCCAAAGATGGGAAGTTTTCACAATTATCATAAAATTTTAGAAACTAGAAAATTCCAAACGTTTGCGAAATTTCATGAAGATTTCCAAACTTTGAAATTTCTAAATCTAAAATCTATTATAATTTGAAAGTTTCCATAATTGAAAAATTTTTCCGAAATTGAGATCATGACAAAGTGTTCCGCAAAACAATTATATGATAATGTCGAACACTAACCGGCTTTGATACCACTGTTGGGACTGGGTGCATGTCGACAAGGATACGAGTTCGTAAAATTTTAAATTTTTACGTGCAGCGGAAGAATTTGCATAAAATAATTTCCTAAATTATTTTAACTTCGTATCTAGCATGCAACCTTATAGTGTGTTGACATAATCATAAAATAAAACTTTGCGGAAAAGTAAACTAATTTACATTATACCTCTCGTAACTCGAAGAAAAGGGACGAGATCCAACCGTAGCGTCCCTTGGAAGCTTCGCCTCTATTCGCGTCCACGCCGAGTTCTCTTCGGGATGACTTCGCAAAGTCACGAGTTTTGTGCCGACGAGAACTACTAGATTCTCGAAAGGCACAACTAGAAGAACAAGAGAAAAATTAGGAAACTAACCAATGAAGTAACGGAATCAAATTCCGGGAAGAGAGGAATCGCTATCCGCTTCTTCTTCTTCGTGTTCGGGTTCTCCTTCTTCTTCTTGAAGCTCACGGCCTCCACCACCTTGGATGTAGGTTGGGCGCCAGCCCTAAGGGAAGAGAGGGAGAAGGAGGAGAGGAGAGATTAAGAGAGAGAGTGAGAGAATAATTAATCTCTTGATTAATTGATTGGAATAAGGGCTAGCCTTTGGTTCCTTTATATAGTAGCAACTCCTTTGCTAAGTCTCCCTCTAAACCGAATTAACGGAATTAACAGAATTAGTTATAAGAAATTTATCTTATAAATTTTCTTATTAATTATTCCGTTTAAACCGAGTCTTTATTATAAACCAATTTATAATAAAACTAATTCTTCTTCTCTTTAAATTATGGAATAAATTTTTATAAGAAATTTATAAACTTTCTTATTATGGAAAAATCAATTCATAATTGATTTTATAAAATTAAAATAAACCAATTCATGGATTATTTTAATCTTCCATAAAAGAATAAATTTCTATAAATTTTATTTATATAAATTTCTTTATACAAATTTATTTATCCATAATTTATAAAATAAATCGCACTAGATTCATTTTATTAATTAAACCAAAATTAATTGGTTTTCTCCTCTTTATTGGCCGGCCACCAAAGGGGGGTTAACACCCTCTTTGGTCGGCCAAAACCAACCCGAACCGCCGCGAATTAAACTCATTTAATTCGCCCAAAAAGCCTTCAAAAGACTTAGCCATTTTTAGCTTCCATTGCGCCTCTGATTAACTCAGATTCGACTTATTTCTCTTGATCGGAAAATCTAATTTTCAACTCATTTTAAATCCCTCGGATTACTCGTAGTGCGTGTGACTAAATAGGCTTTCGATTTATGTTGGCCGTCTATAATCAACTAATTATAGAACGATCATGAGTGACACCTAGTAGTACATCATGATCCCCAATTAATCGAAAGATCAACGGTTTGACCCCAGAAGAAATTATTCTGAAACCCTTCAGCAGCTCTAATGAATCGTGCCCCATTCCCTTCACCACCTTATACCCACTTGGTTCAGGACACGATCTATGGTGTCAGTCCCCACTAGGCTGACTACGTCACACCTAGCCCAAGTAGTGTCTTTCTCGTCCTTTGGATTTCTAATTACTCTCATGTATTTTAGAGACTCGCACTCTAAACATGATATACTCTGGCCAGAGGTTTTGAGTAACAATCCGACGATAGGCCTGGGTATACATCTCCTCGCAAGGAGTGGTGAATCCTTTGTACGCTGCTCAAACATCTTCGGGCACTTCGGCTTATACCCAATCATCCTGGGTCCACACCTCCTAGGAGATGCTTGCTTAAGATGTTAAAGTATAAGTCTCCATGACCAAGATGACTTGAACACCGCAAGTCAAAGGAACATCGCACTTAAGCCGCAGTAAGAACTTCATTGACATATCTATATAGATTACCATATGAAGTCTCACAGCTAGTCACTCCAATGAACTAGTTCCCTTAACCAGCATCCATGTTTATCTCTGAACATCCCAATGTCACCAGCCAGTGAGAATCAGCTGATTAGAGAATAACCCATGCTAGTCTCAACAGAATTGATAGTGTCCGTTTTTATCAATTCATCGACTAGGGATATTTTCAATACTTCACATTTGCACATTTAGAGATAATCACTAGTTGTGATCCCATCACAAATTCTCTTATGCTGTGAGTTGTATTGCGGACATTCAGTAGATGAGTTTAAGATCCCAATCAAATACACAAACATGTACACTCAAATAGTGAATTATCATTTATTAAAGTAAATGATTACAATCATAAGGCGATTGCCTTAGGACACTTGTCTCATATCACTAACAGAAAGAAGTCCTGGCGAAGGGCTGCTGGACACCTAGCGAAGGGCTGCTAGGCATCGAAACCCTAAGACCTAGTGAAGGGCTACTAGGCACCTAGCGAAAGGCTGCTATGAGTCCATGTTCTGGCGAAGGGATGCTTGGCAAAAGTCCAACCGGAGGAGACGGTTGGCAAAAGGTAAACTCTCCTGAGTGGAGTAGGTGAGGACGCGTTCCCCTTCAAGGGAACAGTAGGCGTCGGTTCGACCTAGGGTTCCATTTGGGAGATCCGAAGTCAGAACCAAGACAGTTACGACTATAAAAAATCACTAATATTCGTGCTTTGTTGTTTTTGGAACTAACCTTGAATGCTGGGACCGAGGGAATGAGTTTCTACGGCTTAGAGCACCCCAAAGGAGAGGGGCAGGCAGCTGGGCTGGGCGCCCGGGAGGTCCAGGGTGGCCCAAGGTTGAAGGAAAAACAACGAAGCAAGAGTTGCTTCGTAACTGCAGTGAGCAGGGCGCCCTGGAGGCCCCGGGCACCCAAGGTCAAAGTAAAACTTGTAATCGAAGCAAAATCAGCATGAAGCCAGCGGACCATGTCAACCAGGGCGCCCCCAACTTCTCGGGCGCCCCCGTCAGCTCCGAGGCCGATTCTGAAGGGATATGCACTGAGCGAGCTGCGGATGAAGTTTCTTGGATCCGAAGGCACGTGTCAGGCGCCCCCAGGAGCAATATAAAAGGGGCTCGACCCCAAGGCTTCAGAACAACAATCTTCCAAAGCCTCTAAGCTCTTCGGTCAAGCACTCTGCTCCGACAAACTCTATTCTCGACATTCCAACGTCGACGACGACCCTCTACTCCGAAGTACAATCCACACCGGGCGTCGGTAACGAAGAGTATACCTGTTTTTACTACACTACTATTGTAACAATTTCTGTAAACCTTTTGCGCTACTATAGAATTGCCCGCAGTAAATGGTCAAGGACCGTGGGCCTTGGAGTAGGAGACGACCACGACTCCGAACCATGTAAAACTACTTGAGGTCTGTGTGTTTGTTTTGTTTAAATTCCGCTGCGTACTTTCTCTTTTCCTAATCCGAAACGTTTTCACGATATTCACCCCCCCTCTATCGTGTTTACTCGATCAAACAAGTGGTATTAGAGCGGGGAAGCTCAAATTTAGTGCAACCACCAATTTGGGAGTTTTTCAGATTTTTCTTCGAATTTTTTTTAATTTATTTTTTCGATCGAATTTTTATCGTTAATCGAGGTTGGTGCAACACCACTCGATAATTTTTTTTATATCTTCTTCCAGCACTGCTAATCCAAGACCAAGTCTTGGGACAGTTTTTTGTTAATTTTATTTCAGAATTTCCTAAATGGCCATGCAAGAAGGGTTCAGTACAGCCAGACCACCACCCTTCAGTGGGGGAGGACTTCTCCTACTGGAAGAGTCGGATGGAAGTCCACCTGAAAACTCGGTGGACATGTAGATAATTATCCAATCTGGACTAGAAATCCCGAAAAACACTGAAGGAGTGCCACAATCTTACACCGAATGGGACGCCTCACTGAAAAGGAAGATCGAGGCCGATGCTAACCTACTGCTAAACAAGATATACACAATCAAGATGAACGACAGCGAATCTACAGCCTAGCTCTATGCCAGAATCCAGGAGCTGATGAACGGTCTACATTCAATCGGTCACAAGGTAGAAAACCATGACCTAATCAGCTACACACTTAACGCTTTCCCGAGAAACACTTTGTGGGCATCTATGGTAGATGCGTACAAAGTTTCAAGGGATCTGTCTAAAATCAAATTAGATGAGTTATTTTCTAAACTTGAATTACATGAGCAGACTAACTGCACCCTGGCCGAGAAAGGCATTGCTTTTGTTGCAGGTAAAACTGGAAAGATGACCAAGAAGAAGCCTCAACTTGCACCCAATCTGACTCAGACTCAGACTCAGAAGATAGCGAAGGAAATCGACCCAAGCTGGTTCGGCTAGCCCGGGACTACTACAAGGAGCTGAAAAACCAGACCAACAGAAGGAAAGCTAGTCGAAGAAAGGAAGAGCCAGCTGAACCTTCAAATGAAAAGACCAAACCAAATGTGACCTGCTACAAATGCAAAATGAAGGGTCACTACAAGACAGAATTCCCCAATCTAAAGGAGACGAAGAAGATAAGAAGGCCCTTCAAGCAACGTGGGACGAGTCTTCCTCTGAAGAAGAAGAAGAGGCCCAACAGTCGAACCTGCTCGCCCTGACTGCTTCGGAAGAAATTGAGACCGAATCAGAATCGGAGCCGGACGACGGAATACACACATTTTCAGAGGACGGCAAAATCACTGTAAGTGGGTTTTCTAGAGTTCAATTATCAGAATTAATTGCCTATCTATCTCCCGACTTGGCGAAAGCCAAAATCTGAGTCGAGTCCCTCCGACAGGAAGTAAAACTCCTGAAAGAGGGAGCTGACTCCAGATCCTTAACTGAAAAGGTTCAAGAAGGAACCTCTACTCAAGTTGAAAAACTTGAGAAAGAGAACTCCTCTTTGAAAACTCAAGTCAAGGACCTTAGAGCAGCCTTAGAATGATTCACTTTTGGTTCCAAGGGTCTTGACATGATCCTTGGAAAATAGAAGTCCGTTCTAAATCGATCCGGATTAGGTTATCGAACCAAGGCTAGACAAAGGTCTTACTATGCTGTACTGAATCAGTCTAGACCCAAAGTTCAGGCATGGGTACCCAAACTATGCCTGAACAACCAAGTTGGACCAAGTCAGTATTGGATCCCCAAGGACAAGATTCATATCTTGCCTAATCATTACCGTGGCTTTAGTCCAGGGGGAGCCAACTTAAAACTAATTTTTATAGTTAAATGAATTTCTTTTCTTATTTTAAATTGCATGATTGCTTGTCTATTTATTTTCTGCAATTTACCATGCTTAGACCTAGGACTGGTTAGACTAAGGACTAAACCAATTAACTAAAATCTGAACAACATAGTATTGGGTGGCGGTGTGATGATAGTACGTTAGGGAAGCCTTTTCTAATAAGGTCAAGTATACACTACTTGGTCTCTTTAGACTGGTAAAACTAGCCGAAGCTACCGATCCAAGACCCAAGCTAGTTAGACCAGAATTTATTAAAAAGTAATTTTGAAGATGAAATTTCTCTAAAAGGCTTTGTCAAGGAAAGAGTTGATGATCCAATAAGGCTACTGCCAAAGAAGACCTTATGCCACGCCAATACCTGGAAGACAATTTTTGAAATTCAAATTCAATTTACTCTTTGTCAAATTCCAATATAACACAAATTTTCAGTTAATCTTAGATTTAAATATTCCTTTTCAAAATAAATTTAAATTGTGTTTAAAATTAATTTAACTTTTCAAAATTAATCATAGTCTTTTCAAAATAAATCTTTCTACTAAAACCTGTCTCACAAAAACCCATAAGGTTAACATGATTGATAAATTTAGATTGGGTGAGGCAGACTAGGTTGTGAAAATCAATTTAGGCTATCCCTAATTCTAATTGGATCCAAATCAATAAACTCTTTATGTGTTGGAACATAAAGATTTCGACCAATGGATGTTGGATAGCGGGTGCTCCAGACACATGACTGGGGACAAATTGAAATTCACCAAACTCAAGTTCAAGAACCTAGGCTCAATAGCATTTGGCAACAATGCTACACTCAAAGTCAGTGGATCAAGTAACATTGAACTCAAATCTGATTTCGTTATTAAAAAGGTATTGTTGGTTGAAAACTTCAAATTCAACTTGCTTAGTATAAGTCAATTGTGTGATACTGGCTATGTAGTTACCTTTACCAACTCTAACTGCCTGATTAAAAACTTGTAAGACTCAGAAATCATACTTAAGGGCACTAGGAAGAATAATGTTAACACTATAAACCTACCCTTAATACCTAAATTCTTATTAACTCAGTTAGAAGAATCAAACCTCTGACATAGGAGATTAGGTCACACTAATCTGCGATTAATTTCAAAAATCACACAACTTGGCCTAATTAAAGGTATACCTAAAATTAAGAACCATGAAAACTTAATATGTGAATCATGCAATCAAGGTAAACAAATCAGGTCTAATCACAAACTAATTCAATCTGATTTAACTCAAACCGCACTTAAGCTCCTGCACCTTGACCTATTTGATTCACATGGAGCCAAGTCACTATGCGGAAACCGGTACTGCTTAGTAATTGTTGATGATTACTCTAGGTTTACCTAGGTTAGGTTCCTAAAGACCAAAGATGAAACCCTAAACCTATTTAGTGATTTTTGTAAGTTAATTGAAAATCAAAATGATAACAAAATCAAAAGACTTAGGAGTGATCACGGGGGAGAGTTTGAAAATCAACGATTCGAGGAGTTTTGTAAGATAAACGGGTATATACACGAATTTTCATGCCCTAGAACCCCCCAGCAAAATGGAATAGTTGAACGAAAAAATAAAACCCTACAGGAAGCCGCTAGGGCTATGCTCAATGAATTCAACCTAGCTAACCATGTTTGGGCAGACGCAATTAGTACGGCTTGCTATATCCAAAATAGGGTCCTAATTAACAAACGACATAATAAAACACCCTATGAATTATACTACCATAGACTTCCAAACCTACATTACCTAAGGGTCATTGGGTGCAAAGTCCATATCCTAAACACCAAGTGTCACGCCCCGAGACCCAGGAGCCGCTGATCCAATATAAAATCGGACAGCACCTCCCCTGTCCGGCGGACAATTTACACATACACAGAACACGACCACGCAGTTTAATTGGCCTCAGGCCTCAAAATAGATATAAACACAACATATAAATACCAGACAACTAGGTAAATCATACCTGACTGCGGACCGGTCCAACTTAGGACAGAACAACCAATACAACAACCCCTTAGGGCACACGACACACTCGTAATACATATACAAATCGCTAAGGACATATGAAACAAATACACTGTCTAGTACAAACACATAACCCTGTCGTCACGATGGGTAGGGACTGGCTGCTGGGCTCTTCTGGCGACTCCAAGTATCTCAACCTGAAATAAAAATATATGGCAACGGTGTGAGTCCATAAACTCAGCGAATACCCAACAGATGTGCATAGAAGGTTATACCAACAATAAGAGTTCAGCTAATACAGACTCATATCAACAGTAGGGAAAGACTAGTACTGAACATATTGAGGTAGATACATACCTGAATCCATCTAACCTGTACAGAGGGTAAGAAATACCAGTGGAATCCCAATAGACATATAATCACAGATAACAGGTCTCCAGAATATGCAATGTCAAACAAGTGCAGCAAATAAGTGCAGCAAAACAATGCACAATGCAAATATGCACATGGTGCAATGACATGTGTCACCCCCTAGTCCCAGTCAGGATATCGTCCACGACGTCCGCGTGGGTAGAGCTGTGACAAACTGTACGTACCCTGCCATCACTGCTCCTGAGTGACCGGGTGAACAGGATGCTGGCCGGGGGACCACCCCCCTACCTCATGTATATATGAGGGAGCTCCGCTCTCATCTCCTCGTGGCTCAGTACGAGAAGGGACCCCTGGCTGCTACCACGCCCGCGCTCACCCTCCTCATAGTGGCCGAACGGAGCAATACAGGGCAAATGCACACATCTACGGTATCCACTAACCCATGAGTGGCCGTGCGTGCATATCATGTACCGGAAGACGATTAGGCTCAACCACAAGGGAGTCGCTAATCGCCGGCATGCAACAGTGCAAGGATGGTGTATGATAGATACACATACCTCCCTCCCCAAGTCCTCAGTATACTAGGTCTCAGTCTGAAATCCTATAACAGGAAATACAGGTAACCTACAAGGTATACTGGCCTGAAACTACAGATCTCTTAAGGTCAAGTGCAAGAGGTACATCCCGATATCTAAGCATACATATAGATATGACAATACCTGAGACTGTATAGAACTAACTGCATAATAACTCAGGGATAACTAACAAGTATCCAGGACAGGCATAATAACTCAGGGATATCTAACAAGTATCCAGAACAGACATAATAACTCAGGGATAACTATCAAGTATCCAGAACAGACATAATAAACAGAGATAGCGTATGATCTTACTGCTATCTATAACAGTCTATGCATAACAAGATGACAATATCATAAAGATAAGTCAAAGGGTACCCGCCTCAATCGTAAGATGCTCGTATCAGAAAGAACCTCCCGTCAGCTAATCAGCAACGATAAATCCAATCAATGCCCTGTATCAAAGGCATATTGTTTAGCTACAATAATATAGAATCTATAGCTAAACGAGTTATCTTAATTAATTAGGATTGTCCTAATCATCCCGTTTCATTTAATTAACCACAATTAACGAGTTACCCCGAATTAAACCAAGGGTTTATCCAAATAAAAGTTAAGTTCTCACACCTAGCAACTCCAAACCCCAAGGGATACGTGGCAAGACCTAACCACATAAATAAGCTAATGCTCTCTTGTTGAGATTAGGTTCGATCCTCAACTAAACCAAGACAAGGACTTATCTCCAAGACGAGAGTGATAACACGATACAATTCAATACAACCTACCATCCCAAAAATTGAACCAAGGGTCTCCACTAATCCAACTCAACCTTTAGTTACACGGGAAATAACTACAGCATAATTGAGCAATAAATACATTAGCCGTATTACCCTAAAACATACCCAATCCAACTGAGCTCACAACAGTAAAACATCCATACAAAGTTAATCCAAAACTGCCTATACAGGGTAGAAAGGGCACACAACAGGGAAAAATAACCACTATAGTCTCGTCCCATTCCGGGATCACAGTAGCACAAGAAGAATTCACAGAAACTTCATCAAATTCGGATTCAACACCAATCAACCATATAAATTCCTTACCTCTCTACTGAGCTTGAATCCGACGAGTCCACAAGCCCAAGAAAACTTCCTCTTCCCCAGATGTTCCTCCTAACTCTCCAGGTCATGCAATCCCAAGCCAGACTCCTGGATCGACCAAATCAAATGAGCTGCGGCTAAACAATCTTGGCAGAACTGAAACCTTAAGTTTCCCTCATCTCACACTGACCTTCAGTAAAGTCTCGACGGCGAGCCGATCCGAAGAACAAGAAGAAGGAAGCTAAGCGTCCCTTTGCGAGAAGGCGAGAAATGATCGGCTCATGGAGGAAGGAAACGAGGAGATTAACTTGAGCTTTAGCTGTGGCCGACCGGAGAAAAGAGAGGAGGAAGAAGAGAAGAGGTCGGCATCGCAGTCTTCCCCTGCAGCTAGGTCACGCGAGCGGAGGAAGGAGGGAGGGGCGGCGCTTGGCTTCGGCAGCGGCTAGGGCACGAGGAAGCTGTAAATAAAAGGGTCGGCCGAGTGTTTTAATACCAAAGGAGGGGTGCTTTTTGCAAAAAGGTCCCTCTACTTTCAGAAATTCAAATCTTGCCCTTAGATAAGGGTTAGATATTTATCCTCTTCGTAATTTAAGAATTTATCCATAAACCCTTGATAAGTTTTAGGTTTTTACAATAAAACCCCTTGGGCTCCTCCCGTAGGGCCGGAAACCCTAGACTCTATCTGGAAAAATCCCGAAAAATTTTCTGGTCCGGATTTTCGAATTGTCGTATTTTACATTCTCCCCCACTAATAAAAATTTGGTCCCCAAATTTTCGCATTCCTCATACGGCACACGCTAGCATCAAAATATGTCTGTACTCATCATGAGTAACCACTTCGTCTAATACCCTACGATTACACTGCTACAGAGCAACTGGAGTTTTCAATCCAGAGACTATCATCCAATAATCAGAGATACCCGAACAACCGATCAATCATCACACCTATCCAGGGCACTCAATCCTAAGATCACTGACGTCAAATCTATACTCCGATGCTTAAATATAAAATGTCAAATCCAGATATAGTACCCGAGTGTCCCCAAGTACATGCATCCTCCCAAACATCACAAATCATATATATATGTATACATACCTTTCAATAGACAAAGATAACATATAATTTAAAGATCGTTCCAATATGTTATACCATATGCTGCTATCAATAGCAGACTTCCTAAATAATCAACCACCAAAGGATCATTTATCCACCCAATGATCCATCAAAACTCTACAAATCTGGTAAGTCCATGCCCACTACTAGAATCCTCAAAGCACAACACATCATAGAGATTCGTTAATCTCGATCCATCTCTCAACACCAACGAGAAAGTCCATGGTGATATCAACTTTATCATCTCGTGAACTAATAAGTTCACGATAGGAGTATAATAACCGAAAACCAGTGGGCATCATTAACCTTCTTATGAATGTACAATATCTCACTAGAAGGTAAGGACGAAGCTAATTTCACATCCTCCGCACCCTAACGGGTCATACATCCCGATGCACCATCGAGATTATCCAACCATATACACTCAATCTATGAGTCAGAATCACTCATGGAGTAGTGTAAGATCTAGCGAGTCACTCCGACCGTCGACTCGTAATCCAGTACAGTCTCATTCCTCCAGTCCCTGGTCAAAACCCTCTAAGATCCTACTCCATAACAAGGAGCTAGAAACATGCTATCTCTCAGGAGTATCTAAATATACTCATGAAACAATTCCTTTATTTCCCAATGGGTCATCCTCGATATCATCTAGCCAAAGGTGGTCTAGTTTTATAAGTGATTTGCCTCCATGCAAATCATAAGTCCGTAGGTACCTTCTTGGCCACTACAAGCGGTAACCCAATAGTGTCAAGCAACTAGCTTCACACTTTTCTATATTAGCCAAAATCATCTATTAACATGTACCTTCTAGGTCAACTACCAAGTACAAGTGATCCATGGTCAAAGTCCCCAAGGAACAGATTGTATCAATCCTCTACTAATCATAATAATATGTAGCTACTGCTACTCTATTGCATCAATGCAGATCATGTACTCAAAACATGACATCTAGCTTATCTGTCCAGATATACGCAACATAAGGAAAACTTGTAGCTCCATGAGCTACCGTGAATTGATCCAATAACATGAGAGAATTTCTAACTATACATAAATATACAGGAATAACGACCTGATCCAATGACATGAAAGAATTTCTAACCATACCTAAATATACAGGAATGGTAGCATGATCCGATAACACGAGATAATTTCTAAATCATACCTAGATATACAGGTATAGTAACATGATCCAATAACATGTGAGAATTTCTAAATCATACCTAAATATACAAGTATAATAACATGATCCAGTAACATGAGAGAGAACTACTAACCATACCTAATTATACAAGAGTGGTAACATGATCCAATAACATGTGAAAATTTCTAAATCATACCTAGATATACAGGTATAGAAACATGATCCAATAACATATGAGAATTTTCTAACCAATACCTAAATATACAAGAGTGGTAGCATGATCCAATGACATAAGAGAATTTTCTATCCATCCTAACTAGGATAAGGAATACAAGAGATCAGAAGAAATACCTGTCGTCAGAAGAAGTCCCATCGCGCCAAGTCCCAGACAACCACATCGAGAAAAATACTCCAGACAAATCTGACAAGACTCGTAAAACAAGTAGGCATCACAAACCTACACTCTTATACCAAAATAAATTGGTATCGGACAGACACCCATAATCCACAAGTCCTCAAGATATCCGACAAAACCTCGCTCTGATACCAAAATAAATTGTCACGCCCCGAGACCCAGGAGCCGCTGATCCAATATAAAATCGGACAGCACCTCCCCTGTCCGGCGGACAATTTACACATACACAGAACACGACCACGCAGTTTAATTGGCCTCAGGCCTCAAAATAGATATAAACACAACATATAAATACCAGACAACTAGGTAAATCATACCTGACTGCGGACCGGTCCAACTTAGGACAGAACAACCAATACAACAACCCCTTAGGGCACACGACACACTCGTAATACATATACAAATCGCTAAGGACATATGAAACAAATACACTGTCTAGTACAAACACATAACCCTGTCGTCACGATGGGTAGGGACTGGCTGCTGGGCTCTTCTGGCGACTCCAAGTATCTCAACCTGAAATAAAAATATATGGCAACGGTGTGAGTCCATAAACTCAGCGAATACCCAACAGATGTGCATAGAAGGTTATACCAACAATAAGAGTTCAGCTAATACAGACTCATATCAACAGTAGGGAAAGACTAGTACTGAACATACTGAGGTAGATACATACCTGAATCCATCTAACCTGTACAGAGGGTAAGAAATACCAGTGGAATCCCAATAGACATATAATCACAGATAACAGGTCTCCAGAATATGCAATGTCAAACAAGTGCAGCAAATAAGTGCAGCAAAACAATGCACAATGCAAATATGCACATGGTGCAATGACATGTGTCACCCCCTAGTCCCAGTCAGGATATCGTCCACGACGTCCGCGTGGGTAGAGCTGTGACAAACTGTACGCACCCTGCCATCACTGCTCCTGAGTGACCGGGTGAACAGGATGCTGGCCGGGGGACCAACCCCCTACCTCATGTATATATGAGGGAGCTCCGCTCTCATCTCCTCGTGGCTCAGTACGAGAAGGGACCCCTGGCTGCTACCACGCCCGCGCTCACCCTCCTCATAGTGGCCGAACGGAGCAATACATGGCAAATGCACACATCTACAGTATCCACTAACCCATGAGTGGCCGTGCGTGCATATCATGTACCGGAAGACGATTAGGCTCAACCACAAGGGAGTCGCTAATCGCCGGCATGCAACAGTGCAAGGATGGTGTATGATAGATACACATACCTCCCTCCCCAAGTCCTCAGTATACTAGGTCTCAGTCTGAAATCCTACAACAGGAAATACAGGTAACCTACAAGGTATACTGGCCTGAAACTACAGATCTCTCAAGGTCAAGTGCAAGAGGTACATCCCGATATCTAAGCATACATATAGATATGACAATACCTGAGACTGTATAGAACTAACTGCATAATAACTCAGGGATAACTAACAAGTATCCAGGATAGGCATAATAACTCAGGGATATCTAACAAGTATCCAGAACAGACATAATAACTCAGGGATAACTATCAAGTATCCAGAACAGACATAATAAACAGAGATAGCGTATGATCTTACTGCTATCTATAACAGTCTATGCATAACAAGATGACAATATCATAAAGATAAGTCAAAGGGTACCCGCCTCAATCGTAAGATGCTCGTATCAGAAAGAACCTCCCGTCAGCTAATCAGCAACGATAAATCCAATCAATGCCCTGTATCAAAGGCATATTGTTTAGCTACAATAATATAGAATCTATAGCTAAACGAGTTATCTTAATTAATTAGGATTGTCCTAATCATCCCGTTTCATTTAATTAACCACAATTAACGAGTTACCCCGAATTAAGCCAAGGGTTTATCCAAATAAAAGTTAAGTTCTCACACCTAGCAACTCCAAACCCCAAGGGATACGTGGCAAGACCTAACCACATAAATAAGCTAATGCTCTCTTGTTGAGATTAGGTTCGATCCTCAACTAAACCAAGACAAGGACTTATCTCCAAGACGAGAGTGATAACACGATACAATTCAATACAACCTACCATCCCAAAAATTGAACCAAGGGTCTCCACTAATCCAACTCAACCTTTAGTTACACGGGAAATAACTACAGCATAATTGAGCAATAAATACATTAGCCGTATTACCCTAAAACATACCCAATCCAACTGAGCTCACAGCAGTGAAACATCCATACAAAGTTAATCCAAAACTACCTATACAGGATAGAAAGGGCACACAACAGGGAAAAATAACCACTATAGTCTCGTCCCATTCCGGGATCACAGTAGCACAAGAAGAATTCACAGAAACTTCATCAAATTCGGATTCAACACCAATCAACCATATAAATTCCTTACCTCTCTACTGAGCTTGAATCCGACGAGTCCACAAGCCCAAGAAAACTTCCTCTTCCCCAGATGTTCCTCCTAACTCTCCAGGTCATGCAATCCCAAGCCAGACTCCTGGATCGACCAAATCAAATGAGCTGCGGCTAAACAATCTTGGCAGAACTGAAACCTTAAGTTTCCCTCATCTCACACTGACCTTCAGTAAAGTCTCGACGGCGAGCCGATCCGAAGAACAAGAAGAAGGAAGCTAAGCGTCCCTTTGCGAGAAGGCGAGAAACGATCGGCTCATGGAGGAAGGAAACGAGGAGATTAACTTGAGCTTTAGCTGTGGCCGACCGGAGAAAAGAGAGGAGGAAGAAGAGAAGAGGTCGGCGTCGCAGTCTTCCCCTGCAGCTAGGTCACGCGAGCGGAGGAAGGAGGGAGGGGCGGCGCTTGGCTTCGGCAGCGGCTAGGGCACGAGGAAGCTGTAAATAAAAGGGTCGGCCGAGTGTTTTAATACCAAAGGGGGGGTGCTTTTTGTAAAAAGGTCCCTCTACTTTCAGAAATTCAAATCTTGCCCTTAGATAAGGGTTAGATATTTATCCTCTTCGTAATTTAAGAATTTATCCGTAAACCCTTGATAAGTTTTAGGTTTTTACAATAAAACCCCTTGGGCTCCTCCCGTAGGGCCGGAAACCCTAGACTCTATCCGGAAAGATCCCGAAAAATTTTCTGGTCTGGATTTTCGAATTGTCGTATTTTACACCAAGGACTATCTAGGTAAATTACAGTCTAAGTCAACCCCAAGGGTCTTCTTAGGATTTTCAACAACAAGTAGAGCATATAGAGTTTACAACAAACAAACTAACAAAATTGAGGAAACAACCAATCTAATATTTGATGAAGAAATTAATTCAAAATATAATAATCCAGATCTAAATTCATCAAATACTGATCACGAAGATAATGAACAAACTGTTGAACCATTAATAGAACCCCTAAATGATCTAACTATTGAACCAACTATTGAGTCAATTGAACCAACCCAAGTAGTTGAACCAAATATTGAACCAAACCGACCAGCCAGACCTGAGGCTGAACCAAGTTCTAGAAAAACTACGAAACCCAGACTCAGTCACCCAACTGATCAAAATGTGGGTGATCCAACCTTAGGAGTCAGAACTAGGTCATCCTATAGAAACCTTAGTCAGATTGCACTGATTTCAAAAATTGAACCTAAGACTATAGAAGAAGCCTTACCCGATCCTGATTGGATCATAGCGATGCAAGAAGAGTTAGCCCAGTTTGAGAGGAACCAAGTCTGGGAACTAGTACCTAAACTTGAGGGCAAATCCATTATTGATACTAAGTGAGTTTTTAGGAATAAGCTAAATGATCAAGGAGAAATAGTGAGAAATAAAGCCCGCTTAGTAGCCAAATGATTCAGTCAAGTTGAAGGGTTAGACTATGACGAAACCTATGCCCAGTAGGTAGACTTGAGTCCATCAGGATGTTGTTAGCCTTTGCATTCCATAAAGGATTTAAACTCTACCAAATGGATGTAAAGTCTTATGGATGATGCACACTCATAAAGACTTCCAACTCAACTACACTCAAACTCATGTCTACATTGATAATATAAGTTCAATTAATCTAACTAACAACCCAATCCAACACTCTAGAACTAAACACATAGAAGTTAAGCACCACTTCATAAGAGATCACGTAGCCAGGGGTAAGATAGTCCTTAAACATGTAAACTCAAAATCTAACTTAGCTGATATATTCACCAAACCCTTACCTGAGTCTGAATTCAGCTTACTAAGAAGGCAGTTAGGGTTATGCTTGGTAGAATAGGTTTGCTCTACTTCTGTTTTTTTAAACTGTTTTATTACTTATCAGTTCCTACTTAATTTGATTTATCATTTTCTTTGTGCATTTTTAAAATAATTTTTTCGACTTAGTTTTTCTTAAGAAAAATTACCCCCTTCAAAACTAGGGCTTTTTCGCAAATGGACTTAACTTAGGCCCTAACCCTAGAACTGCATGCACCTATAGATCTAGAAGCTAGCATCTCACAAGCACCTTAGGGTACTTTTGATTGATAACCTAGAATGGGTTGAGATGCTTAGGTCTTTGCCTTAATTCAAGATGTTTTAAGTTAGTGCATCTGCAGTAACTGGGGCACTAAATACAAATTAAACAGTAATCAGGTTAAGTGTCAAGCTTAGAAAATCTAACTTGAACAGAACACTTAACTTGACTAACCCCAGCGAAAACTACTGTTTATAATAGTTGGTAAGTAGCTAATTGGGTTAGACAGGACCCGAAAGAGAAAATTCAAATTGATTTGGTCCAGTTTATACCTTGAATTGGTTCAGTACAACACCTTACTTCTATTGCTAAGCATGTTTTTTTGCTATATTGTTGTTTTTTGATATATGGCAAAGGGGGAGAGAAGAGAAGGTTTTAAAATTTTTTTTCAAATTTCAAAACATTATCTCCTTTTTCAAAAAGTAAAATTCCTTAAGTTAATTGCCTTTCACTTGGCTTAAATTATTTTCAAAAATCTTCTAAGCACTTGTTTCTAAGCACTTGACTTAAATTATTTTCAAAAGTCTTCTAAGCACTTGACTTAAATTATTTTCAAAAATCTTCTAAGTACTTGACTTAAACTATTTTCGAAATTCCTCTAAGTACTTAATTTAAACTTCTCTAATAAAAATGTTTCTAAGTATTAATTTCAAAATTACCTTGAAAACTTTCTAAAGTGCTAAAGAGGTTGAAAAATGTTTCACAACTCAAAAACATGGTAGAAATTTTTCTTCAGATTTTCTAAGTATTAAAACATCAGAATAAGTTTAGAAAATTGTCTAAAGTGCGAAAACTAAGTATTTACTTGAAAATTTTCTAAGTGTAAATTCTCTAAGTGTAAATTTTCCAAGTGTCCAACCCAAAATATCATTTTGGAAAAGGTTTTCTAACTGAAACCTTTTTAAAAATTATTCTATGTATTGAAAAACCATTTCCCTTTTAGACTTAGAAATGTTTTCAAACCCCGCGAACCATTGAAAAACCTAGGGGGAGATTCCTTCCAAGGGGAGGAAATTAACTTGGCACTTTACCTGCTTTTTGTTTAAACTTAACTTTTTGAACCGGGTTGCCATAAATC
Organism: Boesenbergia rotunda; assembly: GCA_024364735.1. Taxonomy (NCBI): domain Eukaryota; kingdom Viridiplantae; phylum Streptophyta; class Magnoliopsida; order Zingiberales; family Zingiberaceae; genus Boesenbergia; species Boesenbergia rotunda. The sequence continues at coordinate 1,225,180 of JAGFNQ010003819.1, read as the reverse complement.
TAAAAGGGGGAGATTGTTGGTGCAGGCAGCACCTAAGTCGATCCTGTGTTTTGATAATGGCAAAGGGTTCAAAAGTTAAGATGTTATTTTGGTATAATGTGTTCACTGAGTGTGCTGAATGAAGTCCTGGCGAAGGGCTGCAGGGCACCTAGCGAAGGGCTGCTAGGCATCGAAACCTTAAGACCTGGCGAAGGATTGCTAGGCACCTGGCGAAGTGCTGCTAGGAGTCCAAGGCCTGGTGAAGGGCTGCTAGGCACCTGTCAAAAGGATGCTGGGAAAAAGTCCAACCGGAGGCGCCGGTTGGCAAAAGGTAAACTCTCCTGAGAGAAGTAGGTGAGGACGCGTTCCCCGTCGAGAGAACAGATGGTGTCGGTTTGACCTAGGGTTCCATTTGGGAGACCCGAAGTCAGAACCAAGACAGCTACAGCTGTAAAAAATCACTAATATCCGTGCTTTGTTGTGTTTGGAACTAACCTTGAATACAGGGACCGAGGGAATGTGTTTCTGCGGCTCAGAACACCCCAAAGGAGAGGGGCAGGTAGCTGCGCTTGGCGCCCGGGAGGTCCAGGGTGCCCCAAGGTCGAAGGAAAAATAAGGAAGTAAGAGTTGCTTCGAAACTGCAGTGAGCAGGGCGCCCTAGAGGCTCCGGGCGCCCAAGGTCAAAGCAAAACTTGTAATCGAAGCAAAATCAGCATGAAGCCAGCGGAGCATGTCAACCAGGGCGCCCCCAACGTCCCGGGCGCCCCCGTCAGCTCCGAGGCCGATTTTGAAGGGATAAGCGCTGACCGAGCTGCGAATGAAGTTTCTTGGATCCGAAGACACGTGTCAGGCACCCCCGACGTCCCAAGCGCCCCCAGGAGCACTATAAAAGGGGCTCGACCCCAAGGCTTCAGAACAACAATCTTCCAACGCCTCTAAGCTCTTCAGTCAAGCGCTCTGCTCCGGCAAACTCTAATCTCGACATTCCAGCGCCGACGATGACACTCTGCTCCGAAGTACGATCCACACCGGGCGTCGATAACAATTTCTGTAAACCTTTTGCGCTACTATAGAATTGCCCGCAGTAAACGGTCAAGGACCGTGGGCCTTGGAGTAGGAGCCGACCGCGACTCCGAACCAAGTAAAACTACTTGAGTTCTGTGTGTGTGTTTTATTTCCATTGCGTACTTTCTCTTTTCCTAATGCGAAACGTTTTCACGATATTCACCCCCCCTCTATCGTGTTTACTCGATCCAACAAGAAATTTTTAATCTGAAAAAAAAACAACACAAAAAAAACTTTTTCCACGATTTAGTCTTGGATTAGCAGTGCAGTATGAAAAGGAAAGGAAAGTCGAATGGTGTTGCACCAACCTTGAATAACAAGAAATTCACGAACAATAGAAATTTTACGAATGAAAAAGAATAAAGAATCCAAAAATTGCTCAATTGGTGATTGCACCAAGTTTGAGCCACCCGCTCTGATACTACTTGTGGGATCGTTTAGAATCGATAGGGGGGTGAATATCGATAAAAATAAATTTTAGATACGTAAGAGCAATGCGCAGCGAAAAATACAGCAATCCTAACTCCTTTTGTTTTTACTTGGTTTGGAGACTGTAACGGCTCCTACTCCAAGCCCACGACCCTTGACAGTTTTCGTTGGGCAATTCCATATTTCAAGAAAGGTATTACAAGATTTTAATTAACAATTACAGAATTGAAAGCAACTTGAAATTATACCGATGATCGGAAACAAATCTAAAGAACGGAGCAGCAGGTCATCGATCTTGAGCATTGTTGACGCTTGGAACTCGAGCACGGAGGAAAGGAATTGAGTGCTTGAGTTGAGAGAAGTCTTTTATGGAAGCAGGGGGTGAACCCCCATTTATACTAGCGTCCAGGGCGCTTGTGTTGCTAGGGGCGCCTGCCACATCAGTCAGTTTGGGCGCAAGCTTATCCGCATACTCGGCCAATGTCTATCCCCCATCCAGGGCACCTAAATGCTCACAGGGGCCTCATATACTGACGTGGCAACCTAACAGCTCAGCTTGGCAGCCTCAAGAAGAAACCCCATCTGGGGCGCCTGAATCAACAGAGGCACGTTTGTTCTCGGGCGCCTGAGACCTCTCAGGCGCCTGGGATGCAAAAACTCGAACCTCTTGCTAAACCAGGGTTAGTTCTATAATAGCAATAATAATAAAATCAAGTATAAATAACAGCCTGTGTTGTCTTGATTCTGACATTGGGTTTCCAAATGGAACCCTAGGTCGAACCAACGCCTACTACTCCCTCTTTCTGAGAATGTGTCCTCACCTACTCCACTCTGGAGAAGTTACCTTTTGCCAATTGGGTCCTCCGGTTGGACTTTTGCTCGACCTCCAAGACTGCCGGATCTCAAGATGTTCGTTTCTCGACTCGTCTCTACTTCTGTCCGCAGCTCCCGCCCAGCTTAGACTTTTGCCCGATCTTCCTGATCAGGATTTCGGTGCCCAGTCCACGACCAGGACTTATTGCTCAACCCTGCAGGTCATGACTACATGCCTAGCATACCTAGGACTTTCCTGCACCCTTAACAGATTCATTAGATAACACCTTATCCTTAACTTTGAACCCTTTGCCATTATCAAAACCCAGCTTCGTTCTGGTGCTTCCTGCACCAACATATACATCCTAACAAAGGTACCTGCAAGACAACAAAACACACAAACAATGCATATAATCTTAGCCTTAATTTATTGGTTCTGACTTTGGATTTCACCCGAAACCCTAGGTTGAACCGACGCCTAATGTTCCCTTTCCCGAGGAACGTGTCCTCACCTACTCCACCCTATAGAAGTTATGTCACGCCCCGAGACCAATGGAGCCGCTGATCCAATATAAAATCGGACAGCATCTCCCTTGTCCGGCGGACAATTTACACATACACACAAACCCACGCAGTTTATAAATTGGCCTCAGGCCTCAAAATAGATATAAACATATGGAAATGAACATATCGAAATGCTAAACTCTGTAATACTCACCTGAGCTGCCCCTTGGGCAGGCGCGTAGCAAAGCGACAAACACAAAGTGTAACGACCCGGAAAATCTCCTCAATATTTTTTTTAAAATATTGATCATGTCTTGATAGTTTTGAAGGAATTTAGAGATACTAGTATGAATCTTAGCCAAATTATCCGTAATTTCTCATTTAAATTGAGAAGCTAAGTACTAATGGACTTTTCTAATACCATGGTTATTAGTGGATTTTAGGTGAAATTTAATATAAATATAAATGGGTTTTAATTAGGAATATTAGCAGGATCATGGGGGAATTTTTGGGGAATTTTCGAAAATAATAGAAAAATAAAATAAAATAAAATAGAAAAATAAAGTGCATGTACCAAGATTTGAACCTTGGACCTATGGTACTGATGTGTGCAAATCATGTATAGTTTTTGGCATAAAACATATATGCATTTCATCTCGTTTTATCTTATTAGAGGCATATTTGATAGTTTCTACTTGGTTTTACATGTTTGGGCGAGGATACTGCTTTGTGTTGGATTTTGATGACAGGATGAACAAAACCAGCTGAACCACCCAGCGCGTGAAGACACGCCCGTGCCATAGTTAAGCACGGCCGTGGCTCATAAAGACACGCCCGTGCCAGTTAAGCACGGGCATGGCGATGCTACTGAAGAACGAGGAGCAAAGGAGAACACGTCCAGGACGTGCTGATCGACACGGCCGTGGCGCTGAGACTCTATAAAAGGGAAGAAGACCTAAGACAGAGAGGGCGGCGGAAATCAGTGGGAGAGGAGGATTTCAATCGAAACTTGGAGAGGAAGACACCATAAAGGAGGATTAGTAATGTCTATTTCCTATCTTATTGTTGAATTCTCCGGTGTTATGGAGTAGTCGTGTAAATCTTAGGAAGAGGGAGTAGCCCCTAACTATTTTCATGATTTGTTATTAACTCTGTTTTTTCGATTATGCATATCCTTCTTGGTTATTTCAATTGTTGAATGATGCTTTGATTGGTTTCTACGAAAATGGTAATTGTTTAGATAGGCTTTGCAGGATTCAAGTGACAGGATCCAAAGCAGGTAAGAGTCATCTACATACGTATGCCATAAGACTAGAGATAAATCAAAGTAGATACTTTAGCGTGATCTTCAAAAGAGGCCGTCAATAAATTAGGAATCAACTTACGAATCTGGTGAACGTTTAGAGAGGTCTGCGGGAATCTAGTGACAGGATTTCAGAGCATGAAAAGATCGTCTATTTCGAAAACCTTGATAGAGAAAGTTGCGTTCAAATAAAAGAAGCCAACTTGGGTATAAGTAGTCGTCAATGGAGAACTGTCGTGATAATAGTTAGAGTGGTGAAACCGTAATCCTAAGATTGTCTTTTATCTCTCAATACTTTCGCCGATTTTCGACCACTTGAATTGTTTGATTTAGAGTAAATTTATCATTAGATCATTCATCTGGATAATTAAAACTCGTGAATTTCTAGTACTTGTCTCAGTCCCTGTGGGATCGATATCTTATTACTTGACGATAAATCGTGCACTTGCAGAAACAAGCAATCATGTTTTTGGCGCCGTTGCCGGGGACTGTGTCAATATTGGAAAATTGCAGTTTGATTAATCCAGATTTCTACATAAATTTTTTTTCTTTTTGCAATTCTGCTCCCTAACTTGCATCTCTATAAATTTTTTTTTTCCTTTTTGGAAGTATTCCTTTCTCGTTGAATGCTTAGGTCAGATCGAGGGGGAGTCCTTCTTGAAGCTGATCCTGAAATAGAACGAACCCTTCACACTCGGAGACGACTTCAAAAACAACGAGAAATGGCCGATCAAGAAGAGAACAAGCCGTTGAGAGATTATGCTGTGCCAAGTGCTAGAGGCCTGAGATCTAGCATTAGAAGGCCTCCAATTGAAGCAAACAATTTTGAACTGAAGCCTGCTTTACTGTCTATGATCCAACAACATCAGTTCGGAGGAGCGCCTACGGAGGATCCAAATCTTCATCTGGAAGTGTTTCTGGAATTCTGTGAAACCCTAAAATTTAATGGAGCCTCTGCAGATGCGATAAGATTGCGACTTTTTCCTTTTTCTTTAAGGGATAAAGCACGAGCTTGGTTACATTCGCTCCCATCGAACTGTATCACAACATGGGAGCAACTCGAGCAGAGATTTTTAGACAAGTACTTTCCACCAAGCAAGACCGTTTCACTCCGTCACCAAATCACAAATTTTGTGCAAAAAGATGGAGAATCTCTTTTTGAAACTTGGGACCGATTTAAAGGACTACTGCAGCAATGCCCACATCACGGACTGGAGAAATGGCTCGTAATCCATACCTTCTATAACGAAATTTCCTACTCTACTAAAGTCTCTTTAGACTCTGCTGCAGGTGGTGCGCTCATGAACAAAACTTTAGAGGAGGCATTCGATATTATCGAAAGCGTGGCATTGAATCATCACCAATGGGCGCGAGAGAGAGAGAATCTCGTTCGATCGGCAGGTAAGTATGAGGTGAGCGCTTTAGACAGCCTTGCTGCAAAGGTTGATGCATTAACCTATAAATTTGAAAATTTTAATGTTAACGCTGTTTCTAATATCATCTGTGAGATTTGTGGAGTGACAGGACATTCGGCCATGAATTGCCAAGTAGGGGTCACGCAACCTACTGGAGCGCAGGTGGAACAAGTTGACGTGATAAATAATTTTGCTCAAAGGCCAAACAACAATCCGTATTCAACCACCTACAATCCAGGATGGAGGAACCACCCGAATTTTTCTTACAGAAATAATCAAAATCAATCCGGGCAGAATAATTATGGAGCATCTGGAGGATTTCAGCAAGAAAAGAAGTCTAACCTGGAAATTATGATGGAAAATTTCATTGCTACCTAAACGAAGCAAAATGATGACTTTCGACAACACATGGTGGAATCTAATCGGAAGCATTCCGAGACAGCCGAAGGAATCTCCCTATTATCAGGTAAGATAGATAATTTGGCAAATCATACTAAAATGTTGGAAAATCAACTTGCGCAGGTCGCCGATTCGTCTTCGAGAATACCGGGGAGATTTTCGGGGAGACCAGAAACAAATCCTGTGGAGCATTGTAACGCGATTACCTTGAGAAGTGGAAGGAGAGTAAGTGAGCCTAAGGAGGACCCAAAGCTATTTCCTTCCAGCGAACAACACGCCCAGGACGTGCTACTTGACACGCCCGTGCCAGTCACCGAGATGTCTGCCAGCGGACAACAAGCCCAGGACGTGCTGCTTGACACGCCCCTGCCCGAGTCATCCTCTGCTACTGAAGGGAAAAAGATGCCTGAAAGCCAAAGAATCCATGCACGCGTGGAAAAATACGAACCCCCAATTCCATTCCCCCAGAGGATAATTAAGGCCAAACTTGATGAACAATTTGGTAAGTTTCTTGATGTCCTGAGGAAGTTGTATATTAACATTCCATTCACGGAAGCCTTGCAGCAAATGCCCACGTACTCAAAATTTCTGAAAGACATATTGACAAACAAAAGAAAAATTGAGGAGTGTGTAACGGTGGCATTGACGGAGGAATGTAGTGCTCTAATTCAAAATAGGTTACCACCTAAACTCAAAGATCCAGGTAGTTTTTCAGTCCCATGCATGATTAGGAATCATAACTTTGATAAAGCTTTTTGTGATCTGGGAGCTAGTGTAAATCTTATGTCATTTTCATTGTGTAAGAAATTAAACTTGGGTGAATTGAAAATTACGACATTAGCTTTGTAACTTGCTGATCGCTCTGTGAAGTATCCTTTAGGTGTATTGGAAAATGTACCTGTCACGGTTGGGAAATTTGTTGTCCCTGCTAATTTTGTTGTTTTAGAAATGGATGAAGATCCGTACATTCCTATTATACTGGGAAGACCTTTCTTGGCCACTGCAGGAGCAGTAATTGATGTTAAAAATCATAAGCTGTCGTTAGCCATGGGTAGCGAAAAAATTGAGTTTGATTTGTCTAAAGCTATTAAATAACCCTTCCTGGAGAATGTGTGTTGCAGGATTGATGAGGTGCAGATGGTTGAGGAAGAAGAAGAACCGTTTCTCAGATTCAGTGATACACTAGACACATACTCGGATGAAGAAGACGTTGAAAAGAGCAGGGACGATGGTGGACACGTAAACCTTGCGCGACATATGACTGAAGAAGCGATGTTAGAACAAAAATCACTGGAAAGTGAAAACCATGAATTACCGCAGGTAGAACTTAAACCTCTTCCATCGACCCTCAGGTATGAATTTCTTGGTGATAATTCCACAATACCTGTAATTGTAAATGCAAGTTTAAATGAAGTGGATACTGAAAAGCTGCTCCGTGTGCTTAAAATGCATATTAAAACCATAGGGTATACCATTGAAGACATCAAAGGGATTAGCCCTTCATTGTGCATGCATAGAATTCTACTCGAGAAAGATTTTAAACCTTCAGTTGAGAGACAAAGGAGGCTTAATCCTAATATGAAGGAGGTGGTCAAGAAGGAGGTTTTGAAATTATTGGATGCAGTAATAATTTATCCAATTTCTGATAGTGAATGGGTAAGTCCGGTTCATGTTGTGCCAAAGAAAGGTGGGATGATTGTAGTTAGAAATTCGAATAATGAGTTGATTCCCACTAGGACGGTTACTGGGTGGAGAATGTGTATTGACTACAGGAAATTGAACAAAGAAACTAGGAAAGATCACTTCCCACTCCCATTCATTGATCAGATGTTAGAAAGGTTGGCAAAACACTCTTATTTTTGTTATCTAGATGGATATTCTGGTTTTTATCAAATCCCCATACATCCAAATGACCAGGAAAAAATCACGTTTACATGTCCTTATGGTACTTTTGCCTATAGGAGAATGCCTTTTGGTCTTTGCAATGCACCGGCTACTTTTCAATGTTGTATGATGGCTATTTTTTCTGATATGATTGACAACATTATGGAAGTTTTTATGGATGATTTTTCAGTTTATGGTACTAACTTTGATACTTGCTTGTCCAACTTGGTTAATGTTTTGCAGAGATGCGAAGAGACAAATTTGGTTCTAAACTGGGAAAAATGTCATTTTATGGTGAGAGAAGGCATTGTGTTAGGACATTTGGTTTCAGAGCGAGGAATTGAAGTAGACACGGTAAAGGTGGAAGTGATTGAAAATCTACCCCCGCCGACAAACGTTAAGGGAGTGCGAAGCTTTTTAGGACATGCAGGATTCTATCAGCGTTTTATCAAAGATTTTTCAAAGATTTCTAAACCTTTGACAAATTTGTTAATTAAGGATGTTGAATTTGTTTTTGATAAAAATTGTTTGGATGCTTTTTCCAGGTTGAAGGAAGCTTTGATCTCAGCTCCGATAATGCAAGCTCCCGATTGGACCTTACCCTTTGAAATTATGTGTGATGCGAGTGACTATGCAGTAGGAGCAGTTTTGGGACAAAGAAGGAACCGGAGGGTACATGCCATCTATTATGCTAGCCGAACTTTGGATGATGCTTAGATGAACTACGCAACTACGGAGAAGGAACTCTTGGCGATTGTATTTGCTTAGGAAAAATTCAGATCATACCTCGTTGGCTCTAAGGTTATTGTTTACACAGATCACGCAGCCATAAGGTATTTATTGAGAAAAAAAGATGCTAAACCAAGGCTCATCAGATGGATTCTTCTTTTACAAGAATTTGATTTAGAAATAAAGGATAAGCAGGGGACTGAGAATGTGGTAGCGGATCACTTATCAAGACTATATCAGGGACAGAATTGGACCAAGGAGGGAGACCTTCCAATTGATGACTCTTTTATTGATGAACATCTACTTGCTATAAAAAGAATTGACTCTCCATGGTACGCAGACTACGCAAATTTTCTTGCTTGTGGAATTTTACCTCATCAGATGAGTTACCAACAGAGAAAGAAGTTTTTTGACGATATCAAGAGCTATGTATGGGATGATCCACTGCTTTTCAAAAAGTGTGCGGATACTATTTACAGGAGATGTATACCGGAGGAAGAAATAAAAGATATACTCTATCATTGTCATTCTTCATCATATGTTGGTCATGCTAGTACTTCAGAGACAACTGCTAAAGTCTTACATGCAGGATTTTATTGGCCACATATTTTTAGAGATACTCGTGATTATGTGTTGACTTGTGATAAATGCCAAAGGACGGGGAACATCTCCAAGAGACATGAGATGCCACTGAATTCGATTCTAGAAGTTGAACTTTTCGATGTTTGGGGGATTGATTACATGGGACCATTTCCCCCGTCTCATAACAATATCTACATTCTGGTGGCAGTGGACTACGTATCTAAGTGGGTTGAAGCTATACCATCTCCAACAAATGATGCGAAGACTGTGATAAAACTTTTTAAAAAAATCATATTTCCTAGATTTGGAGTTCCTCGAGCGGTGATTAGCGATGGAGGTTCACACTTTATTGAAAGACAATTCGAAAATCTTCTCAAAAAGTATGGAGTAACTCATAAGATTGCCTCGTCGTATCACCCACAAACCAGTGGTCAAGTGGAAGTATCGAATAGAGAAATCAAAAGCATTCTAGAGAAAACTGTGATGCATTCACGAAAGGATTGGTCAGAAAAATTGGATGACGCTCTTTGGGCATATCGGACAGCTTACAAGACTCCTATTGGTATGACGCCGTTTCGCTTGGTGTATGGGAAATCCTGTCATCTTCCTGTAGAGTTGGAACACAAGGCTTTCTGGGCAATCCAATTATTGAACTTCGATCTAAAGAATGCTGGAGAGAAAAGAAAGCTTCAGCTTGATGAACTAGAAGAACTCCGACTTGATGCTTATGAGCATGCAAAATCCTATAAAGAAAGGACTAAGCGTTGGCATGATCAACACATTATGCGTAGAGAATTCCAAGAGGGTGATCTTGTATTATTGTTCAATTCTCGATTGAGACTTTTCCCAGGAAAGCTGAAGTCCAGATGGACGGGTCCATTTGAAGTAAAGAAAGTTTATCCTTATGGAGCTGTAGATATATCGAATGAAACCTCCGGAGTTTTCAAAGTGAATGGGCAAAGGCTAAAAAAATATCTGAGTGAACCAATTCCTAAGGGAGGAGAACAGAACCTTCTCGAGTCAACTTGATTTACATCATTTTGGTCAAGCTAATGACCGTAAACAAGCGCTATTTGGGAGGCAACCCAAATTCTTACCTTTTACTTTTATCTTTTACTTTACATTTCATTTTATTTTCAATAAATTTTTCCTTCCACTTCGCAGAATAAACGTTCAGGAAATAAAGGAGAACACGGCCGTGCCAATTTTAAGCACGGCCGTGTCGGTTGAGGTCGGGTTGCCAGCGGAGGACACGTCGGGGGCGTGTTGCGAGACACGGGCGTGACACAGGGCTTTAAGTCACGCGAGATGGGTTTTAGGTCAAAACACGCCCATGACAGTTCTTTTTCTTCCGCCGATCATCTCCGTTCCAGAGCTGTGTCCGATCATCTCCATTCTTCCCATTCATCTCCAAGACCTGCTCCGGTGAAGATCTTCCTCCGACAAAGATGAGCAAGCGTGTGAAAACGGGGAAAGCACCCTCTTCTTCGAAAGACAAGGGAAAACGGAAAGCAAAAGACCAAGGTGATCGTTTTGATAACCCTTTTGGTTTGATCTTTCGTGATGATATCCATAAATCTCGTTTTGACAAGCTAGAAAAACGGAAAATAGTTTCCACTAGATATATGGATTCTTATACATTGGCCGCGTTAGGTATCAAGGAAGATATATATTGGATGGCTGATAGGATGGGATGGGGACAATTTTTGACTAGCCATTATCCTACCTACCCTAGTATAACTTTAGAATTCCTTAGTTCCTTGTCGGCCAAAATAATTCAAGGAAGCAATTGTGAGGAAGGATTGATTGAATTTCGGTTGATGAATATCGATTATAGGATGAATATGAAGGAGTTTAATGAAATTTTTGATTTTCCAATTGGAGGGGAGAGGAAAATACATCGGAATTTTTGTGAGAGTACATTTTGGAAAGAAATTGCCTTAGACCCCATGTACTATGATGCCTCTAGATCCAAATCATCCAATATCCCTAATCCAATTTTTCGCTATCTTCATAGATTCATGGCGAATACTATTTTTGGGAGAGGGGAAAGTGTTGGGGTAGCTAGGCTAAGTGAATTGCAGTTTTTATGGGCCATGATTAATGGTGTTAAAATTGATTCTGGAGCTCACCTAGTTAGACATCTAGTGAAAATTGGGAATAGCTCGACTGGAGTAATTGTTATTGGAGGACTTTTGACTAAGATTGCATTAGCTTTAGGGTGTGAGTTGGATGGATTGGAGATTTGTCCGTCTAGTCCGCGGTTGGATTTGGATGCATGTTTGAATATGAAGATGATTGGGAGATTAAAGGGGGGATATTGTTTGATGTTACCAAATGATATTAAAGTCCCCCTTCCAAACAGTAATCTTACAACCATTCGCAATACACGTAATTGGCTTTTTAGGGATGTTAGGACACAAGATCTACCCACAGTAGGAGAGCCATCTAGTCCACCCCATGTGCCGGAGCCCCCTAGGACTGTTACTGATGATGTTTCTGCAGGACCTTCTGTTTTTGATTTTTCAGGATTTCGTACATCATTCGAGGAGTTCAGAAAGGAGCATACTGCGGATTGGAACATGTGGGAGCAGTTCGCTCATACTTCAAAGGAGCATTATCAGCGAGTTGACGGGTATATGGAAGGGGCTAACCGTTTTTTTTCTAATGCTGAGGAGTATTTTGTGGTTGAGGCCGCTAGAAGAGAGCGTGAGGAAAAATTTTGGCAAGAAGAAAGTGAGTTTCGTGCAGAGCGAAGGAGAAGATGGCAAGAGGAAGATGATCGCAGATCTTAGACCTTACCTTGCCATAACTATTAGGTGACCTTTCTTCTAGTTATTTTTCTTTATTTTTGGTTGTTTTTGCATTCCTATTTTAGATGTGGTTTAGTTTTAATTTTCTGGGTTATAATTTGTGGTACGTAGGATAGTTTTATGCATGATATTTTGATGATGGCATATCTCTTGCTTTGATTGAAATAGACACTATGTGTTCAAGAGTCTTTTATACTTTGTTGCTTTCTCATCCCTTGTAGTATAACTTGACTCTTAATTGGATCTATGAAATTCTCTTTGGCTTATTCATTAAGAACCCTGTTTCACTTTTCACACAACCCTTAAGGTGTCGGCATCTGAAAAGGATTTAAATTTCTTTACCGGATTAGTACTCAATTTTCTATGGTGACCTTCATGAGCATTTTGGTTACTGGATAAACACTTATCCTAGGAGTTTTCGGAAAAAAAAAGAGAAAAGAAAAAAAAAGGTGAAAAAGAAAAAAAAAAAAGGGAGATGGAATTTCTTTTGGCGCACCCCTTTGAGACTAGGTAGCTACTAGGGAAACACCTAAAGAAGGTGCCCTTTTGAGGTCAACTAGTTACTGGGGAAATGACCACCGTTAATTCTTTTTTTTCTTTTCTTCTCGGAAAGTGGTCCTTTGAGACCTTGTGTGATATTGAGGGGACGAACCAAGTGTTAGGGCAGGTAAGTGCCTCTACACTAGAAAAGAGAGGAACACGGTAATAGGGATGATGAATCTAGATTGGTATCCAAAACCTTGGGGGTTGATATTTCACATGCACTACACAGGGATCTTTTGAGCTAAGCTACAGGGAATGACTTGAGAAAATTAAGATCAACTTTATACCTTGGGATGAATTGCTAATAACTGATTTCATGACTTCCACACATAGGTTGTCTTTATTTTTCTTTGCTCGAGGACAAGCAAAAGTTCAAGTGTGGGGGCTTTGATGTGTGCAAATCATGTATAGTTTTTGGCATAAAACATATATGCATTTCATCTCGTTTTATCTTATTAGAGGCATATTTGATAGTTTCTACTTGGTTTTACATGTTTGGGCGAGGATACTGCTTTGTGTTGGATTTTGATGACAGGATGAACAAAACCAGCCGAACCACCCAGCGCGTGAAGACACGCCCGTGCCATGGTTAAGCACGGCCGTGGCTCATAAAGACACGCCCGTGCTAGTTAAGCACGGGCATGGCGATGCTACTGAAGAACGAGGAGCAAAGGAGAACAAGTCCAGGACGTGCTGATCGACACGGCCGTGGCGCTGAGACTCTATAAAAGGGAAGAAGACCTAAGACAGAGAGGGCGGCGGAAATCAGTGGGAGAGGAGGATTTCAATCGAAACTTGGAGAGGAAGACACCATAAAGGAGGATTAGTAATGTCTATTTCCTATCTTATTGTTGAATTCTCCGGTGTTATGGAGTAGTCGTGTAAATCTTAGGAAGAGGGAGTAGCCCCTAACTATTTTCATGATTTGTTATTAACTCTGTTTTTTCGATTATGCATATCCTTGTTGGTTGTTTCAATTGTTGAATGATGCTTTGATTGGTTTCTACGAAAATGGTAATTGTTTAGATAGGCTTTGCAGGATTCAAGTGACAGGATCCAAAGCAGGTAAGAGTCATCTACATACGTATGCCATAAGACTAGAGATAAATCAAAGTAGATTCTTTGGCGTGATCTTCAAAAGAGGCCGTCAATAAATTAGGAATCAACTTACGAATCTGGTGAACGTTTAGAGAGGTCTGCGGGAATCTAGTGACAGGATTTCAGAGCATGAAAAGATCGTCTATTTCGAAAACCTTGATAGAGAAAGTTGCGTTCAAATAAAAGAAGCCAACTTGGGTATAAGTAGTCGTCAATGGAGAACTGTCGTGATAATAGTTAGAGTGGTGAAACCGTAATCCTAAGATTGTCTTTTATCTCTCAATACTTTCTTCGATTTTAGACCGCTTGAATTGTTTGATTTAGAGTAAATTTATCATTAGATCATTCATCTGGATAATTAAAACTCGTGAATTTCTAGTACTTGTCCCAGTCCCTGTGGGATCGATATCTTATTACTTGACGATAAACCGTGCACTTGCGGAAACAAGCAATCAGGTACCACCATGCATGTACTAACTAATTCACCTAGCAAGGGAGTGCTAGTAGAGAATGAAGTGGATTTTGGTTAAGGCTTAGGGAAAATGAAGAGTCATCAAGGGAAGAGACACTATGACTCTTCACTTGCCCTCCTTAATGTGGTATAAAGGTGGCATGGGAGTTACATTTTCCCTTCTCTTCTTCATTTCTTCCTATTCCTCCTTTCTCTAGCCGAAACCCACAAGGGTTCTCCCCTTAGGAAAATTTCCACCAAGGACTCCATCTTGAAGACTCAAGGCTCTCTACTAGGCTATAAGGGCTAAGGAGAAGTTTGGAGTCAAGAAGGTTCTTTCTATTTCTTTATTCAAGGATTTAATCCAAGATAAGTGAAGGTAAGACCCCCTCACCTTGGTATGATAGCTTCCAAGTTATTTGTTATGATCTAAGTTCTTATTTGCATGCTATGTTGAAAAATCCATGGTTAGGGCTTGTGAAGGTTTCGGCCAAGCAAGGTTTTGGGCTAAAAATCATGTTAAAGGTCTCTCTTATGCTTTCAAATGTTTACTCATGATAGGTTAAACCTAAAAGTATGATTTTGGAAGTTTTTGTAGCACCCCAAAACCCCCCTAGGGTTTCGGCCAAATCAAGGTTAAAGGGCTAGGGTAAACCCCAACCTTTCCAAGCATGATTAGTATGTTTCCTATGATATCTTATGGGTAATAATGGTGATTATATGAATTTTCCTATGGGCTTATTATCCTTCTAGGGTTTCAGCCAACACATGGGTTTAGGCCTAGGACTTAGGGTTAAGTCCAATCAAGAGTTCAAATGGTTTTCCATGGCATGATATGTAAGGTATGGGATGTTAATCATGACTTAGGTGAATTTTCCATGGATTCATGGCCCCTTAGGGTTTCGGCCAAGACCCAAATTTAGGGTTTGAATTGGGCTAAGGTCTCAAGGATACATGTTTATAAGTTACCATAATGTAAGTACATAGTTAAGCATGATGTACGGATCTTTATATTACCAAAATCGTAGCTTATGTGTTATGTGACATGACCTTGTATGTTAGGTTCTATGTTATGCTTTACTCATGAATATTTAGATCACATACCATAAACATATGTAAGTGATGTAGGGGTATGTTATGATAAATAGAATGATGCATGTAGATGGTTAAATGCTTATAATAGATGTATGTGTATGAAGGTCTATGCATGTTTTATGATGAATGCCATGAACCTAGGTAGTATGCACCATGTGTATATGTAGCTTACCCATGCATGTTTTACGATGGATTCTAGGATTATGTATGCTAGATGAAATGTATCATGTATGAATTGCATGTTTATTTATGTACCATAATCATGCAAGCTTTATGAACCAAGATAATATTTATGCCTAGAAGTATGATTATGTATGGATGTCATATTTTTATGAATGAAAGAATATGGATAAAGATGATGATTATGCGTTAAGTACGAATGATAAGTATGAATGATGAAGGCATAATGATGTTATGAAGTAAGTATGAATGATGAAGCATGCATAGTTATTTTATTTTATGAATGAGCTTGTACGGGACCGAAGTAAGGGTCCAAGGGATGGGCACCTTAAGAACGCCTCGGTTTTGGACTACCGTAGCTGTCCACGGTTTTGGGACTACCGTAGCTGTCCAACAGGGATGGGCACCTTAAGAACGCCTCGGTTTTGGACTACCGTAGCTGTCCACGGTTCTGGGACTACCGTAGCTGTCCAACAGGGATGGGCACCTTAAGAACGCCCCGGTGTTTGGAACTACCGTAGCTGCTCCTACCATAGTAGGTCGGGGCTAGCTACCTCGTATTTACTTAGGGATGCGCGCTTATGATGTATGTATATGGTACAAGCCGGGGACCCCAATGATGTTATGTTTATGTTTTAAAAGTATGATTTTAAAATTAAGCATCCTTATGTAAATGCATTTGACTCATGCATTCATTCATGTTATGCATCACGCCAGGGTAAGTATGTTTTATGCTTATGCTTACGATAAGTATGTTTCATGCTCATGTATGTTAAGAATTATGTCATGATAAGTATGCTCATGGATGCTAAGAATTATGTCATGCTAAGTATGTTTTAGGTTTATGCTTATGTTAAGAATCATGCTATATTAGTTGTTCATATGCTTATGATTTACGCCAAGACTATGCTTATGTTTATGTTCAGAATTATGTTATGTCAGATGCTTGATATGTTTATGTTTAAGTGACGTATGATTTTAGTGAGTAGGAAAGGGTCTTACTAAGCCTGTGTGCTTATAGTCTTATTTTCCTCGTACCGCAGATCAAGCAAGAGGTTATTAAGGGAAGCAGCAGGAGAGGCAAGAGCATGTGTGTGTGTGGCAGTGACATGGCAAAGGATTCTTTTATTTACTCATATCGCATGTCTTGGGTTTTGGAAATGCCTCCTTAGATTCTATGCTATGTTTTTAATGGTTATGCCTAATGGATGACTTAAGACTCATGATGTTTATGGATAAGTTACTTGCTACTTATGATGATTATGAATAAGCTATGAAATGGTTATATCATGATGTCATGCATGTCCTTAATATGCTAAGTCCAATGACACTAGGTTCATGAATGACAAGTTTAGGCATGTATAGATATTTCATGTATTAGTTGTATGGTTAATAGCATGTGTAGAAGGAAAAAAAAAGTATTCCGCTGCATTAAGATGTTTTGTATGTACGTGTATGTTTAGCGTAATGCCGCTTTCCTGCCGCACCATAAGGTGGGGGAAATAGGCGGGCGTTACAGGTTGGTATCAGAGCAGTTGCTATCTCACTACACACACATCAAGCCTTCTTCCTGCCGCTTCCAAGTAAGTATGTCTTTGTATATTTTATGATAGTAAGCACGTTTAGGATACCTTATGATTCTAGAATATGTAGGCATGAACGATGTTTTATGATGAACAGTACTTTAGGATATGTGACTATGAAGGATATATATTTTCTTATGAATCAAATACTTTGGAATTTAATATGGAGGGTAGGAATAACGGTAACACATATTATCCATACTTGTCCTTCATGAAGGAAAGCATGGCTAGAAGACAGAGCAACAGACTTAATGAGACTACCCCCTCGCCTGACCTGATGCACCTAGTGACCCAACTTCAGCGTCAAGTTACCGAGCAGCAGCAAACTATTAATACCCTGATGAACCAACAAGAAAATTCGACTACTCCACCAGCAAACCAGACTGCTATACCTGTCGTGCCTACGGTTACGCAAACTCCTCCAACTGGCTCAACCACTGTAGCCCGACAGGAGGCTTATCTGATTCAGTGGTTGAGGTTGAAACCGAAAAATTTCTCGGGTATTGGTGAGCCGTGGGACGCCCAAGCGTGGTTCAAAACCGTAGAGAGTACAATGGAGCTGCTGGATTGGCCGGAACATGAGACGATTAAGTGTGCATCATTCTGCCTTTCTGGGGATGCCAGAATATGGTGGAAAAGGGTCAAGGCCAAGAGACAGGTGAACCAGATGACGTGGTCAGACTTCGAATCAGAGTTCCTCGAAGAATTCTTCAATATGTGTGTCACAAACAAACATTATGATGAGTTCACGGAATTCCGACAGGGCAACCTCTCGGTCAATGAAGCTGTGAAGAAATTTAACCGACTGGCTCGTCTATGCCCTGAGTTGGTTCGCACTGAGAAAGAAAGGGTCCAACTTATGCTAAAAATGTTGCGGCCCGAAATAGCTCTAAACGTGGCCGACGGAGTTAACAGACCGCAGACTGCAGAGGAGCTGTTTAGTAGTGCCCTACTCACCGAACATTACCTGAACAATACCAACCAACAAAGGAAGGCAGTAAATGAAAGTAAGAATCAAGTTCACTTCGGGATTCTCGATTCGTTATCTTTCATTATCCCTAATGTTCCTTCCTTTATTAACACTCAGGGGGTCAGAAACCTCAGAGTACCAACGCGAATTGGAAAGGAAACTAGGGTGGTAAACGGCTGCCATGGAACAACCCTCAAGGGGGCTCAGCAAATAAACAATCTCAGTTTCCCCTGTGTGCTACATGCGGGAAGATGCACCCCGGGGAATGCCGCAAAGGTACGAACCGGTGCTTCATCTGTGGAGTGGAAGGGCACATGGCCTCTTACTGTCCTACCAGGAATCAGGCACCTTCCCAACAGCTTGTTCAGTACCAGGATGCACCCGCAAAACTACATTATATACAAGCGGAGCCGGAGAGTACCATGATGAGCCATGAAAGATTGGAGGCCCCACCAACTATGGCAGATGCCAGGGTTTTCTGTATTACTAAGGAGGATGTTGCAAATGCTTCAACGGTTGTCACAGGTCAGATACTTATTTACAGTCAGTATGCTACCGCATTATTTGATACTGGGGCAACGCACTCGTTCATCTCTACATTCTACACTAAGAAGATGGATGTCTCCACAAGTTTTAAACTGCAAGTTCTTAACAACCTTGCCTTCGGGAGAAATAATGACATCCACTCATGTGCTACGTGCGGTGCCGGTCGGAATTGCGGGAAGAGAACTCTACTGCGATCTGATAGTACTCGACATGCAGGACTATGATGTTATCATGGGAATGGATTTTCTGAGCAAATACGGTGCCTTTGTCGAGTGCCGTAAACGAAGGGTGGTCTTTCAACCCGAGATAGATTCTACGTTTGAATTTATCGGAGAACCAAGGAAAAGGACCGGGAAATTCTTATCGACTCTCAAAGCACGGAAGATGTTAGACAAGGGATATACTGGTTTTCTAGCACATGTGGTTGACGTAAGTCAAACAAAGGATCAGAAGTTGGAAGATGTCAGGGTAGTATGCGAGTACCCAGAGGTATTCCCGGATGAGTTACCGGGGTTAGCTCCTGATAGGGAAGTGGAATTCGAGATCGAATTAGTTCCTGGTACTAACCCGATCTCCAAGGCACCCTACCATATGGCGCCGGTTGAATTAAAAGAACTGCAAGAACAGCAACAGGAGTTGCTCGAGAAGGGACTTATTCGCCCTAGTCATTCCCCATGGGGAGCTCCGGTACTGTTTGTGAAAAAGAACGACGGATCTATGCGAATGTGCATAGATTATCGAGCACTGAACAATGTAACGATCAAGAACCGGTATCCCCTTCCGAGAATAGATGACCTATTTGACAAATTAAAAGGAGCTACTGTGTTCTCGAAAATCGATTTGAGGTCTGGTTATCATCAAGTCAAAGTAAAACAGGATGATATCCCGAAGACGACCTTCCGAACAAGGTACGGACATTTTGAGTTTGTTGTCATGCCCTTCGGCGTGACCAATGCTCCTGCGATGTTTATCGACCTTATGAATCGGGTATTCTTGTCTTTTCTCGATAAGTTTTAATCGTCTTCATCGGCGATATCCTTATTTATTCAAGAGACCAAGAAGAGCACGCCAAGCATCTGAGGATAGTATTGCAGACTCTTCGGGAAAGACAACTGTACGCCAAGTTCTCCAAATGTGAGTTCTGGCTTGACCAAGTAGGCTTTTTGGGCCAGATTATTTCCAAAGATGGGGTGATGGTAGACCCAACAAAGATTGAAGCTGTGAATAACTGGAGCCGGCCGAGGAACGCCAGCGAAATCAGAAGTTTTCTTGGGCTGGCGAGCTACTATCAAAAATTTGTGGAGGACTTCGCAAGAATTGCAGCCCCTCTAACAGCTCTCACCCGGTAGGATAAGAAATATGAATAGACAGAAAACTGCGAAAGGAGTTTCTTGGAGCTAAAAAGGAGACTTACAAGTGCTCCAATTCTTACCCTTCCAGAAAGTAACCAGGGCTTCGACATGTATAGAGACGCCTCCCGACTGGGACTTGGAGCTGTGCTTATGCAGAATGGTAAAGTCATTGCGTATGCCTCTAGGCAACTTAAAGAACATGAACAGAATTACCCCACCCACGATCTAGAATTAGCCACCGTGTTCTTCGCTCTTAAGATATGGAGGCACTATCTGTATTGAGCGCAGTGTAGGATTTATACAGACCACCAGAGCCTGCGGTATTTCTTCACTCAGAAAGATCTAAATATGAGACAACGCCGGTGGCTGGAGTTGGTAAAGGACTACGACTGTGAGATCTTCTACCATCCAGGAAAGGCAAACAAAGTGGCCGATACACTCAACCGGAAGTCAAGTGCCACCTTGATGTCCATATCTAGATTACCCCGGCCACTCGAAAGGGAAATTATGAAGTCTGGGGTCGAGGTCATTTCCGGACAGCTTTCTACCATGACATTATCACCGACGCTGTTCGAGGACAAATTGGACAAACAAGATGGTGATCCGAGCCTTCAGAGTGTCAAACAGGAGATCCTAGAGGGAAAGGGTGATGGTTTTCATATCGCCAACGGGGGAGTACTCTATCTTAGGGATCGTCTATGTATTCCTAATGATCCAGAGCTGCGGAGAGCGATATTAGTAGAAGCTCACGAAACCCCTTATTCGATGCACCCGGGATCCACCAAGATGTATCAAGATCTGAAAGAGAAATTCTGGTGGTCCGGTATGAAGAGAGATATGGCTCAGCATGTTGGCACTTGCCTGACCTGCCAACGAGTGAAGGCAGAGCACCAGCGACCTGGAGGAGTTTTGTAACCACTTCCAATTCCGGAATGGAAATGGGAAGATATCTCTATGTATTTTATTTCAGGACTTCCCAAGACTACAAATGGATATGATGCGGTATGGGTGATTGTGGATAGGCTGACGAAGTCTGCTCACTTCCTAACAATCAAGATGACTTATTCGATTGAGCAACTGGCTCAATTATATGTTAAGGAGATAGTCAGACTTCATGGAGTTCCCAAGACCATCATCTCAGATAGAGATGGTCGCTTTACTTCACATTTTTGGGAGTGTGTCCAGAAGTCCCTCGGCACTAAATTATGATTTAGTACAACTTTTCATCCTCAGACTGATGGGCAAACTGAACGAGTGAATCAAGTGCTGGAAGACATGTTACGGGCTTGTACTCTGGATTTCAAAGGGAGTTGGTGCCGATATCTATGTTTAGCGGAATTCGCCTACAATAATAGCTACCAAGCTACTATCGGCATGGCACCTTATGAAGCTTTGTACCGGAGGAGATGTAGGTCTCCGATCTGTTGGTATGAAGGCGGTGAAAAGAAGGCGATGGGGCTCACGACGGATCTCATCGACGACACCACCCAAGATATACAGAACATTCGACGACGGATAGAAGCTGCACAGAGCCGGCAGATGAGTTATGCAGATGTCCGGCATAGGCCACTGGAATTCAATATCGGAGATCTGGTATTCCTCAAAGTGGCTCCTATGAAAGGGGTAACGAGATTCGGGAAGAAAGGAAAACTGAGTCCGCGTTATGTGGGACCGTATTCGATACTGGAAAGAGTCGGCAAGGTAGCATATAAACTAGAGCTGCCTCCAGAGATGTCGGCTATCCATAACGTGTTCATGTGTCAATGCTCAAGAAGTGTGTTCTAAACACAGATCAGGTGATCGAACCACAGACAGTACAAGTTCAGGAGGACCTAAGCTTCGAAAGCCGACCTATTCAGATCTTGGATCGAGAGATCAAAAAGCTAAGGAACAAGGAGGTACCCCTAGTCAAGGTCCTATGGCAAAGTCAACGGTTCGAGGAAGCTACCTGGGAATGCGAGGACGAGATGAGACGCAAGTACCCGGACTTATTCTAAGTTCGAGGACGAACTTTCACGAGGTATGTGTAGGACCGGTGCCGTCGATAGAGGGGGGGGTGAATATCGACCTTGAAAATATTTCGTGGAAATCTCGTAATACTTTCGTTCTAGACTCAGAGTATTAGTAGCGCAGCGGAAAATAAATAGAACGAAAAGAAACAAGACAGTGACACAGCGGATTTTTACTTGGTTCCCGACCCCCCAGGGTCAGTACATCCAAGGCCTATGCACGGAAACGCCAGTCCACTATTGGTCTCCTTTCCGAAATTTTCGGAGGCGGAGAAACCCGACTTACAGTGCAGAATTACAGGCAATAATATAGAAATTTAAGTACAGTAATTAAAAAGCAAACCAACGAGAAAAAGTATGAAGCTCGGCCGATCTGGACCTCCGAAGTGCCGCGCACCTCCCCTCCCGGTTGTAGAGCCTCGTTTCTAGCACGTTGTCGTCGGTCGGAATGATCAGAACAGTACTTGGAAGTCGTGTCTGAAGCTGAGGGGTAGAAGCCCCTTATATAGGCCTCCTGGGGCGCCCCGGATGCTGGGGGCGCCCCGGAAGACTCGATCAAACCTTATCCTTGCGCCTACCTCGCCGCAGGGGATAAGATCTTTGACCAGGGCGCCCCGGATGCTCCGGGCGCCCCCGTGGAGCCTTATCCTGTGTTCTGGCTTCGAAACAGCAAAACAGCTACTAATCCGGGCGCCCTGGACGCTCCGGGCGCTCCGGTTGACACTTGTTTTGACTGCATCATGAAACTACATGTTCTAGTACAGCCTGGGGGCGCCCCCCTTGCTGGGGGTGCCCTGGCTACATGGGGGCGCCCCCCTTGCTGGGGGCGCCCCCCTTAAAGCCTGCACACCATGTATTTTAGCTAGTTTACCTGCTTTGTCTCTGGTTCTTGATACCTGCAAGATACACAAACACAAAGCATAGATACATATCATGTTAGCCTTAAGGACTTGGTTCGAACTTCGGATTCGCACGAAACCCTAGGTCGAACCGGCACGAGTTCCTATCCCCGAGAACTCACCCTTCACCTACTCCTTTCAGGAGATGGTTGCCACCCAATCCTTCGGATGGACTTTTGCTTAGCCTTCGATTACTCCGGATCTCGAGACGGCCGTACCCCGACCCGTCTCTACTCCTGTCCTTAGTCATCGCTCAGCTAAGTTGCTCAGTCCCTTGGACCAAGACTCATTACCTAGCAATCCTTCGCCAGGTGCCTAGCAGTCCATCGCCAGGTCTTCATTCCCTAGCAGCCCTTCGCTAGGTGCCTAGCAGCCCTTCGCTAGGTCTTTAGGTTACGATACCTAGCAGCCCTTCGCTAGGTGCCTAGCAGCCCATCGCTAGGTCTTTAGGTTATGATACCTAGCAGCCCTTCGCTAGGTTCCTAGCAGCCCTTCGCTAGGTCTTTAGGTTACGATACCTAGCAGCCCTTCGCTAGGTGCCTAGCAGCCATTCGCTAGGTCTTTGGGTTATAATACCTAGCAGCCCTTCGCTATGTGCCCAGCAGCCCTTCGCTAGGTTTTTAGGTTACGATACCTAGCAGTCCTTCGCTAGGTCTTTGGGTTATGATACCTAGCAGCCCTTCGCTAGGTGCCCAGCAGCCCTTCGCTGGGACTAAGGGTTTCGATGCCTAGATTAACTAGGATTTTTCCTCAGCTTTGGTTACTTTACTTTTTTCTCCCCTTTGTCTATTCATTGTATACTGACTTAAGTGTATTGTCAAACATTAAAACACTTAAAGAGGAATATCATTGATGCAACTTGCACCAACAATCTCCCCCTTTTTGATGTTTGACAATAACTTAAGTTAGATTGGTTTAAGGGGCTAACTTACCATCCTTGGGGTAAAAATGAAAAAAAACTGATATAGGTTTTGAAACTACATTTTTTATCTTCGGGGAAAATTTTTTCTAACTTATGCACACATCTCTCCCCCTTTGTCAAACATCAAAAATAAAATACTTGCACCAACATTAAAAACTTTGGTTCTTTTTGAAAATACTTAGTGCAAAATTTTTGAACGCAATATATTACAAAAAAATTATGTAATTTTTGAAAATATAAGTACCTTTGAAAATATATTGAATTTTTGAATAATTAAGTACTTTTGGAAAATACATAACTTTTGAAAGAATGTTATTTTAGAAAATATAAATGTTATGCCTATTTTGCAAATACTAACTGTTTTTCGAAAATAAGTGTTTGATGAAACATAATATTTTTCAAGGTCAAGTAAATATTAGTAGAATTTTGAAAAAAAATGATAGTACTTTTGAAATAATATTTGGCTTTGAAAGACATAAGTACTTTTGAAAACATAATATTTGACTTTATTTGGTTAATTTTCCAGTCTGACACTATCCTGGGAACCCTTGTTGACTACAAGGACATTTTCCTAAGTGTCCTGGAAGTTTTCCAACCCAAGTAAATATTATATAAAAAATTTCATAAGTCACAGAATAATAGGATGTAAGTTAATTTTGAAAAATATAAAGATTCTAAAGTGATATTACTTGATTTGGTTTATCTTCCAGTCTGACACAATCATAGGAAACCTTGTTGACTACAACGACATTTTCCTAAGTGTCCTGGAAGATTTTCCAAACTCAAGATATTATTTAAAAAAACAGATGAATTTTTGAAAATAATAGTATTTTTTTTGAAAATTGATACTATTTTGAAAGAATACTTATGTTTTCAACAGGATTTGAAAATACCGCGCATGAAAATATTTGAAATTTTCAATAATTCTTTTAATTTGACCTCCCCCTAAATTTGACCCAGTCCTGGGAAGCTTGTTGACCACAAGTACTCTTCCTCTAAGTCTTAAGGGTTGATTCAAATTAAGGAAATTATTTAATAATTTCAAAACAATTAATTAAACAAAATTGTTTCAGAAGTTTGATTTAGACTCCCCCTAAATCTAACACGTCCTAGGAGTCCATGTAGATTATGAAGTGGACTTTCCTCTATGTCTTTAGGGTTTATCAAAATCAAACAAGACAGGTAAATTTTACAACATAAATCTTTTTTTTTCGAAAAACACATGTGATAACGATTTAAAGCTCAATTTTCGAAAAGTATTTTCAAATAATAGTAATTTTTTGAAAGTGCAAATTTTTGAAAAAAATGAAAAGTACTCCCCCTGTACCTGATACTGTTTGACTCTATCTAAGTGCCTTAAGGAACTTTAGTGTTGTCCTAAGAGGCTTGTGTCTAATTGAGTGAGTCAAACAAATTTTTGAAAAGATATATTTTTGGAAAATGTATAATATATATAATCAAACAGACAAGCATGAATTCCATAAAAACATTATTATGTTGAAGCACTATTTTAAAAATATATTTTTATGAAAATATTGTAATAATTTTGAAAAACAATTTTGAAAAATATTTTTCAATTCATTAGTCCTTAACATCTCACCCATTTTAGATGTATCAATACAACAAGCATAGTTGCCTTATAGGTGTATTGTGATATGCTTGATTTATTTTTCTTAATTTATTAACTCTAAGAATTAATTGAAGCTTGTGTTAGATTTGAATTTAACAAGGAATAATTTGAATTTGAAATTAAAAAATTGGCTTCTAGGTCTTGGCGAGGCACTAGGTCTTCTTTGGCCGTAGCCTTATGGGATCATCCACCCTTTCCTTGACAAAGCCGTTTAATGAAGTTTCATTTTCAAAATTAATCTTTGAAAAAGTTCTGGTCTAACTAGTTTAGGTTTTGGATCGGTAGCTTCGGCTAGTTTCACCAGTCTAAAGAGACCAAGTGAACTTGATCTTATTAGAATTGGCTTCCCTAACGTACTATCATCTCACCGCCACCCAATACTAGGTTGATCAAGTTTCAATTATTCTTTTTCCTATAGCCGTTCTAATATATGCATAAAATTTAAATATGCATGACATGTCATATATTTTAAAAGAATAGCAAATGCATGTCATGACAATTGTGCATGAGTCAAACAAGTCAAATAATTTTATTTAAGTTTCTAAAACGTATCAAATTCCCGATTTGATACATGTCGTGTGAACCGGCGAATATGTCAACCCACTTTGACATATTTAATTTTATTAATTTTAATTGTTGCGGTTTAGGTAAGGTTTTAGTTTTAGTTCGAGTTTATGTTATTTAAGTTTTAATTGGATTTAATTGAGAATTAATTCATGTTTGAATTTAAAGTCAAATTTTAATTGGAGTAAATTGAATTAATTAAGTTTATTTGAATTAATTTGAATTTTACTTAAATTATTTGAATTAATTCGAATTGAATTAAACTAGAATTATTAAGAATTAATTAATTTGAATTATTTAAATTATTAAGAATTAATTAATTAATTTGAATTAATTAATATTTAATTAATTAATTTGAATTAAAATGAATTATTTAAGATTTAATTAATTAATTTGAATTAATTTGAATTATTTAATATTTACTTAATTAATTTGAATTATTTAAGATTTAATTAATTAATTTGAATTTGAATTATTAAGAATTAACTAATTTGAATTTGAATAATTAAGAATTAATTAAGATTTAGTATGAATTTAATTAGGATTTAATTAAGATTTAATTTGACTTTTAATTAGGATTTAATTAGGATTTAAATTGAATTTTAATTAGGATTTAATAGGATTTAATTTGAATTTTAATTAGGATTTAATTAAGATTTAATTTGAATTTAATTAGCAATTTAATTAGATTTTAATTTGAATTTTAATTAGGATTTAATCAAGATTTAATTTGAATTTAATAAGGATTTAATTAAGATTTAATTTGAGTTTAATTAGGATTTAATTAAGATTTAATTTGAATTTAATTAGGATTTAATTAATATTTAATTTGAATTTTAATTTGAATTTAATTTGGATTTAATTTGAATTTAATTTGGATTTAATTATGATTTAATTTGGATTTAATTATGATTTATTTAAGATTTAATTTAAATTTAAATTAATTATGATTTAATTCGAAATTAATTAAGATTTAATTTGTAATTAATTAAGATTTAATTTGAAATTAATTAAGATTTAATTTGAAATTAATTGAATTTCGAATTAGGATTTAATTTATTTTAATTTAATTTCGAATTAGGATTTAATTTAATTTAATTTAATTTTGAATTAGGATTTTATTTAATTTAATTTGAATTCGAATTAGGATTTAATTTAATTTAATTTAATTTCGAATTAGGATTTAATTTAATTTAATTTAATTTCGAATTAGGATTTAATTTAATGTAATTTAATTTCGAATTAGGATTTAATTTAATTTAATCTGAATTTTTTTAAGGTTATAATGATTAATTAATAATTGTGGGTTTAAATTCATCATTTTCATTATTTCAAAAATTTCTTCTTCATCTTTATCTTTCTTTTCAAGTTTTTCTAATAATTTTGATTTATTTGAATTTTTGTAATTTTTATTGATTATGACCTTTATCTTAGAAAATTCTATCTCCTCCTCAAGATTAGATTTTTCAATATTCTCACTGTAGGTGGAGTAATTTGGGCCACTAATTAATATTTTGTAATAATCTTTAATATTATCTATAATTAAATTATTATCTAGGAGAATTTTATCTTCAATATTTTCCTCAGATATATTTTCAATATTTTCAACATTAATCTCTAGATTATCTTTAAGATTTTCAGAATTAATTTCTAAATTAATCTTGAGATTTTCAGAATTACTTTTTGAATTATCCTTAAGATATTCAAATTTGAATTCGGATTTATCCTTAGGATTTTCAAATTTGAATTCTGAATTATCCCTAGGATTAATTTTGTCTGAATTAAGATTATCATAATTAATTTTATCAGATAAATTATCAGGATTAATTTTATTAGATAAATTATCAGGATTAATTTTATCAGATAAATTATCAGGATTAATTTTATCAGATAAATTATCAGAGTTAATTTTAGCAATTATTGAATTGATATTAATAATTAAATAGTTAATTTTGGATATCTTAATCATATCCGTATTTTCTAATCTTTCATGCAAAATATTTAATCTACTATCCAGTAAATTTAATTTATCAGAAAAATTAACTGAATTATCTAAAGACAGTGCAGGAAATTGTAAAACTTTTGGAACGTAAATCTTACATACCTTCGCCGGACACTTGTTTTTGTAATGTCCGTATTTCTTGCATTTGAAACATCTGATGTGATTTTTATCCCTCCGGCTTCCTGGCGCTGGTGCCTCCTTTGCTACCGGTGATGTAGACCGAATCTTACGAGTAGGGCACTGATTTTTATAGTGCCCTCTCTCCCTGCACTTGAAACAAATAATATGCAATTTAAAACTGGACATTTTAAACTAAAAATACCTGATTCACCCCTGAGCTCCCCCTCAACTCCTGGCGTCGTTGCTCCGTCGGCGGTTAGTCCAGTGAAGAGCGGTTTGGCTCTGATACCACTTGTAGGACCGGTGCCGTCGATAGAGGGGGTGGGGGGGGGGGTGAATATCGATCGTGAAAACTTCTCTCGAAAACTTCATGAAAAACTCGTTCGTTCTAGACTTAGAATATTAGTAGCGCAGCGGAAATGTAAAAACAGAAAAATAAATGCAAAACAGAAGGACACGCGGGATTTATTTAATTGGTTCCCAACCCCCCTGGGTCAGTACGTCCAAGGCTTATGTACTCGGCATGAGTCCACTATTGGTCTCCTTTCTGGAATTTCCGGAGGCGGAGAAAACCCGTCTTATAGTTTACAATTCCAATCAAAAAGATATTGAAGATTAAAGTACGAAACAAGTAAAAGCAAACCAAACACGAATATGAAACTCGGCCGATCTGGACCTCCGAAGTGCCGCGCACTTCCTCCTGGAGCCTCCCGGTCGTAGAGCCTCGTCTTTAGCGCGTTGTCAACGGTCAGAATGATCAGAACAGTACTTGGAAGTCGTGTCTGAAGCTGAGGGGTCGAAGCCCCTTATATAGGCCTCCTGGGGGCGCCCCGGACGCTGGGGGCGCCCCGGAAGACTCGGTCAAACCTTATCCTTGCGCCTACCTCGCCGCAGGGGATAAGATCTTTGACCAGGGCGCCTCGGATGCTCCGGGTGCCCCCGTGGAGCCTTATCCTGTGTTCTGGCTTCGAAACAGCAAAACAGCTACTAAACCGGGCGCCCCGGACGCTCCGGGCACCCCAGTTGACACTTGTTTTGACTGCATCACGAAACTGCATGTTCAAGTACTGCCTAGGGGTGCCCCCCTTGCTAGGGGTGCCCTGGCTGCATGGGGGCGCCCCCCTTGCTGGGGGTGCCCCCCTTAAAGCCTGCACACCATGTATTTTAGCTAGTTTACCTGCTTTGTCTCTGGTTCTTGATACCTGCAAGATACACAAACACAAAGCATAGATACATATCATGTTAGCCTTAAGGACTTGGTTCGGACTTCGGATTCGCACGAAACCCTAGGTTGAACCGGCACGAGTTCCTATCCCCGAGAACTCGCCCTTCACCTACTCCTTTCAGGAGATGGTTGCCACCCAGTCCTTCGGATGGACTTTTGCTTAGCCTTCGATTACTCCGGATCTCGAGACGCCCGTACCCCGACCCGTCCCTACTCCTGTCCTTAGTCATCGCTCAGCTAAGTTGCTCAGTCCCTTGGACCAAGACTCATTACCTAGCAATCCTTCGCTAGGTGCCTAGCAGTCCTTCGCCAGGTCTTCATTCCCTAGCAGCCCTTCGCTAGGTGCCTAGCAGCCCTTCGCTAGGTGCCTAGCAGCCCGTCGCTAGGTCTTTAGGTTATGATACCTAGCAGCCCTTCGCTAGGTGCCTAGCAGCCCTTCGCTAGGTCTTTAGGTTACGATACCTAGCAGCCCTTCGCTAGGTGCCTAGCAGCCCGTCGCTAGGTCTTTAGGTTATGATACCTAGCAGCCCTTCGCTAGGTTCCTAGCAGCCCTTCTCTAGGTGCCTAGCAGCCCTTCGCTAGGTCTTTAGGTTACGATACCTAGCAGCCCTTCGCTAGGTGCCTAGAAGCCCTTCGCTAGGTCTTTGGGTTATGATACCTAGCAGCCCTTCGCTAGGTGCCCAGCAGCCCTTCGCTAGGTCTTTAGGTTACGATACCTAGCAGCCCTTCGCTAGGTGCCTAGCAGCCCTTCACTAGGTCTTTGGGTTATGATACCTAGCAGCCCTTCGCTAGGTGCCCAGCAGCCCTTCGCTGGGACTTAGGGTTTCGATGCCTAGATTAACTAGGATTTTTCCTCAGCTTTGGTTACTTTACTTTTTTCTCCCCTTTGTCTATTCATTGTATACTGACTTAAGTATATTGTCAAACATTAAACACTTAAAGAGGAATATCATTGATGCAACTTGCACCAACAGTATGGGGGATTGTGACGACCCGAAAAATCTCCTCAATATTTTCTTTAAAATATTAATCATGACTAGATAGTTTTGAAGGAATTTAGAGATACTAGTACGAACCTTAGCCTAATTATCCATAATTTCTCATTTAAATTGAGAAGCTAAGTACTAATGGGCTTTTCTAAGACCATGGTTATTAGTGGATTTTAGGTGAAATTTAATATAAATATAAATGGGTTTTAATTAGGAATATTAGCAGGATCATGGGGGAATTTTTGGAGAATTTTCGAAAATAATATAAAAATAAAATAAAATAAAATAGAAAAATAAATTGCATGCACCAAGGATTGAACCTTGGACCTATGGTACCACCATGCATGTACTAACCAATTCACCTAGCAAGGGAGTGCTAGTAGAGGATGAAGTGGATTTTGGTTAAGGCTTAGGGAAAATGAAGAGTCATCAAGGGAAGAGACATCATGACTCTTCACTTGCCCTCCTTAATGTGGTATAAAGGTGGCATGGGAGTTACATTTTCCCTTCTCTACTTCATTTCTTCCTCTTCCTCCTTGCTCTAGCCGAAACCCACAAGGGTTCTCCCCTTAGGAAAATTTCCACCAAGGACTCCATTTTGAAGACTCAAGGCTCTCTACTAGGCTACAAGGGCTAAGGAGAAGTTTGGAGTCATGAAGGTTCTTTCTATTTCTTTATTCAAGGATTTAATCCAAGATAAGGGAAGGTAAGTCCCCCTCACCTGTGGTATGATAGCTTCCAAGTTATTTGTCATGATCTAAGTTCTTATTGGTATGCTATGTTGAAAAATCCATGGTTAGGGCTTGTGATGGTTTCGGCCAAGCAAGGTTTTGGGCTAAAAATCATGTTAAAGATCTCTCTTATGCTTTCAAATGTTTACTCATGATAGGTTAAGCCTAAAAGTATGATTTTGGAAGTTTTTGTAGCACCCCAAAACCCCCCTAGGGTTTCGGCCACATCAAGGTTAAAGGGCTAGGGTAAACCCCAACCTTTCCAAGCATGATTAGTATGTTTCCTATGATATCTTATGGGTAATAATGGTGATTATATGAATTTTCCTATGGGCTTATTATCCTTCTAGGGTTTCGGTCAACACATGGGTTTAGGCCTAGGACTTAGGGTTAAGTCCAATCAAGAGTACAAATGGTTTTTCATGGCATGATATGTAAGGTATGGGATGTTAATCATGACTTAGGGGAAATTTCTATAGATTCATGGCCCCTTAGGGTTTCGGCCAAGACCCAAATTTAGGGTTTGAATTGGGCTAAGGTCTCAAGGATACATGTTTATAAGTTACCATAATGTAAGTACATAGTTAAGCACGATGTACGGATCTTTATATTACCAAAATCGTAGCTTATGTGTTATGTGACATGACCATGTATGTTAGGTTCTATGTTATGCTTTACTGATGAATATTTAGATCACATACCATGAACATATGTAAGTGATATAGGGGTATGTTATGATAAATAGAATGATGCATGTAGAAGGTTAAATGCTTATAATAGATGTATGTGTATGAAGGTCTATGCATGTTTTATGATGAATGCCATGAACCTAGGTAGTATGCACCATATGTATATGTAGCTTACCCATGCATGTTTTACGATGGATTCTAGGATTATGTATGCTAGATGAAATGTATCATGTATGAATTGCATGTTTATTTATGTACCATGATCATGCAAGCTTTATGAACCAAGATAATATTTATGCCTAGAAGTATGATTATGTATGGATGTCATGTTTTTATGAATGAAAGAATATGGATAAAGATGATGATTATGCGTTAAGTACGAATGATAAGTATGAAAGATAAGTATGAATGATGAAGGCATAATGATGTTATGAAATAAGTATGAATGATGAAGCATGCATAGTTATTTTATTTTATGAATGGGCTTGTACCGGACCGAAGTAAGGGTCCAAGGGATGGGAACCTTAAGAACGCATCGGTTTTCGACTACCGTAGCTGTCCACGGTTCTGGGACTACCGTAGCTGTCCAACAGGGATGGGCACCTTAAGAACGCCCCGGTGTTTGGAACTACCGTAGCTGTTCCTACCCTAGTAGGTCGGGGCTCGCTACCTCGTATTTACTTAGGGATGCGCGCTTATGATGTATGTATGTGGTACAAGCCGGGGACCCCAATGATGTTATGTTTATGTTTTAAAAGTATGATCTTAAAATTAAGCATCCTTATGTAAATGCATTTGACTCATGCATTCATTCATGTTATGCATCACGCCAGGGTAAGTATGTTTTATGCTTATGCTTATGATAAGTATGTTTCATGCTCATGTATGTTAAGAATTATGCCATTATAAGTATGCTCATGGATGCTAGGAATTATGTCATGCTAAGTATGTTTTAGGTTTATGCTTATGTTAAGAATCATGCTATATTAGTTGTTCATATGCTTTTGATTTACGCTGAGACTATGCTTATGTTTATGTTCAGAATTATGTTATGTCAGATACTTGATATGTTTATGTTTAAGTGACGTATGGTTTTAGTGAGTAGGAAAGGGTCTTACTATGCTTGTGTGCTTATAGTCTTATTTTCCTCGTACCGCAGATCAAGCAAGAGGTTATTAAGGGAAGCAGCAGGAGAGGCAAGAGCATGTGTATGTGTGGCAGTGACATGACAAAGGATTCTTTTATTTACGCATATCGCATGTCTTGGGTTTTGGAAATGCCTCCTTAGATTCTATGCTATATTTTTAATGGTTATGCCTAATGGATGACTTAAGACTCATGATGTTTATGGATAAGTTACTTGCTACTTATGATGATTATGAATAAGCTATGAAATGGTTATATCATGATGTCATGCATGTCGTTAATATGCTAAGTCCAATGACACTAGGTTCATGAATGAAAAGTTTAGGCATGTATAGATGTTTCATGTATTAGTTGCATGGTTAATAGCATGTGTAGAAGGAAAAAAAAGTATTCCGCTGCATTAAGATGTTTTGTATGTACGTGTATGTTTAGCGTAACGCTGCTTTCCTGCCGCACCATAAGGTGGGGGAAATAGGCGGGCGTTACACAAAGTCCAACAGAGGACTCAAAAATACAATACCGTACGAATAAATCCAATACAAGTCCACGGTATATGAAAAACGAATACAACGCATAAAGAATGCTCTCAAAACGTAAACCAACGCGGAAGCACCCAACCACGGAGTCGTAGGGACCAGGACCGACATCTGGGCTCCTCCGGCGAGCAATCAACCTGAAACAAAAATATTACGATGGGTGGTGAGTCCAAGTGGACTCTGCGGGTATATAGAAAGATATACATGACAGAAAAGTAGCTAAAGTAGCTGTAAAGAAACAACAGGATACAGTCTCCATAATTATATCAGAAGTATGCATAACTGAAATAATAAAGGACTGTACATACCAGAATCAGTCTATCATTATCATAATAGGACTCGTACTATACGAGCAAGTGCAGGGTCAATAAACCATACCAAAAGTACCTCCTGTATATGCATGTCAAACAAGTGCAGCAAGTAAATGCAGCAAACACAATCAATGCACAAATGCATCATATGCATATGATGCAATGTCATAGTCACCTCCTAACACCAGTCAAGCCACCGAGACAGGCGATACTGTGTCGGCCGAGTGGGTAGAGTTGTGACACTGCCCGCACTCTGCCATCACTACTCCTGAGTGACCGAGTGGATAGGATGCTGGTGGAGCTATTGCTCCGCCCCATGTATATATGGGGGAGATATCTCTCTCATCTTCTCTGGTCTATGGGAAGAGAAGGGATCCCTACCTTCTTCCACGCTCTGAAACCACTACCCCTGAGCAGATGAGCGGTGCAGTACAGAGCAAATACACACACCCATCGTTATCCACTAACCCATGAGTGGCCGTGTGTGCATATCATGTGCCGGAAGACGATTAGGCTCAACCACAAGGGAGTCGTTGATCGCCGGCATGTAACAGTGCAGGTATGGTGCATGACTAACACATGCAACCCCTACCAGGTCATCGACACATAACTCAACCTATCATGCACAGGTCGTATGTATGCATCATAACCAATCAATCCTATATCCAGATACACGTGCAAGTATGAATAGAATCAACCAATGCAACCATACAATGGTATGCTAAACCCTATCCACATACTCATGCTCATACCAATGCTATACAGAATCAGATAACAAATAAACGAGACTGTATAGAAGAAAATTTAAATCATATCCAAGGTCAAGCATATGTATCAAGCAGGATAACAAAACGGTAGCAGATAAAGGTCAATATCAGCCTACTTCATATATAACATCTAGCCATGCATAAAGATAAAGTGGATCTACAGATACAAGCAAGAAGTACCCGCCTCTAAATAGGTGAAGTCCGTATCAAGCAGAATGAACCACCCGTCAATAATCCAATCAAGCTCCTGTATCAAGGATGTATTTAATTAGCTATTATAGAAAGATAATTAGCTAATTACTCCCTAAACCAAGCTAGGGTTAACCTAATCATTTCCTGTTTTAGTTAATCTTATCAAATTAACTGATCGATTCTAAATTAGCCCATGTAATTAAGACTTAAGTTATGTTTCACTTTAGGTTTAATCCTAAATTCCAATCCATCTATAAATCTAGCCCAAAGTGTAGCTCACGGCTGGGAGCAGAATCTAATGAACATGTCCATCTCATAACCTATGTAGATCCTCATGGCAAAGGTCATAAGATCAATAATACAGTTTATTACAACTTCATCTAAACACAAAATCCATTCCCACAATCCGATTGCCCTCAAGAATAGTAATCTATCCTTGAAATACTAAGCTAATACCAATCTCTACACACTGAATCCCACAGCTCAATCAGCTACTGAGCTAGATTGATTTTACATGGTATCACATGGCAACAACTAAAATAAACCCATAACATGAATTCATCCCTAGTCCTACCATTCTAATCTGTAAAACAGATTCCTACTTCAAAACATTGTCTCTAGATCATACCTGATGGACTGATTGGCGAACACCCAATCACCGCAGCAACGGAACAGATGAAACCACGAGTTTCTGATCCCCTCTCCAATGTTTTCCAACTAGGAAGACAAATCAGTTCTTGCAGAAACAGGGCTTGCAATAGAGCATCCCATTCCACAAGATCATAAGTTCCAAAATCCACCTCGCAACCTTTCTACTAAAATGAACAAGCTAATCCATTATCTTGACCCTAGAAATCAAACCAAACATAAACAATACCGACCCTAACCCCTCTACTCAATCCACAAACGAAGGGAAATGGCTTACCAAATCCATAGATGGTTGACCAGGTGCTCTACAGGAAAACAACAATAGAGTCGTCGGTAGCTTGTCGACGACGACGCGCTATTTGCCCCAACCCAATCGCAGGAGCTATCGACCAGTGGGGAGGTCCGTAGAAGCAGTGGATCCAGCAGATGACCGGCGATGGGAGGCGAGGAGATGAGCTCCTCTGAGCGATCGGGACAAAGGTATTGCAATATGTTTCTCCGATCGCATGATGGAAGGAGGAGGCGGGGTTCGTGTGGAGATGGGGGTGGCGGAGCTCGTCGCCGGTGCCGCCCGAGACGATTGGAGACGAAGAAATCTGGCGGAGGAGTGGGTAGTGAGTGGTTTGGGTTTCGATCGACAGTGGAGACGAACGAGGCGGAATGACTGAGCCCTAACCGGCTCGTAAGTTGGCCTTTTTGCAGTTTAGCTCAACTAGTTCGCCTTTTTGCAATTCCGCCCCTAATTTTATAAGATTACACTTCAAGCCCCTGGTTTTGGGATTTTAAGCCCCTTTAGCCCTCAAAATATTTAGTTGTATTCCATTTACCTCTTCGAAATTTTGTCTAAGAGCCCGAAACCCTAGTGTGTTTTCTGAAAAATTTTCTGGAGTAGAATAAAAGTGTCGGATATAACATCCTCCCCCACTAATAAAAATTTGGTCCCCAAATTTTAGTATTCACTATAGTAAACACTATCAAGAGGTATGTTGATATAAATACTGAACAGTAACCAATCATACATACCTCAACTGAACAGGTGGGGGTAGCGAGTTCAGATGACATCCTTAAGCTCCCAGGTAGCCTCCTCATCTGAGTGATGCTGTCATCCGACTTTAACTAGCCGGATCATCTTGTTCCGCAACTGACGCTCTCGGTGACCCAAAATCCATACAGGAATCTCCTCGTAAGACGTGTCAGGCTGAAGTGGAACTGAGACATCCGACAACACGTGGGAAGGATCTGGTACGTATCTCCTCAGCATCGATACGTGGAATACATCATATACACCGGTAATGGATGGTGGAAGAGCCAAACGATAAGCAACTGCCCCAACCCTG
The DNA here is from genome assembly GCA_024364735.1 of Boesenbergia rotunda. NCBI lineage: Eukaryota > Viridiplantae > Streptophyta > Magnoliopsida > Zingiberales > Zingiberaceae > Boesenbergia > Boesenbergia rotunda. The sequence goes on along the minus strand of JAGFNQ010003819.1, from coordinate 1,188,730 downwards.
TCCAGAATCTGGAAAGGGCTGATGTAACGTGGAGCAAGCTTACCCCGAAGATCGAATCGTTTCACCCCCTTCGTGGGTGAAACTCCCAGAAACACATGATCACTTACAGAGAACTCCAGAGGTCTCTGTCTCCGGTCAGCATAGCTCTTCTGACGATCCTGCGCCTCAGATATCCTGCGTCTGATGGTACGAACTAACTCTGCTTTGTGTTGAGCTCTCTGAGGTCCTAACAGCTGGGATTCCCGAACCTCCTCCCAGAGGGTGGGTGTCCGACAAGGCCTACCATACAATGCCTCATACAGTGCCATCTGGATAGCCGCATAATAACTGTTGTTGTAGGTGAACTCGACAAGATGCAGATGATCCTCCCAACTGCCTCCGAAATCCATAACACAAGCTCGCAGTAAGTCCTCCAAGGTCTGGATGATACGCTCTGACTGACCATCGGTCTGCGGATGGAAGGCGGTTCTAAATCTGAGCTCAGTACCCATGGCCTTCTACAGACTCTGCCAAAAGCGCGAGGTGAAACGCGAATCTCGATCGGAGATTATACTCAACGGTATGCCATGCAATCTGATGATCTCTCAGTAATATAGCTCTGCTAATCTATCCAATGAATCGGTCCTCCAGATAGCTAGAAAGTGCGCGGATTTGGTCAATCGATCAACGATCACCCAAATCGCGTCAAGGCCTCATCTGGTCCTAGGTAGTCCCACCACGAAATTCATAGTAACGTGTTCCCACTTCCACACAAGAATGGGAATACTCTGAAGTAGCCCAGCAGGTCTCTGGTGCTCTGCCTTAACCTGCTGGCATACCAGGCATCGGGATACGAAGTCAACGATATCTCGCTTCATTCCGTTCCACCAATAGGAACGTCTCAGATATCGATACATGCGGGCGACACCCGGATGGATAGAAAATCGGGAGCGATGTGCATCCTATAATAGCTCCTCCATAACAGGGTGTACCTCGGGTACGCAAAGTCTCCCACGAAAATACAAGACAGCCGCGTCATCTCGTGTGAAATCAGACTGCTGCTCTTGTTAGTGATATGAGAGATGTGTCCTAAGACAATCGCCTTATGATTGTAATCATTTATTTTAATAAATGAATATTCACTATTTGAGTATACATGTTTGTGTATTTGATTGAGATCTTAAACTCATTTACTGAATGTCCACAATACAATTCATAGCATGAGAGAATTTGTGATGAATTCATAACTAGTGATTATCTCTACATGTGCAATTGTGAAGTATTGAAATTGTCCCTAGTCGATGAATTGATAAATACGGACACTATCAATTCTGTTGAGACTAGCATGAGTTATTCTCTAATCAGCTGATTCTCATTGGCTGGTGACATTGAGATGTCCGGAGATAAACATGAATGCTAGTTAAGGGAACTAGTTCATTGGAGTGACTGGCTGTAAAACATCATATGGTAGTCTACATATAGATATATCAGTGAAGTTCTTACTGCAGCTTAAGTGCGATGTTCCTTTGACTTGTGGTGTTCAAGGCATCTTGGTCATGGAGACTTATACTTTGACATCTTAAGCAAGCATCTCCAAGGAGGTGAGGACCCAGGATGATTGGATATAAGCTGAAGTGCCCGAAGATGTTTAAACAGCCTACAAAGGATTCATCACTCCTTGCGAGGAGACGTATACCCGAGGCCTATCGTCGGATTGTTACTCGAAGCCTCTGGCCAAAACATGACATGTTCAGAGTATAAATCTCTTAAATACATGAGAGTAATTAGATTCCATAGGACGAGGAAACGTTACTTGGGCTAGGTGTGACGTAGTCAGCCTAGTGGGGACTGACACACATAGACCACGTCCTGAACCAAGTGGGTATAAGATGGTGAAGGGAATGGGGCACGATTCATTATAGCTGCTGAAGGTTTCAGAATCATTTCTGAGGTCAATCGTTGATCTTTCAATTAATTGGGGATCATGATGTACTACTAGGTGTCACTTATGATCGTAATTAATTAGTTAATTATGGACGACCAACATAAATTGAAAGCTTATTTGGTCACACGCATAACGGGTAATTCGAAGGATTTAAAACGAGTTGAGAATTGGATTCTTCAATCGAGATAGACTATTTTTGGTAAGTCCAAACAATAATCAAAACTGAATTTATTTCAGACGCATTGGAAGCATAGAACGACTAAGTCTATTAAAGACTTAATGGGTGAATTAAATAAGTTTAGTTCATTAAGGGATTTGATCCAATTGGGGTTAGATGGGCCGGCCAAGGAAGGGGGCCTCCTCTCTTCTTGTCATGGCCGGCCACCACCATAAGAGGATAAGGCTATTTTGGTTTGTTTTATAAAATAGACCAAAAGTTGGTTTATTTTATAAAAGGTTATATAAATTTTATATAAATTTTTATATAATGAACCATGAGTTGGTTTGTTTAATAAAATTTATATAATGATCTAATGGTTGGTTTGTTTTATAAAATTTTATATAATGAACCAATGGTTGGTTTGTTTTATAAATTTTATATAATCATGCCAAAAGAAAGAGAGCCTTGATTATGGATTGATTTAGAAATTATTCCATAATCAAGAAGAAGAAACTTGATCATGAGAGCCTTGATTATGGATTGATTGAGAAATTATTCCATAATCAAGGAGAGGTTTGCTTGGGAATTAAGAAACCTCTTCCTATATAAAGGACCCAAGGGGTGCCATGGAAGATGATCCATCCAAGAATTGCTTGGGCTCTCTCCTCTTCTTCTCTCCCTCTCTCTTGGTCGGCCATAGGCCTTCCTTCTTTCTTCTTGCCGTGAGCACAAGGAGAAGCATCAAGGCGATGAAGTTCTTCCTTGCGACGATCTTCCTCTTTGGCCAACCTTGGTGGTGAGTCTTTCGATTTGATTACTCTCTCGGTTTTCGTCGTGTTCACGGAGAATCTAGTAGTTCTCATGAACACGAAACTCATGGCTTAGCGAAGTCATCCCGACGATACTCGGCGTGGATACGAATAGAGGTGGAGCTTTCAAGGGACGCTAACGGTTGGATCTCGTCCCTTCTTCCAAGTTACGCAAGGTAATTCGTAGAGTAATTTCCTTTTCTGCTAAAATTTTATATTACGATTATGTAAACACATTGCATGCTTAGGATATGTGTTAGAATAATTTAGGAAATTATTCATGCTTTTGTTTCCGCTGCATGTAATTATGTAACAATTACAATACGTGTCCACGTCGGCATGCACCCGATCCCAACAGTGGTATCAGAGCTGGTTAGTGTTCGACATAATCATATAATTGTTTTGCGGAAAACTTTGTCATGATCTCAATTTTGGTAAATTTTCCAATTATGGAAACTTTTCAATTAAGGTAAATTTTAGATTTAGGAATTCAAAGATTTGAAATCCGCATGAAATTTCGCAAACTTTTGAAATATCTCTGTTTCTGAAATTTTATGATAATTGTGAAAACTTTCCATTTTTGGAAACTTTCCAATTTTGAAAATTTTCTAATTTTGGAAATTTTTTAATTTTGGAAATACGTAAGTTTTCTTTGTACCAGAAACTTACAATAATTCTGAAAACCTTTTAATTTTGGAAACTTTCCATTTATGGAAAGCTCGTAATTTTTGACACTTCCTTTTCATGAAAGTCTAGACATTTTATGGAAACATTAATTGACAATTAAATTAAAATTGGTTTTTAAATTATTAACAAAATTCTTTACTTTGGGGAGTGCCTCGGGGAGCCACCCAAATTAAAGTTAGTTGTTATAATTTAATTTCCTATTTTGAATATGAATTGTTAAAATTGATTTGGGTTGACCACGGGGAGTCATCCAAATTATCTTATTAACAAGTTCTTTAATTGTGAAGTTTAATTTGGTTATGCCTCGGGGAGCAGGCCAAATTAGTTTTACAACAAATTTTTTTGGGGAGTGCCTCTGGGAGCCACCTAAAGTAAATAATTTGTGGTAATTAATTATCCATAAATAAAATATGTGATCAAATCTTGAAAATTTTTGAGGTGATTCTCAAACGATAATTTCCTTATTTGATTTATGAGGTGATGCTCTTACATATTATTGTCTCCAAAATTAATTAAGAAAATTGTTTCCTATAGAGTTTATTTCCTTAAATAAGATTTTCATGTAAATAATATGTGGTTGAATTAAGGGAATCTGTCTCTTAATTTAATTAGATTTGATTTAGAGAAATCAAAGTCTTAAACATATTATTTCCGAAATTGATTATGACAATTTAGGAAATTACTTCCCAAAACAATTCCTTGAATTATGTATGAAATTAGAATTAGAAAATCCGGTTCCTAATTCAATTAATGAGACTTGATAAATTAAGTCACATACATACTTTATTAAGGAAATCGTTAGAACATGACATAATTATATGTCATGAATGTGCTTAAAAGGAAAAGGATGAGACCCAAAATCCCTTACAAAATATTAAGGCCAACACCTTCCATTAATATGGTTAGAACCGGAGTTTTGTTTCTCGTTTGGGTTGATGGACACATCCATGCCCGGCTTGAACCTCAACATGTTCAAACCATGGAATTAGTTTATGATTAATATAATTGGAGTCAGAGGTCAATCCTTAGTTTTGGTTGTTGGACACATCCAAGCCTGACTAAACGGTTGAATGAGCTCCAACCATATTAAAACTATTTCTTAATTAATGGGTCAGCCTTAACCTTGGAGCATTGATTTGTTGTGCCACAACTAAGGTCGATGTAAAGAGAGGTGCAGTTGGGTGCTATGTATATTGTTGCATACTTGTTAATGAGTTAACAACACAATGATTTATGCAAACATTCAATTAGTTGATAGCATAATGTGATAGTTACATATGTATAATATGTAATTGGTATAATTACCTACCTTCATAGCTAAGAATAACTTGATGGACTCTAGCAATGGTTGTTCTTATCTATGGTTGGATATCAACCTATTTGGAGATGTTCCTACGATCTCCCGAATTGATAAAAAGGGTTATTCAATTCGAAAAATAAATAGGATTTAATTAATGTATATTGATGCATTCTTTATCATTCTTCTCACATAAGCTCAATTTGTATTTCTAGAATAATCAGTTGATCATGTCTTCTCTGAATTTGCATTCTATTTTAGACACCAATAAGCTGACTGGGCCAAACTTCATGGACTGGCTTCGAAACCTGAGGATAGTCCTCAAGACAGAAAAGTTTGCTTATGTCCTTGAAGAACAACTTCCCAACCATCCTCCAGAAGATGCAACTCCGGACCAGTTAGTGGCCTATCAGAAACATGTGACCGATTCTGAACTTGCGAGTTGCATCATGCTGGCCGCTATGGTACCTGAGCTGCAAAAGCAGCATGAGCATATGGATGCTCATACCATCGTCTTCCATCTTCATGAGCTGTTTGATGAGCTGGCGAGATCCAAAAGGTTCGAGGTCTCCAGACTCCTCTTCACCTCTAAGATGCAGGAAGGCACTTCTGTCTCACAGTTTGTGTTGAATATGTTGGGGTACATTGAGCGACTAGGCACACTCGGATTTGCAATGGATCACGAACTAAGTGTTGACTTAATTCTGCATTGTTTGCCCAAGAGTTACTCACAATTTGTGATGAACTATCGGATGAACAAGCTAGAGATTACTATTCCCGAGTTGCTCAACCTGCTGAAGACTGTAGAGCCTTCTGTAAAGCAGGATCAGAAGACGGTACTGTTAGTTGGTTCCTCAAAGAAAGGTTCTAAGTGGAAGCCCAAAGAACAGAATAAGGGAAAGAAGAAAAAGGCCAAAAAGTCTGAAAAGACACCAAAAGACACTTGCCATCACTGTGGCAAGGAGGGTCACTGGCGAAGAAACTGTAAGGTTTATCTTGAGTCTTTGAAGAAGAAGGCATCCGATGCCCCATCCTCTTCAGGTATCTTCGTTATTGAATGTCACTCTATTTCCTCGTCCACCTGGGAACTTGATACTGGGTGTAGCTCACATATATGTAATGACATACAGGGGCTAAGGAATAGAAGAAGACTCGTCAAGGGTGAAGCGAATTTGCGAGTTGGAAATGGAGCAAAGATTGCTGTTGTTGCCATCGGAACATATTTGCTATAGCTCCCTACTGGACTTGTCTTAGAATTGGATAATTGTTATTTTGTTCCTTCGTTAATAAAGAACATTGTATCTATTTCATGCTTGAATGAAAAGGGTTATCATTTAACTTTTAGTAACAATTGCTGTTACATAACTTTAAATGGTGTTCTTTATGGGACCGGAACTTTATACAATGGTATCTACACGTTAGATTTATCCGGTGACGTTTTCAATATCGAAGTTAGCAACAAATGTGCTCGAATAGATAATCAAATAGACTCCTATACGTGGCATTGTCGTCTTGTCCATGTAAGTAAGAAACGCATGACCAAATTACACCGATGTGGAATACTGGAATCATTTGAACCCGGTTCATTTGATACATGCGAATCATGCTTAAAAGGCAAGATGACCAAATTACCCTTTTTCGGAAAAGGTAAACCAGTGGGAGAATTGCTTTGTCTAATATATGCTGATGTATGTGGACCAATGTCAACTCCTGCACAAGGAGGTTATAGCTACTTCATTACCTTTATCGATGATCACTCACGATTCGGGTATGTGTTCTTAATGAAATACAAATCTGAAGCTTTTGAGAAATTCAAAGAGTTCAGAAGTGGAGTAGAGAAACAGCTTGGCAAAAGTATTAAGATACTTCAATCCGATCGGGGTGGTGAATACTTGAGTCAAGAGTTTCAAGATTATCTTAGGGACAATGGGATATTGTCTCAATGGACTCCGTCATATACACCACAGCATAATGGTGTATCTGAGAGGCGTAACCGAACCTTGATGGACATGGTTAGATCTATGATGAATCATGCAACTCTTCCAAAATCCTTTTGGGGCTATGCGCTTAAGACAGCTGTTTACTTACTAAACAGAGTCCCGACCAAGGTAGTCTCTACTACTCCATATGAGACGTGGAATAGTAAGAAACCTCATTTAACTCACCTTAAAATATGGGGTTGTCCTGCTTATGTAAAGCGGACTGTATCAGACAAATTGGATGCTAAGTCTGATAAATGTCTATTTATTGGATACCCTAAGGAAACGAAGGGTTACCAATTTATCATCCCTTGGAACAAAAGGTGTTTGTTTCAAGGCATGTGTATTTCTGGAAAAAGAATTTCTTTTACAAGAAAACAGTGGGAGTAGCATTGAACTTGAAAAGTTCAGGAAACTCCAATAGACATTACAGAGACACCTAGTCTAGACCCACAACCAATAACTCATAATGATGAGCTATCAGTTGAACCTAAAACAACACCACTTCTTCGTAGGTCTGATAGGACACGCAATATTCCAGAGAGATACGGATTTCTCATAAGTTAATCCAACGACGTGTTACTCGTTAACAATGACGAACCTATCAGTTATGAAAATGTTCTGATAAATTCAGAAAGGGATAAATGGCTTGAAGACATGAAGTCGGAAATGGATTCCATGTACGAAAATCAAGTATGGGACTTGGTTAACCCGCCTGAAGGGATTATGCCCATAGGGTGCAAGTGGGTTTTCAAGAAGAAAACCGACATGGAAGGTAATGTTGTTACCTTTAAGGCTAGATTAGTGGCAAAAGGATATCGTCAGAAACAAGGAATTGATTATGACGAAACCTATTCGCCAGTAGCTATGCTCAAATCCATTCGAATGCTCCTGGCCATAGCAGCTCATTATGATTATGAGATATGGAAAATGGATGTGAAAATATCTTTCCTTAATGGAAACCTTCTCGAGGATGTATACATGATACAACCTGAAGGTTTCACATCGGTTAATAAAACCAAAGTATGCAAGCTTCGACGATCCATATGGACTAAAGCAAGCATCCAGGAGCTGGAATATCCGTTTTGATGAGACAATCAAAGAGTTTGATTTCTCACAAAATCCTGACGAACCTTGTGTATACAAGAAGGTTAGTGGGAGTGCAGTCGTATTCCTAGTGTTATATGTCGATGACATTTTACTTATAGGAAACGATATATCAGTCTTACAGTTAGTTAAAATTTGGTTGTCCAAAACTTTCTCCATGAAAGACCTAGGAGAAGCAACCTATATCCTTAGGATTAGAATCTATAGAGATAGATCAAAATGGTTGCTTGGTCTTTCGCAGTCTACATACATATACCGAGTGCTAGAAAGATTTAGCATGTCAGAATCCAAGAAAGGTTACCTTCCCATCAGGCATGGGATCAACCTTTCAATGTCTATGTGTCCGCGCACAGAAGATGAGAGGATTTGCATGAATAAGATTCCTTATGCATCCGCGATAGGATCTATCATGTATGCTATGTTATCTACTAGGCCCGATGTATCATATGCTCTGAGCGTCACAAGAAGATACCAGTCTGATCCAGGAATGGATCATTGGGCGGCTGTCAAGACAATCCTCAAGTACTTAAGAAGAACTAAGGATGTGTTCCTAATATATGGAGAAGGTGATATGATAATACGTGGATATACAGATGCCAGTTTCCAGACAGATAAGGATGACTCCAAATCTCAGTCCGGATACGTATTTATTTTGAATGGAGGCGCAGTAAGCTGGAAAAGTTCCAAGCAAGACACCGTAGCGGATTCTACCACGGAAGCGGAATATATTGCAGCTTCGGAAGCAGCAAAGGAAGCAGTCTGGATCAAGAAGTTTGTCTCAGAACTTGGTGTGGTTCCAACCATTGATGAAGCAATACCGGTTTACTGCGACAACAATGGAGCTATTGCACAAGCAAAGGAACCAAGGTCTCATCAGCGATCCAAACATGTGCTTCGCCGCTATCATCTGATCAGAGAGATTATAAGTAGGAATGATATACAAATTGAGAAAATTCCCACTGAAAGGAATTTAGCGGATCCTTTAACTAAGGCCTTGCCTCAAAGCAAGTTTGAGGGTCATGTTAGAGCCTGTGGTATTGGGTACCGTAGCGATTGGCATTAGGCCAAGTGGGAGTTTGTTAGTGATATGAGAGAAGTGTCCTAAGGCAATCGCCTTATGATTGTAATCATTTATTTTAATAAATGAATATTCACTATTTGAGTATACATGATTATTTGATTAAGATCTTAAGCTCATTTACTGAATGTCCGCAATACAATTCACAGCATGAGAGAATTTGTGATGAATTCACAACTAGTGATTATCTCTACATGTGCAATTGTGAAGTATTGAAATTGTCCCTAGTCGATGAATTGATAAATACGGACACTATCAATTCTGTTGAGACTAGCATGGGTTATTCTCTAATCAGCTGATTCTCACTGGCTGGTGACATTGAGATGTCCGGAGATAAACATGAATGCTAGTTAAGGGAACTAGTTCATTGGAGTGACTGGCTGTAAAACTTCATATGGTAGTCTACATATAGATATGTCAGTGAAGTTCTTACTGCAGCTTAAGTGCGATGTTCCTTTGACTTGCGGTGTTCAAGTCATCTTGGTCATGGAGACTTATACTTTGACATCTTAAGCAAGCATCTCCAAGGAGGTGTGGACCCAGGATGATTGGGTATAAGCCGAAGTGCCCGAAGATGTTTGAACAGCCTACAAAGGATTCACCACTCCTTGCGAGGAGATGTATACCCGAGGCCTATCGTCGGATTGTTACTCGAAGCCTCTGGCCAGAGCATGACATGTTCAGAGTATGAATCTCTTAAATACATGAGAGTAATTAGAATCCATAGGACGAGGAAACGTTACTTGGGCTAGGTGTGACGTAGTCAGCCTAGTGGGGACTGACACACATAGACCATGTCCTGAACCAAGTGGGTATAAGATGGTGAAGGGAATGGGGCACGATTCATTATAGCTGCTGAAGGGTTTCAGAATCATTTCTGAGGTCAACCGTTGATCTTTCAATTAATTGGGGATCATGATGTACTACTAGGTGCCACTCATGATCGTTCTATAATTAATTAGTTAATTATGGACGGCCAACATAAATTGAAAGCCTATTTGGTCACACGCATAACGAGTAATTCGAAGGATTTAAAACGAGTTGAGAATTGGATTCTCCAATCGAGATAGACTATTTTTGGTAAGTCCAAACAATAGTCAAAACTGAATTTATTTCAGACGCATCGGAAGCATAGAATGGCTAAGTCTTTTAAAGACTTAATGGGTGAATTAAATAAGTTTAATTCATTAAGGGATTTGATCCAATTGGGGTTAGATGGGCCGGCCAAGGAAGGGGGCCTCCTCTCTTCTTGTCATGGCCGGCCACCACCATAAGAGGATAAGGCTATTTTGGTTTGTTTTATAAAATAGACCAAAGGTTGGTTTATTTTATAAAAGGTTATATAAATTTTATATAAATTTTTATATAATGAACCATGAGTTGGTTTGTTTAATAAAATTTATATAATGAACCAATGGTTGGTTTATTTTATAAAATTTTATATAATGAACCAATGGTTGGTTTGTTTTATAAATTTTATATAATCATGCCAAAAGAAAGAGAACCTTGATTATGGATTGATTGAGAAATTATTCCATAATCAAGAAGAAGAAGCTTGATCATGAGAGTCTTGATTATGGATTGATTGAGATATTATTCCATAATCAAGGAGAGGTTTGCTTGGGAATTAAGAAACCTCTCCCTATATAAAGGACCCAAGGGGTGCCATGGAAGATGATCCATCCAAGAATTGCTTGGGCTCTCTCCTCTTCTTCTCTCCCTCTCTCTTGGCTGGCCATAGGCCTTCCTTCTTTCATCTTGCCGTGAGCACAAGGAGAAGCATCAAGACGACGATGTTTTTCCTTGCGACGATCTTCCTCTTCGGCCAACCTTGGTGGTGAGTCTTTCGATTTGATTACTCTCTCGGTTTTCATCGTGTTCACGGAGAATCTAGTAGTTCTCGTGAACACGAAACTCGTGGCTTAGCGAAGTCATCCCGACGATACTCGGCGTGGATACGAATAGAGGTGGACCTTTCAAGGGACGCTAACGGTTGGATCTCGTCCCGTCTTTCAAGTTACGCAAGGTAATTCGTAGTGTAATTTCCTTTTCTGCAAAAATTTTATATTACGATTATGTGAACACATTGCATAGTTAGGATATGTGTTAGAATAATTTAGGAAATTATTCATGCTTTTGTTTCCGCTGCATGTAATTATGTAACAATTACAATACGTGTCCGCGTCGGCATGCACCCGGTCCCAACAGCTCTGTGGCTGCTCGCCTGCCGAGGAACTACAGATGCTGATCGCTTGCCTGAGCCTCTCTGATCCTTGTCCGAATGGAAGACTAAGCAACAATGGTCGCTAGAATACCCCTCTCAGTCTGACCCTGCTCCTCTAGACCCAACTCTGAGAAACTCTGGACGATCTCGGTAACCAGAACTCGGTGGTAGGCCAGTACCCCTCTGGACTTCCTACTCAAGGCGTCAGCAACGACATTAGTTTTCCCAGGGTGGTTGCTAATGGTGCAATCGTAGTCCTTCAAGAACTCCATCCACCTTCTCTGTCGGAGGTTGAGCTCCTTCTGCGTGAAAAGATACTTGAGGCTCTTATAATCCGTGAATATCTCAAAAGTGATCCCATACAAGTGATGCCTCTAGATCTTCAGTGCATAAATAATAGCTGCCAACTCTAAATCGTGAACTGGGTAGTTCTTCTCATGCTCCTTCAGCTGTCAAGAAACATAAGACACTACCCGCCCGTGCTGCATTAGAACGGCGCCCAATCCTTGATAGGACGCATCTGTATAATGCACAAATCCGTCCTCTCCTAATGGAAGAACGAGGACGGGTGCCGACACTAATCTCTGCTTCAGCTCCTAGAAACTAGCCTCACAAGCCTCTGACTATGTGAACTTCACGCCTTTCCTGGTAAGGCATGTCAGCGGCATAGCTATGCTCAAGAAGCCCTCAACAAATCGTCGGTAGTAGCCGGCTAATCCCAAGAAACTACGAACCTCCTGAACTCACTTCGGCTGCTCCCAACTGGTGACAGCCTCGATCTTCTGGGGGTCTACTGAAATACCATGGCTGGAAACCACGTACCCCTGAAAACCGACTAAGTATAGCCAGAATGCGCATTTGCTGAACTTCGCAAATAAGTGCTCCTGTCGAAGAGTCTCCAAAACTGTGCGAAGATGCTGCGAATGCTCCTCCTTAGAACGCGAATAGATCAAGATGTCATCAATGAAGACAATCACAAACTGATCTAGATACTCCAGAAATATGCGGTTCATCAAATCCATGAATACTGCTGGAGCGTTAGAAAGCCCAAATGGCATTACCAAGTACTCGTAGTGCCCATATCTAGTGCGGAACACTATCTTCTGAACATCTGAGTCTCCAACTCTCAGCTGATGATATCTGGACCTTAGATCAATCTTGAATACATTGAGATGTCTCTGAGCTGATCAAACAAATCCTCTATCCGTGGCAACGGGTACTTGTTCTTGATGGTTACTGCATTCAACTGTCTGTAGTCAATGCATAACCTCAAAGAACCATCCTTCTTCTTGACAAACAGAATCGGTGAACCCCAAGGAGATACGCTCAGTCTGATCAACCCTCAGTCTAATAACTCCTCGAGTTGGACCTTCAGCTTGTCCAACTCTTTCGGTGCCATGCGATAAGGAGCCTTAGATGCCGGCGCAGTCCCTGGAATCAGCTCTATAGTGAACTCTATCTGTCTCCTGGGAGGAAGACCCGGTAGCTCCTGTAGAAAGACATCTGGGAACTCCCGAACAACAGGAATATCCGGAAGAGAGGAACCATTGTTGTCATCCACGCTAATCATCGATAACAGATAACCCTGACAACCCAGTGATAACAATCTCTGTGCCTGGAGCGCAGAAATAATAGATATGTCATCGTCTCGGATGCCGGTGAAATCCCACGAGGGCTGGTCCGGAGGCCGAAAAGTGACCACCCTCATCCGGTAATCCACGATGGCATGGTACACTGTAAGCCAAACTCTACTGAGAATGACGTCGAATTCCACAATCTCGAGTACCAACAAGTCATAGAGATTCATAAATCTCAATCCACCTCTCAACACACATAAGGAAGAGGTGATATCAACTCTATCCTTTCGAGAACTAATGAATCCACATTGGGGGTATAACCACTGAAATACCAGTGGTCGTTCTTTGGCCACCGGATTAATGTCCAATACTTTTTCGTAAGGTAAGGACACAGCTAACTTCACATCCTCTGCACTCTTGCCGGTCGTACATCCAATGTCCGATCAAGATGATCCAGTCACATACGCTCAATCTATGAGTCAAAATCCCTCATAAAACAGTGTAACGACGAGCGAGTCGATCAACCATCGCCTCGAAACCCCAAACTCTTCAATTCCTCCACTCAAGGTTCAAAAACTTCTAAGGTTAACTCCATAGCAAGGAAATAGAGATACTCTACCTCTCAAGAGTATTCTTAACATAATCACGAAGTGATTCTTTATTTCATGAGGGGTCGTCTTCGGCATCTTCCACCCAAAGGTGGTCTAGCCTCGTAAGTGATTCGCCTCAGTGCAAATCATAAGTACGAATGTACCGCCTTGGTTATCCAAACCAAGTGTACGCGGAAACCCATAGGTGTCAAGCAATTAGCCCCACACTTTTTCGTACTAGCTCAAGTCACCCATCAAACTATACCTTCTAGGTCATCAACCAGGTATAGGTAATCCACGATCAAAATCCCATGGAATAGGATGTATCACGTCTCTACTAACGATGGTAGTAGTAGCTAATGCTACTCTTCTACAACAATGTAAATCGTGTACCCTAAACATGTCTTCCAGGTCCTCTATCCAGGCACGGACAACCCAAAGGTCTGAAAACCTTTGAACCAGGGAAAGTCGATCCTACACTGATCGAACCAACTACAGTAGCCAACCCTAGTTCTCGCTTAGCTAATAATAGCTAATACACGAACTATGAATAGTAAGGTCTAGAAAAACAAAAATCCTTAACATCCAAAAGGTTGTCGACAGATTCGATCTTGGCTTTTCCGACTCAACAGTCAATGCTACTAGAGAATTAACATTCTCTGCTCCAAGGTCTTATCCACAATATATCAATGAATCACTCCCATGAACGATCACGAGTAAGATAGATTGACAACAAGTCAATTCAAGTAAAACCAAGTCTGCAAATATATATCCATCCAGTATGAATATATGATCCCACCAAGCTGGGATAGTCTAAACATTCCTACATCTAATAGTGAATACTAAAAGTAGGATAGTTCTAGAAAGATATACCTTTTGCTGCCTGGAGATGTCCCATCACCGTCAGGTCCCAGAGTACAAAACACGTCGAGAAAGCGACTCCGAAAATTCGAAATGTACTCGGGTAAATCTCATCTAGCCCGAGCTCCGACACCTACCGAGTAGGTATCAGATTTAACTCCGACAAATCCGTAAATCAAATACGCAACGCAAACCTAAATCCACAAGTCCCCAAGGTATCCTGCAGACTTTGTAGCTCTGATACCAAAATAAATTGGTATCAGATAAAATTAGGAAAGTCTGGAAAACACAAAAATAAGTAGGCATCGTAACCTACGCTCTGATACTAAAATAAATTGTCACGCCCCGAGACCAAAGGAGTCGTTGATCCAATATAAAATCGGACAACATCTCCCCTGTCCGGCGGACAATTTACACATACACACAAACCCACGCAGTTTATAAATTTGCCTCAGGCCTCAAAACAGATATATAACATATGAAAATGAATATATCGAAATGCTAAACTCTGTAATACTCACCTGAGCTGCCCCCTGGGCAGGCGCATAGTAAAGCGACAAACACAAAGTCCAACAGAGGACTCAAAAATACAATACCGTACGAATAAATCCAATACAAGTCCACGGTATATGAAAAATGAATACAACGCATAAAGAATGCTATCAAAACGAAAACCAATGCGGAAGCACCCAACCACGGAGTCGTAGGGACCAGGACCGGCAACTGGGCTCCTCCGGCTAGCTATCAACCTGAAACAAAAATATTACGATGGGTGGTGAGTCCAAGTGGACTCTGCGGGTATATAGAAAGATATGCATGGCAGCAAAGTAGCTAAAGCAACTGTAAAGAAACAACAGGATACAGTCTCCATAATAATATCAGAAGTATGCATAACTAAAATAATAAAGGACTGTACATACCAGAATCAGTCTATCATGATCATAATAGGAGTCGTACCATACGAGCAAGTGCAGGGTCAACAAACCATACCAAAAGTACCTCCTGTATGTGCATGTCAAACAAGTACAGTAAGTAAATGCAGCAAATACAATCAATGCACAAATGCATCATATGCACATGATGCAATGTCATGGTCACCCTCTAATACCAGTCAAGCCACCGAGATAGGCGATACTGTGTCGGCCGAGTGGGTAGAGCTGTGACACTGTCCGCACTCTGCCATCACTGCTCCTGAGTGACCGAGTGGATAGGATGCTGGTGGAGCTATCGCTCCGCCCCATGTATATATGGGGGAGATATCTTTCTCATCTTCTCTGGTTTATGGGAAGAGAAGGGATCCCTGCCTGCTACCACGCTCCGAAACCACTACCCCTGAGCGGACGAGCGGAGCAGTACAGAGCAAATGCACACACCCAGCGGTATCCACTAACCCATGAGTGGCCGTGTGTGCATATCATGTGACGGAAGATGATTAGGCTCAACCACAAGGGAGTCGTTGATCGCCGACATGCAACAGTGTAGGTATGGTGCATGACTAACACATGCAACCCCTACCAGGTCATCGACACATAACTCAACCTATCATGCACAGGTCGTATGTATGCATCGTAACCCAATCAATCCTATATCCAGATACACGTGCAAGTATGAATAGAATCAACCAATGCAACCATACAATGGTATGCAAAACCCTATCCACATACTCATGCTCATACCAATGCTATACAGAATCAGATAACAAATAAACGAGACTGTATAGAAGAAAATTTAGATCATATCCAAGGTCAAGCATAAGTATCAAGCAGGATAACAAAACGATAGCAGATAAAGGTCAATATCAGCCTACTTCATATATAACATCTAGCCATGCATAATGATAAAGTGGATCTACAGATACAAGCAAGAAGTACCCGCCTCCAAATAGGTGAAGTCCGTATCAAGCAGAAAGAACCACCCGTCAATAATCCATTTAAGCTCTTGTATCAAAGATGTATTTAATTAGCTATTATAGAAAGATAATTAGCTAATTACTCCCTAAACCAAGCTAGGGTTAACCTAATCATTTCCTGTTTCAGTTAATCTTATCAAATTGATTGATCGATTCTTAATTAGCCCACGTAATTAAGATTTAAGTTATGTTTCACTTTAGGTTTAATCCTAAATTCCAATCCATCTATAAATCTAGCCCAAAGTGTAGCTCATGGCTGGGAGCATAATCTAATGAACATGTCCATCTCATAACCTATGTAGATCCTCATGGCAATGGTCATAAGATCAATAATACAGTTTATTACAACTTTATCTAAACAGAGAATCCATTCCCACAATCCGATTGTCCTCAAGAATAGTAATCTATCCTTGAAATACTAAGCTGATACCAATCTCTACGCATTGAATCCCACAGCTCAATCAGCTACTGAGCTAGATTGATTTTACATGGTATCACATGGCAACAACTAAAATAAACCCATAACATAAATTCATCCCTAGTCCTACCATTCTAATATGTAAAACAGATTCCTACTTCAAAACATTGTCTCCAGATTATACCTGATGGACTGATTGGCGAACACCCAATCACCACAACAACGGAACAGATGAAACCATGAGTTTCTGATCCCCTCTCCAACGTTTTCCAATTAGGAAGGCAAATCAGTTCTGGCAGAAACAGGGCTTGCAATAGAGCATCCCATTCCGCAAGATCTTAAGTTCCAAAATCCACCTCGCAGCCTTTCTGCTAAAATGAACAAGCTAATCCATTATCTTGACCCTAGAAATCAAACCAAACATAAACAATACCAACCCTAACCCCTCTAGTCAATCCACAAACGAAGGGAAATGGCTTACCAAATCCATAGATGGTTGACCAGGTGCTCTGCAGGAAAACAACAATAGAGTCGTCGGTAGCTTGTTGACGACGACACGATATTTGCCCCAACCCAATCGCAGGAGCTATCGACCAATGGGGAGGTCTGTAGAAGCAGTGGATCCAGCCGACGACCGGCGATGGGAAGCGAGGAGATGAGCTCCTCTGAGTGATCGGGACAAAGGTATTGCAATAGGTTTCTTTGATCACATGATGGAAGGAGGAGGCTGGGTTCGTGTGGAGATGGGGGTGGCGGAGCTCGTCGCCAGTGCCGCCTGAGACGATTGGAAACGAAGAAATCCGGTGGAGGAGTGGGTAGTGAGTGGCTTGGGTTTCAATCGGCAGTGGAGACGAACGCGGCGGAACGACTGAGCCCTAACCGGTTCTTAAGTTGTCCTTTTTGTAGTTTAGCCCAACTAGTTCACCTTTTTGCAATTCTACCCCTAGTTTTATAAGATTCCACTTCAAGCCCTTGGTTTTGGGATTTTAAGCCCCTTTAGCCCTCAAAATATTTAGTTGTATTCCATTTACCTCTTCGAAATTTTGTCTAAGAGCCCGAAACCCTAAGGTGTTTTCTGGAAAATTTTCTGGAGTAGAATAAAAGTGTCGGATATAACAAGTTATCTTTTGCCAACTGGCACCTCCGGTTGGTCTTTTGCTTAGCCTCCGAGAACTTGAATCTCGAAGCGTCCAACCTCGACCCGTCTCTACTTTTGTTCGCGATTCCCACTCAACTAAAGCTTTTGCCAACCGAGACCTTCGACTAGACTTTTGTTCGGCTTTCGAGAACTTGGATCTCGAGACGTCCGACCTCGACCCATCTCTACTCTTTCTGCAATCCTCGCTCGGCTAAGACTCAATTACCCCATCCCCGACCAGGACTTAGTGCTCAGTCCCCCGGACCAAGACTTTGTGCCCAGCTTCATCACCAGGACATAGTCCACCTAGCTTCACTCACTAGGACCCAGCTTCACAAACAAGGATTTTGTCCACCTAGCTTCACTCACTAGGATTTCTTCCACCTAGCTTCCCTTGATAGGACCTAGCTTCACTCATCAGGGTTTCTTTCAACCTAGCTTCATTCACTAGGATTTCTTCCACCATAATCACTTCTTTGCTAGTCATCTTAATCCTGACTAGACTTCCTCCAAATTTTAGGTAAATATACCAAACCTTAAATCCGGTTCGGTTTAATCCCTTGGTCAAACTGCCCAACCCTCGGTTCTATTCATTGTGCCAAACATCAGATCCTGTTTGGCTTAACCCTTTATCAAACTAATCAAACCTCTGTTTACCCTACCAAACATATGGTCCTGTTTGGTTTAACCCTTGATCACATTGACTACACCTTATATTGTCAAACATCAAAATATTAGAGGTTGACTATGCATAACTGATGCACTTGGACCAATAGATTTTCTATTATTTGTGATTTAGGTTTTTTTTAGATTTTAAAGTTTAATTCTATTTTTAAAAGGGTTTCAAATACATTACTTTAAGTTTTCAAAACATTATCTTCAAAACTTGATGTATTTTTCAAAAACATAGTTTTTCTTTAAAACTACCCCTTTCAAAACTAGGGTCTTTCTTCGACATGAACTTAGCATAGGCTTAAACCCTAGTCTGCATGCTCATATAGCTTTAGCAGCCAACATCTCACAAGCACATTAGGACTAACTTGATTGACAATCTAGACTGAGTTGAGATGCTTAGGACTGTTTCCCTAGACTTAAGATGCATTAATTCAGTGCATCAAAACAAGTTGAGGGTAGTATAAATGCAATTCAAAATAATCAAGTCAAGTATTCTGGCTAACTTAACTAATTTATAAAATACACTTGACTTGACTTACTAAAGTGAAAACTACTATTTATTGTAGGCAGCAAGTAGCTAATAGGTCAGATAGGTGCTCAATAAGGATTTTTTTTTCTTTTTCAAAAATATTTTTTTGCTTCGACTCAAAATGACGGTGCCTAGGATTGACTTAAACAACATTTTTTTTACTTATGTTATTTTGTTTAAACTTAATCGCTCTGATACACATAATTTATTTTAATACTTAATCATTTTTGATATATGCTCTGATACATGTCTTACCCTTATACTTTATGCTTTTATTATATGGCAAAGGGGGAGAGAATGAAAAGAGTTCAAAAGTAGAAATTTCAAAACAATCAAAAGAGTTCAAAAGTAGAAATTTGAAAACAATAGAAAATATTTTTTTTTTCAAAATTATGTCAACACTTAGTTTTTGAAAAACACTTTATTATTTCGAAAAAATGTGTTTTAAAATCTATTAGTTATTTTTTAAAAAAAGAATTCTTTCAAAATTTTTAAGTATTTAAAAAAAACTTAAAATTTTTTTTCAGCTTTTCAAAAACATAAACTTAGTATCTGAACTACATATATTTGAAAAAGGCTTAGTCTAGTTTTTTTTAAATAATATTATCAAGGGGGAGATAACTGATCAAGGGTGAGAGCTTAAGATGAAATCTTTTTTCCCTGTTCAATCATGATTTTTTTTGCTTAACTTTGAACTGGGTTGACATAATCAAAAAGGGGGAGATTGTTGGTGCCAGAAGCTCCAGATCGAACCTTGTTTTGATAAGTGGCAAAGAGTTCATGTTAAGCTAGATTGTTTGTATTGATGAACTTGTTAAGCATGTAGAAAAGTCCTAGGGAAGCTAGGTAAGAAGTCTTTGTTGGTGCAAGTTGCATCAGTGATGTTCTCCTCTAAATGTTTCAATGTTTGTCAATATACTTAAGTTAGTGATACATTAATCAAAGGAAGTGTTAGTTAAGAAAGGTATAACAAAGTGAACCAAAGTCCTAGAAAACCTTGGCACGAAGTCCTAGCTCAACGAATTGGGCACTAAGTCCTAGTGAGTGAAGTTGGGCACTAAGACCTGGCCTAGGGTTGGGCACGAAGACCTGGTTCGAGGAATTGGGCACTAAGTCCTAGTGAGTGAAGCTGGGCACTAAGACCTAGCCTAGGGTTGGGCACAAAGATCTGGTTCGAGGAATTGGGCACTAAGTCCTGGCCGAGGGTTGGGCACCGAAGATCTGGTTCGAGGAATTGGGCACGAAGTCTTGGCCGAGGGTTGGGCACCGAAGTCTTGGACCTAGGGTTTGGGCACGAAGTCTTGGTCCGAGGGATTGATCAACTTAGCTGAGCGATGACTAAGGACATAAGTAGAGATGGGTCAAGGTTCGGACGTCTCGAGATCCGAGAGTATCGAAGGCTAAGTAAAAGTCCACCCGAATGGATTGGGTGGCAACCATCTCCTGAGAGGAGTAGGTTGAAAGCGCGTTCCCGGGGGTGGGAACTTGCGTCGGTTCAACCTAGGGTTTCGGGGAAATCCAAAGTCAGAACCATCTCGTTAAGGCTAAGATTGTGTGTGTATTTGCTTTGTATTTGTGTATCTTGCAAGTACCTAGAATGGAAGACAAAGCAGGCAAACAACGCACAAAGCGGCTGGAAGGCTGGCTGCTAGGCGCCCCCATTGAAGGAGGCACCTAGATGGAGCTAGGCACCCCCATCATCCAGGGTGCCTCAATGAAAGGAGGCAAAACAGGCTTTTATTTAGGCGCCCCATATGATACAGGCGCCCTGGTTGAATGTTGTATCTGCTGCTGTGAGTTCGAAGCAGAGATAAGCTTTGCCTGGGTTCATTGAGGTTCCTGGGACATCCAGGGTGCCCTGGTCAAGAGTGTTATCTGCTGCGGCGTGTTTGGCGCGGAGATAAACTTTGACCAAGCCCTTTGAGGCGCCCCAGTCATCACAGGCACCCTAATGAAGTCTATAAAAGGGGCTTCGACCCCAAGGCTCAAAAGATAACTTTTTGAAACGATTCTAAGCTTCCCAAGTGACGACAAAGCGCTAACGACGAAGCTCTATGACCAGGAGGAAGTGCGTGGCACTTCGGTGGTCCAGATTGGCCGAGTTTCAAATCTTGTTTGTTCGATTTGAATTTATATTCTGCATGTACTTTATTTATTCTTTTGATTGTAATTTGTGCACTGTAAGATGGGTTTCTACGCCTTCGGAAAGTCCGAAAAGGAGACCATTAGTGGACGGGCATTCCCGTGCTTAGGCCTTGGATGTACTGACCCTGGGGGGTTGGGAACCAAGTAAAAAATCCTGTGTGCACTGTGTTTGTTCGTTCTTTCTTCCTGTTTTCCGCTGTGCTACTAACTCTGTGTCCAGAATGAACCGAAAAGTTTACGAAGTTTTCGCGAGATTTTTCCAGTCGATATTCACCCCCTCCTCTATCGACGGCACCGGTCCTACAAGTGGCATCAGAGCTAGACCGCTCTTCACCAGACTAACCGCCGACGGAGCAAAGACGTCAAGAGTTGAGGGGGAGCCCAGGGGTGAATCTGGTATGTTTTTTTTTAAATGTCAATTTTTAAATTACATAGTATATGCTTTAAGTGCAGGGAGAGAGGGCACTATAAAAATCAGTGCCCTACTCGTAAGACTCAGATCTCACCACCGGCGGTGAAGGAAATTCCAGTACCAGGAGTTCGGAGGGACAAGAGCAACGTGCAGTGCTTCAAATGTCAAAATTACGGACACTACAAGAATAAGTGTCCGGCAAAGGTACACAAAATTTACATTCCAAAATTTTTTCAATTTCCTGAACTATCCTATGTAGATAAGTTAGATAATTTTTTTGATAAATTAGAATTATTGCATAATCAAATAAATATCCTACATAACCAGTTACAAAATGTGGATATGGTTAAAATATCCGAAATTAACTGGTTAATCCTTAATATCAATTCAATAATTTCGATAATTAATTCTGATAATTTTTCTAATAATGCTAAAATTAATCCTAAAATTATTAAAAATATATTTGAAGATAATCCTGAAATTATTGAAAATATTTCTGAAGATAATCCTGAAATTATTAAAAATATTTCTGAAGGTAATCCTGAAATTATTAAAAATATTTTTGAAGATAATCCTGAAATTATTGAAGATATTTCTGAGGATATTCTTGAGGCCATTAAAGATAATGCTGAGGATAACCTTAAGGACATTGAACATGAAATTCTTTTAGATGATAATTTAATTATCAAATTTTTAGATAATATTGAAGATTATTACAAAACATTAACTAGTGGCCCAAATTACTGCACCTATTTTGAGGATATTGAAGGATGTGATTTTAATGATAAGAATGAGGAGGAGATGGAATTATTTGAGATCAAGGCTTTAGTTAATAAAGTTCACAAAGATTGAAATAAATCAGAATTCTTAGAGAAACTTGAAAAAATAAATAAACAAGAAATAGAAAAGGAATCAGATATTTTTGAAATATTGAAAATGATGAAATTAGATCCACAACTTTTAACCAACCCAGATATTTTGAAATTTAAATCAAATTAAAAATTAATTAAATTTTAGATAATTCTTAATTAATTCAACTTTAGATAATTCTTAATTAATTCAATTTTAAATAATTCTTAATTAATTTAATTCTAAATAATTCTTAATTAATTCAATTTTAAATAATCCTTAATTAATTTAATTTTAGATAATTCTTAATAATTCAATTTTAAATAATTCTTAATTAATTCAATTTTAGATAATTATTAATTAATTCATTTTAAAATAATTCTTAATTAATTCAATTTTAGATAATTCTTAATTAATTCAACTTTAGATAATTCTTAATTAATTCAATTTTAAATAATTCTTAATTATTTTAATTCTAAATAATTCTTAATTAATTTAATTTTAAATAATTCTTAGTTAATTTAATTTTAGATAATTCTTAATTAATTCAACATTAGATAATTCTTAATTAATTCAACTTTAAATAATCCTTAATTAATTCAACTTTGAATAATTCTTAATTAATAATTCGTAATTAATTCAGCTTTAATTAATTCCTTCTTAATTTATCTTCAATTAATTAATTTAACTTCAAATTTGTTTCAATTAACTTAACTGTAACTCTTAAATAACTTGAACTCAAATTAAATAAAATCTTACCTGGACCGCAATAATTAAATTAAAATTTAAATATGTCAAAGTGGGTTGGCATATTCGCGGGTTTACACGACATGTATCATATCAGGAATTTGATACATCATTAGATACTTAATTAAATGCCTTGACCTATTTGAATCATGCATCAATGCCATGTACATGCATCTGCTATGTTTCTCAATATATGTCATGTCATCCATATTCAAATTTACGCATGATTTAGAACGGTTATAGGAAAAGGATAGTTGAAACTTGAACAACCTAGTATTAGGTGGAGGTGAGATGATAGTACATTAGGGAAGCCCTTCTAATAAGGTCAAGTATATTCTCCTTGGTCTATTTAGTCTGGTGGAACTAGCCGAAGCTACCGATCCAAGACCTAAACTAGTTAGACCAAAAATTTTCAAGAAGTAACTTGAAAATGAATTTTCGATAAAAGGCTTTGTCAAGGAAAGGGTTGTTGCTCCAATAAGGCTAGGGCCAAAGAAGGCCTCTGTGCCTCGCCAAGACCTGGAAGCTGATTACCGAAAATCAAATTCACTTTACTATTTGATAAATTTGAATCTAACACAAGTTTCAATTAAATCTTAGATTTAACAATAAATTATAAAAAATGATTCTAGCATCTCACAACACACCCATAAGGTAACCATTCATGATTGTACTGAGACATCTAAAATGGGTGAGATGTTAAGGACTAATAAATTAAAAAATATTTTTCAAAATTATTTTCCAAAATTCTTAGAATATATTTCTAAAAATATATTTTCAAAATAGTACCTTAACATAATAATGTTTTTATGGATTTTATGCTTGCTTGATTGCTTATATATGGTACACTTTCAAAATTATATCTTTTTGAAAATTGTTTGACCTACACAATTAGACACAAGCCTCTTAGGTCAACACTAAAGTCCCTTAAGGCACTTAGATAGAGTCAAACGATGTTGGTGTTAGGGGGAGTTTTGTTTAAAGTTTTTCTTTTCAAAAATTATACTTTAAAAACATCATTATCATTTCAAAATGTTTTTCGAAAACTGTGCTTTAAATCACAATCATGTATGTTTTCGAAAAGACGTATGCTTTAAAAATTATCTTCAATCCAAATTGAATTTAAAAATTACCATATTGTCATTCAAACTTGTTCTTTTGATTTTGATATACCCTAAAGACACAGAGGAAGTCTACTTAACGATCTACAAGGACTCCGAGGATGTATCAAATTTAGGGGGAGTCTAAATCAAAAAGAAGTTATTTTTAACAAGTATTTCTTTGACAATTACTTTTTGAAATTATTAGATAATTCTTTTGGTCTCAACCAAACCTTAAGACTCAGAGGAAGAGTACTTGTAGTCAACAAGCTTCCTATGACTAAGTCAAGTTTTAGGGGAGGTCAAATTAAAAGAGTTATTAAACATTTCAAAAATAATATGTTATCGTGCACTATATTTTCAAAATCCTGTTGAAAGTATAAGTAATTTGTCTTCCAAGATACTATTAATCTATTTTTCAAAATTTTTGTGGCTTATAAAATTGTTTTGAAATACTTTTTGAAATAATATTTGCTTGGGTTGGAGAATTTTTTTCAGGACACTTAGGAAAATGTCCTTGCTGTTAACAAGGTTTCCTAGAATTGTGTCAGACTGGAAAAGAAACCAAGTCAAGTAAAGTATTATATTTTCAAAATAATAGTTTCAAAAAAAATGCATAATACCTTTTGAAAATACTTACATTGTTGTCAAAAACTCAAGTTTTTCAAAAAGTACTTATATTTTTTTAAAATGCTAATATTTTCAAAAAGTACTTGTAGTTTTCAAAAATGCATAATATTTTTCAAAGTACTTATATTTTCCAAAAGTGCATAATGTCTTTTCAAAAGTACTTATATCTTTCAAAAGTACAAATCTTTCAAAATACTTTTCAAAAGTACTTCCACTTTTCAAAGCTCATAGTATTTTTCAAAAGTTATGCATTTTCCAAAAGTGCCAGACATCTCTTAAAAATCGGAGTCACAGCTATTATTCTGCAGGGCCGAAGTGAACCAACTATTAATCTTACTTGTCAAAAAGTTAGGTTGACAAGATAGTAAGATTAATGGGTAAAATCTCCTCCTACAAATGTGGAAATTCGTATACGCCCACACCATTGTGACATGCGAATTTCTCGATGTGTAGAGGTGTTGGTTGATTTCAAAAATTTATTGTTTTGAGGAATCAATTTATTTTTGAATTCTAAAGTAGTGTATGTTGTGATTCTTAGGATCTTCAAAATGGCTTTTAACCCACTAGCGACCATACTTAAGGAAAACAAACTTACTAGCCCCAATTACATAGACTGGAAAAGAAACCTAGACATTGTCCTTACTATTGAAGAGTATAAATTTGTACTCTCCGAAGACTGTCCTGAAAAGCCTAGCGATAGATCTAGTGAGGATCAGAGGGAGCGTTACAAGAAATGAGTTAAGGCAGATGAGATGGCGCGGTGTTACATTCTGGCATCTATGTCGAATGTATTGCAACATCAACATCAGGCCATGCCCACTGCTTGTGACATGATGCTGAACCTCAAGGATCTCTTCGGGCACCAGGGTCGGGTCGCTAGGCATGTTGCAATGAAGAATCTGATGACGACTACTATGGTCGAAGGGACACCCATTAGGGATCATGTCTTGAAAATGATGGCTCACCTCAATGAGATTGAGGTACTGCGAGCACAAATCGATTGGGAAACCTAGGTCGATATTATACTCCAGTCTCTACCTAGGAGTTTTGAGCAGTTCCGGCTCAACTATAACATGAACAAGCATGAGTATACATTAGGGGAACTGTTAGGAGAACTCCAGGCGGCAGAGGGTCTATTTCGTCAAAGCTCGTAGGCCTTGGTTACTCAGAAGGTTTCTACTTTTGTGCCAAAAGACAGGAAGAAGAAGAAACAAGGTGGGTTCAAGAAGGCAGCGGCGGCAGTATCGCAGGGACCTCGGACTGGCGTAAAGAAGCCAAAAGGCAAGTGCTTCACGTGTAAGCAAACTGGACATTGGATGGCGGACTGTCCCCGTCGTCAAAACAAAGGTATTTCCTCATGCTTTGTCATTGAAACATGTTTAGCGGTGTTATATACCAGTACCTGGTGCGTAGATACAAGGGCCACTGATCATGTCTGCAATACTCTGCAGGGGTTCCAGGAAACCTGACGTCTAGCTGATGGGGAAATCGTGGTCTACATGGGCAATGCTACGGAGGTGACAGCAGTTGTAGTGGGTGATTTTTATTTGTCTTTTGAGAGGAATAAAGTGTTGGATCTGAGAGATAGCTTATATGTACCCTCGTTTAGAAAGAATTTAATTTCAGTTTCTAAGCTAACAAACGATGGATATTCTATTTCTTTTAATAACAAAGTTGTTATAAAGAAAAATAGAGAGGTTATCTGTTCAGGTCTATGGTTGGCAATCTGTACACTCTAGAACCAAAGACTCCCACGATGTAAACAAAAGTTAATAGCTCATCATCTAACCTAAATAAGAGAAAGGAACCTTCTATGATGAATCAGACATATCTTTGGCACCTTAGGCTTGGTCATATTAACCGTAGTAGGATTCAGAGGTTGATAGATGATGGACCCTTGGGTTCATTGGTGGTGGAAGACTTCCCGACCCGTGAGTCTTGCTTGGAAGGTAAGATGACCAAGAGGCCTTTCAAGGCTAAGGGGTATAGGGCCAAAGATGTGCTAGAACTGATTCATTCTGACTTGTGTGGTCCTATGTCAATCTAGGCTAGAGGTGACTTTGAATATTTTGTCACTTTCATTGACGATTATTCAAGGTATGGATACATTTACCTGATGCACCGCATGTCTGAATGCTTTGATAAGTTCAAAGAGTTCAAGGTTGATGTGGAGAAACATCGAGGTAAAAGTATCAAGACACTACGATCTGATCATGGTGGCGAGTACCTCTTTGGAGAGTTTAGGCCCTACCTATCAGAGGTTGGAATTCAGTCACAGCTGACTGCACCCAGTACACCCCAACAGAATGGGGTGGCAGAAAGAAGGAATAGGATTCTTATGGAAATGGTTAGGTCAATGATGAGCTACTTTGACTTACCTGATTCATTCTGGGGATATGCTCTGGAAACGGCAGCATATATATTGAACTTAGTTCCATCTAAGTCAGTCTCTTCTACTCTCATAGAACTGTGGACTGGGCGCAGGTCTAGTCTAGGACATGTTCAAATTTGAGATAGTCCAGCACATGTACTAAAGGGAGATACTGATAAGTTGGAATCTCGTACAGTCGTACGTCTGTTCATAGGCTATCCTAGAGGAACGAAAGGTGGTCTATTCTATAGTCCTAAGGATCAGAAGGTAATCGTTAGCATGAATGTCATATTCTTAGAAGAGGACTATGTGATTAACCACAAGCTCAAGAGTAGACTAGTGCTCGAAGAATTAAGAGGGGACATTCCGACCTTTGGACCAACTATACAAGAGGACACACCACAAGTGACTGCACCGCGTATCACAGAAGATACACAGGTGATACCTCGTCGCAGTGGGAGGGTTGTTAGACTGCCTGAGAGGTTCATATTTTTGGGAGAGTTATCTAACTTGGTCCCTGGTAAACATAAACCAGATCCCTGGACCTATAACGAGGCTCTCCAAGATAAGGATGCAGATTCTTGGAAAAGGGCAATGAACACTGAAAAAGTCTATGGATTCTAATCACGTCTGGGAGCTAGTAGAACCACCTGATGGTGCAAAAGCCATTGGAACCAGAAGGGTCAGACGGGAAGGTTGAGACCTTCAAAGCTAGGCTTGTTGAGAAAGGGTACACTCAGAAAAAGGGTATCGATCATGAGGAGACATTTTCACCGGTAGTCATGCTTAAGTCTATCCGAATTCTCTTATCTATAGCAGCTCATATGGACTATGAGGTATGGCAAATGGACGTCAAGATAGCTTTCCTTAATGAAAGTCTTGAGTAGACCATCTACATAAAGCAACCAGAAGGGTTCATTGTAAAGGACAAAGAGCATCAAGTATGCAAGCTTAATCGATCCATTTATGGATTGAAGCAAGCTTCGCGATCTTGGAACATCTGCTTTGATGAGGTAATCCAGTTGTACGGATTTATTCAAAGTCCGAATGAATCATGTGTATATAAGAGGTGTGACGGAAACGTAGTGGTGTTTCTTGTCCTTTATATAGATGACATTTTGTTAATTGGCAACAATGTCAAAGTGTTATCAGACGTAAGAGTTTGGTTGTCAAAACAGTTTGATATGAAGTATTTCGGACAAGCGGGACACATCCTTGGGATTAAGGTCATAAGGGATCGCCAGAAAAGGATGTTATGCTTATCCCAAGCTTCATATATTGACACTGTCCTGACTCGTTTTAGCATTGAAAACTCCAAGAAGGGTTTTCTACCCTTCAGGCATGGAGTTTCTCTATCCAAGGAGATGTGTTCGAAAACATCAAAGGAGATAGAGGAAATGAAGGTGGTTCCTTATGCTTCGGCAGTAGGAAGCCTCATGTATGCTATGTTGTGCACGAGACCAGATATCTGTTTTGCCGTGGGCATGGTTAGCAGATATCAATGTAACCCTGGATAGGGACATTGGACTGTGGTAAAGCATATATTGAAATACCTGAGATGAACTAGGGATTATATACTGGTTTACCGGGCAGACCAATTAGTCCTTGTGGGTTATACGGATTCAGATTTCCAGTCAGACAGGGACAAGAGTAAGTGTACCTCGGGGTTTGTGTTTACTTTAGGAGGTGGAGCCATAGTTTGGAGGAGTGTCAAGAAGAAATGCGTGGTGGACTCCACCATGGAAGCTGAGTATGTAACTGCCTCAGAGCAGCTAAGGAAGCGGTTTGGCTCAGGAACTTCATCATGGACTTGGATGTGATTCCTGGTTTGCCCAGATCTATCACAATCTTTTGTGATAACAGTGGTGCAGTTGCAAACTCGAAGGAACCACGAGCTCATAAGGCGAGTAAACACATAGAGCGCAAGTACCACCTGATACAAGAAATCGTAAAGCGATGAAAAGTGGCTGTCACCAAGATTACATCAGAGGATAACCTGGCGGATCCTTTCACCAAGGCCCTTCCGGCGAGAGCTTTTAATCAGCATGTGGAGGACACGGGAGTCCGATGTATGGCAGTGAGAGAACAGCAGAGTCTTTTAGTATAAGTGCGAGATTGTTAGATGTGTATACTGAAAGACTTGCTTCTTTTATATATAAGATCGTCTATATATTTTGAAATGAGAATCATAACAACACTAGATGCTTGTTTATATTAGTACATGCATAAAAGTCCTTTACTTTTCATTGTAGATAACATGGTGTGTGGTGACACACGGAAGATCATGTTATCAGTCCCTTACCCAGTATAAGCAAAGGCTCACAGCCGAGATGGAATTGGACAAACCATCGGGATGATTGTAGTGTAATTAGGTGTGGTTGGTCTTGACCATAGAATTACACTAGTGCACTTTGTGTGCATTGAGCAGGACTAAAACCAGAGATCATCTAATTTGTACTGACTTGATAATTGGATTGGATCTCAGATTTTATTATGGAGTATGATCTCTAAATCCCGATATAATAACGGGCACGTATGATTAATTACTATTTCTTTGATTTACCAATGGGCGAGATCTATTCTATTAGATCGATAGACCCGATAAGTTGGGAAATTATATTAATTATATGGTGTGCCATTGATTATTCACGGAATCCGTGTCCTTGTGAGTCGAGATGATGATGCCCCCTTAATGAGCTCAAAAGGTTCATCATGTTAAACCCTGCAGGTGGATTTGATCCAACATGATGATAAGGTTGAGTGATACTAATCAAGGATCCAGAAGTAAATTAATTTAATTTATCAGTAAATTAAATTAATTGACTGGCATTCGATATCTTAAACGTGGTGGGATGGACAACTCATAATATATGGAGCCCATATGAAAATATGGGGGTTGGTGAGGAAGTTCAAATAAGATCCTTTAGTGGAATGGATCTTAATTAATAGATCGGGTTTAGATCCATTAGTGGGCCAAGATCCAACTCCTCCCTCCTCTTGGTCCCTACCTTAGTGTTAGGATGTATACTAAAAGCCTTACCTTTTGGTTAAGATACATCTACATTTTAAAGAGAATCAGAAAATCACACAGTGCATGTTTACATTAGTATGTGCACAAACTGTCTGATGCTTGGCATTGTAGATAACATGGTGTGTGGTGTCACACAGAAGATCATGTTATCAAGTTCTCCGCCAAAGCATAAGAAAGAGGATCACAACCGAGATGGAGTTGGACAAACCATCCAATGGTTGTAGTGTAATCAGGTGTGGTTTATCTTAATCATAGAATCACACTAGTGTACTTTGTGTACATTGAGTAGGACCAAAAGAGAGGTCATCCAATTTTTGTACTAACTTAGTAAATTGGATTAGACCTCGGATAAGATTTAGGAGTACGATCTCTTAATCCCAAAATAATGATGGGCATATATTATTAATTATTATATCTTTGATTTACCAATGGGCGAGATCTATTCTGTTAGATCGATAGGCCCGGTAAGTTGGGAGATAATATTAATAATATGATGTACCATTGATTATTGATGGAATCTGTGTCCTGGTGAGTCATGATGATGATGCCCCCTTGGTGAGCTCAAAAGGAACGTCATGTCAAATCTTGCAAGTGCACTATGGTCCGGCATGATGAAAAGGTTGAGTGGTACTAATCAAGGATCAAGAAGGTAATTAATTTAATTATCAGTAAATTCAATTAATTATCGGGCATTCGATATCTTAAACACGGGGATATGGACGACTCATAATAAGGTAGAGCCCATATGAAAATATAGGGGTTGGTGAGGAAGTACAATGAGATCCTTTAGTGGATTGGATCTCCATTAATGGATCAGGTCTGGATCCATTAGCGGGCCAAGAACCAACTCCTCCTCATGGCCCCTATCTTAGCCCAATAAATACCCCATAGGAGTCATGATACAAGGTCGGTTATATAAGGAATTAATCTCAGATTAATTAAGGGAATAATCTTTGATTAATCTCGGAGTAATTAAGAAATTAATCTCTGATTAATTAAGGAATTACTCCCTATAAATATTGGAATCAATCCTCAATTAATCGACAATTAATCAAAAACCCAAAACCCTTTTCTCTCTCCCCTACGGTTGAGTTTGTGCCGGCGATAGAGGAAGGAGAAGGAGGTTCTCCTTCTTGGCTCACGGCTTCTTTGCCTTCTCTTCTTGGCGTAAAGGATCATCAGGACCTGGGGGAGCTCATCGAGGGAAAGAGGGAGAGCTGAGGTGGCCGACTGCGGCAGATTTTGGCTGAGCGACGCCGGCGGTGGTGGAGGGAAGAAGAAACGTGCTCTTCTTCCTCCTCCTTAGCTGCTTCTTCTACCACCTTCTCAGCCTCTTCTCTGTGTGCGCAAGCAAGGTGCAGAGAAGGGAGGTGGTTGGTTGTGGGATAAACAAGGAATTCTCCTTGTTTTCGCGCTGGCGAGATTGAAGGAGGAGCCACTAGGGTTTCGGTGGGTTTTGAGGGAAGAAGGAGATCTGTTCTTGGTGCTTCTTCCTCTTCTTCATCTTCCAAGTTTTCCTTTCTGGGTAACTGATAATTACCATTTCGACAATTAATTTAGGCTCTCAAACCCATGTTTTGATCCCTTTTTACATGCTTAATCTTGCATTTACACTAGGTTCCATGAGTTATTGCTATTTTAGCTTTGGATGCAATTCTTTTTGTATTTGAGATATTTTGGTATTAAAATTTGAATATAATTTTGTAGGCTTCGAATGATCATGGACCTAGATCAGATTGGATCAAATTTGAGTCAGATTTGGCTTTAATCAAGATGATCAAGCACTGGAGGAACGTGGGTCGTCCAATCAAGACATGGGGAGATCTGAGTCATCTTTCAGCTTCTGATCAATCTGAGCTCATGATAGAGTTAATCATGACCATAGATCAAGATCTGAAGTTTTGGTCCGAATCAGAAGTCATCTAGCCGTTGGATCAAGCTCGAGTGGAGTCTAAGTCGTCCATTCAAAAGGAAGGGTAATCCAAGCCATCCATTGCAGATCTGATCGATCGAAGCTAAGGAGAAGTAGTGTCACGCCTCGAGACCCAGGAGCCGCTGATCCAATATAAAATCGGACAGCACCTCCCCTGTCCGACGGACAATTTACACATACACACAACTAAAACAACACCACGCAGTTTATATTTGGCCTCAGGCCTCCAAAAATATAGATAGACACAACATAAAACACAAGACAACTAAGTAGATCATACCTGACTGCGGACCGGTCCGACTTACGACGAAACAACCAATACAAAAACCCCTTAGGGCACATGACACTCATACGACATATACAAATCACTAACAGAAATATAAAACAAGTGTACTACAAGTACAAGGCAAAAGTATGTCGACGCGATGGGTAGGGACTGGCTGCTGGGCTCTTCTGGCGACTCCAAGTATTTCAACCTGAAAATAAATATATATGGCAACGGTGTGAGTCCATAAACTCAGCGAATACCCAGTAGATATGCATAGTATGTTATAATAACAATAAGCATCTACGTTAATACAGTCTCATAACAACAATATGGAAAAACTAGTACTGGAAATACTGAGGTAGATACGTACCAGAATCCAGCTAACCTGAAAAGAAGACAATGAGTACCATGGAAATATCATTA
This sequence comes from Boesenbergia rotunda, assembly GCA_024364735.1. Taxonomy (NCBI): domain Eukaryota; kingdom Viridiplantae; phylum Streptophyta; class Magnoliopsida; order Zingiberales; family Zingiberaceae; genus Boesenbergia; species Boesenbergia rotunda. The sequence goes on along the minus strand of JAGFNQ010003819.1, from coordinate 1,155,859 downwards.
GTCATATAATCTCAAATAACAAGTCTCCAGAATATGCATGTCAAACAAGTGCAAGAATCAAGTGCAGCAAACAATGCACGATGCAAAGTATGCACATGGTGCAATGCCATGGTCACCCCCTAACTCCAGTCAAGCCACCGAGACAGGCGATACTGTGTCGGCCGAGTGGGTAGAGCCGTGACACTGTCAGCACTCTGCCATCACTGCTCCTGAGTGACCGAGTGGACAGGATGCTGGTGGAGTAAACACTCCGCCCCATGTATATATGGGGGAGATATCTCTCTCATCTCCTCTGGTCTATGGTAAGAGAAGGGATCCCTGCCTGCTACCACGCTCCGAAACCACTACCCCTGAGCGGACGAGCGGAGCAGTACAGAGCAAACGCACACACCTAGCGGTATCCACTAACCCATGAGTGGCCGTGTGTGCATATCATGTGCCGAAAGACGATTAGGCTCAACCACAAGGGAGTCGCTGATCGCCGGCATGCAACAATGCAAGGAATGGTGTATGATAGATACACATACATAATAACTCAAGGATAACCAATAAGTATCAAGAACAGGCATAATAACTCAGGGATAACTAACAAGTGTCCAGAACATGCATAATAACTCAGGAATAACTAACATGTATCCAGAACATGCATAATAACTCAGGGATAACTAACAAGTATCCAGAACAGGTATAATAACACAGGGATAACTAACAAGTATCCAGAACAGGTATAATAACCCAGAGATAACTAACAAGTATCCAGAACAGGTATAATAACTCAGGGATAACTAACAAGTATCCAGGACAGGTATAATAACCAGGGATAACTAACAAGTATCCAGAACAGGTATAATAACTCAGGGATAACTAACAAGTATCCAGGACATGCATAATAACTCAGGGATAACTAACAAGTATCCAGGACATGCATAATAACTCAGGGATAACTAACAAGTATTCAGGACATGTATAATAACTCAGGGATAACTAACAAGTATCCAGGACATGTATAATAACTCAGGGATAACTAACAGGTATCCAGGACAGATACAATAACTCAGGGATAACTAACAAGTATTCAGGACATGTATAATAACTCAGGGATAACTAACAAGTATCCAGGACATGTATAATAACTCAGGGATAACTAACAGGTATCCAGGACAGATACAATAACTCAGGGATAACTAATAAGTATCCAGGACAGGCATAGTAACTCAGGGATAACTAACAAGTATCCAGGATATGTATAATAACTCAGGGATAACTAACAAGTATCCAGGACATGTATAATAACTCGGGGATAACTAACAAGTATCCAGGACATGTATAATAACTCAGGGATAACTAACAGGTATCCAGGACAGATACAATAACTCAGGGATAACCAATAAGTATCCAGGACAGGCATAGTAACTCAGGGATAACTAACAAGTATCCAGGATATGTATAATAACTCGGGGATAACTAACAAGTATCCAGATCTAACCATTCTACCTTAGGTATCCATGCAAGGTATATCTAGGAATCAATTCAACCACACATCGATGGGAAAAAGTATAGGTCTAACACATGTATCCAGATCTAACCATTCTACCCTAGGTATCCATGCAAGGTATATTTAGAGATCAATCGAACTACAGATACAAAGTGACCTATTACTATATCTAAGCACATATGTACGCATGGCAAATATCGAGACTGTATGGAACTAAACAGGAGTCATCTAGACAACATATATCTGATCATAATACATAAAGGCAGGTACAACGTATAAACTTACTATTATCTATAACAAACTATGCATAATAGTAAGACAATATCTAAAAAGATAAGTCAGGGGTACCCGCCTCCAAGAGTATATAAATCTGTATCAAGCCGGAAGAACCACCCGTCCAATATAATCCGCAACCGTAAAGCTAATCAAGTCCCTGTATCAGGGATAGATTTAATTAGCTATTACAGAAAGATAATCCCTAGCTAATTAATCCCTAATCGTGTTAGGGTTTACCAAATCCATTTCTTTCTATTTAATTTCCTTTAATTAAATAGAAAGTTCCTAATTACCCCATGTAATTAAGATTTAGGTTTAGGTTTGCGTTCGTTCTCCAAATTCAAATTCACCCTCCGCAGTTATTAGGTTTGAATTTAACTTGAACCTAATCTCAACCCAAAACAAAATTCATGGTTTAGTATCACAAGACCACCATCTTATCTGAACCCTAAAAGTCAGATTTCCATTGGACCGAGTTCCCAAAACAGCAACCTTATGGCAAGGACAGTAGGTTCCATATGCAAATTCATCACACATCAACACATCACATTTAGATCTCAATCTATAGGATCAATAATCAAACTCTTAAGGTCAGGGTATATAGCAAAATAAAGAAATTCAACACAGCTTTAATCCCAATCCCAATTCATTACAACAAATCATTTTGTACCTTCTCATATACCTTGATCAATCCCTAAATCACCGCACGGCAGAGCTCAACTTAATTGGAGTTCTTCCACCCAGTGAGTTCCGGTGGACCTATTATCCCCGGCAACCTCCACAGCTCCGCGCAGGAAAAGAACAGCCGAGATCTGCTACACAATCCAACCAAACTTCCATTCAAACTCCGAATCCAACAAACAAAACCAATTCATCAATCAAAGAGAGGCAGGACCCTGAGCTACATGATCAGCCCATTTCTTACCTCAATTGGGTGCCTCGGTGGAGCTCAAATCAGAGAAACCAATCTCCAGCCACTGAGGAAGATCCTAGCCTGCCCAACCTCGGATCCCAGCCTGAACGCAGGGCTCGACTCCGCTAGAACACGCGAGGAGAGGAGGAGAAAGAATCGGCTACATCCGCTGCGAGCTAGGGCTCCTCTGCGCCGGTGGACACTCTGTAGAAGCCCAATCGAAGGAGAGGCGATGAAGAGTAGTCGCCGGCGACGGTGGCTGCTACTACTAGGGCACGCGACGAGAGAGGGCGGTGGAAGGAACGCGATCGATGAAGAAGGGGGTGACGTCTTCGTTTGCGGCTAGGGCACGGGGCGAAGGATGTGTTGCGGCCAACAGAGGAGTCGAAGGTGACTTATGGGTGGGGATTTTGCACTTTGGTCCAATCAATTTCAGTCTAATCGCGAGGATGCCCCTAGTTTTAAACCTAATTACCTTTTAGTCCTTGTAATTGTCCGTTTTAATTATAGTTTAGTCCCTAATTTAAGTCCAAGGCTTCGGAAACCCTGAAACCTTTCCGATAACTCTCCGAAAATCTCCGGAACCTAGTCAAAAGTGTCGGATTTCCTAGACTATATCCAGAAAATCCCGAAAAATTTTCTGGTCCGGATTTTCGAATTGCCGTATTTTACAAGTAGATCTTGATCATTGATGGAGATCTAGAAAGTTTGGTTTCAATCCGAGATGATCTGACCGTTGGATTAAGCGAGGATGATCACAGTCGTTCATTTTGAATTGGAATTAATTAAATCAGAGAACTTCTCTGCAGCTCGGGTTATCGCGAGTTATTCATTTGTTCTTAGTTTTTCTCAGCATTTTCTTCTCCGATCCACGCGACCACATCAGATCCAAGCTCATTTCAAGTTCTTGAATCATAGAGGAAGATTTCTAGTGAAGTTTACAAGCAATCTCGTCACTGAAATGGCTTAGGTGAGGGTTTCGCCGAGGGCTCTGCTTCTTCTGAATCGATTCCTGTTTGATCGTCATTCTTCATCGACCAGAGCTGACGATGCATTTGGAGGTGTTCTTCGAGGGCTTTTGAGGGTTCCTGAGCACAATCGCCATCCAACTTATCAAGAAGGAAGAGATTGGGAGATGATTTCAGATGCGCACCAAGCTGCTGATAAACTGATCTCGAGAGTCAATTCTCTGCTGATTTGTCGAGCTAGAGGGTTTCTAGCTGGTTCTTGTGTGACGACAAGAAGGATCATGGATTGAGGGACTGGTTTGATGTTAAAATTTTTGAAAATTTAGTTTCTGAAATCTTATTTCCTTAGCTGTTTCAGCATGTATCAGTTTTCATTAGTATCTGATCAGTCTATTTGGCCGATCAGGCTAGTATCTGATCGGTCTATTCGACCGATCAGGTAAGTATCTGATCGGTCTATCGACCGATTAGGAAGAGGTCTCAGCTCCATTTATGTTCCAATCCTATTTTCTTCAGTAAGTTTTGTGTCAACTTCACATTTCTGCAATTTAGTTATAGATCTTATGCTTTCTTGCCTTTGATATTAGTTCTTGAACTTCAATCCCATAGTTTTGAATTGAATTGCTCAGTTTTCAAATAGCATAAATGTAGTTTCTGAAATTTCGAGTAAGTTTCTTCTTTAGCTGAATTCAGTCTGTTTCCAACTGTTATTTCATCCATTATTGCAAAAAAAAACCCCATCTTACTTGAAAACCCAAAATAGAAAATGACAAAATCTAGCTTGAGTTAAGAATTCTTAACTAGTCCTTAGAAAAATATGACTTGAGGCCCCTATACTACACTGAGATTTGTGAGCTAAGGGTTTTCAACTTATAAATTCAAATTTGAGGCTCATCGTGACTCTCGTTGTGGGCTATCTATCAAATTTTTTGCGCCATTGCCGGGGAAACACACTAGTTGAGTTTGTTTGATTTGAGCTTGTGCTTAGTTTCATATTTTCTGATTCTATTTCATTTGCATTAGCTTTCTATATACATTTGCTGACATTTTGTTTGGTTTATGACCAGGACTGCAGGTGGTGATATTGTGGAGTTTGATCCTGAGATTGGGAGGACCATCAGAGCTAGGAGAAATCAAGGAAGAGTTTCAGAAGCTATTGAAAATATTTCTACTTATTCAAGCAGTCCTATGGTAGAACATCAGAAGACTATGAAGGAGCTTGCAGCCCCTGATGATGCATTTCAGTATTATTGTGTTGCTTATCCAGAGTTAGTTGGAGATTTTGAGTTGAGATCAGACCTAATTCATCTACTTCCTAAGTTTCAGGGACAGTCCGGAGAAGATCCTAATAGACATTTGCATGAGTTCCATGTAGTGTGCTCAACTATGAAGCCTCAAGGGATTTCTAATGAGGACATCAAATTAAGGGCATTTCCATTTTCTTTGACTGGAGCAGCTAAAGATTGGTTTTATTACTTGCCTATTGGACATGTTGCTAGTTTGATTGCTATGAAAAAGACATTTTTAGAGAAGTATTTTCTAGCTTCAAGAACTGCTATTATTAGAAAGAGCATCTGTGGTATTCAACAAGTGGTGGGAGAGACCTTATATGATTATTGGGAAAGATTCAATAAGCTGTGCTCAAGTTGTTCACAACATCAAATAAGTGAGCAACTTCTTATTCAGTATTTCTATGAAGCTCTACTTCAAATGGATAGAATCATGATTAATGCTGCAGCTGGAGGAGCCCTAGTGAACAGGACCCTTGAACAAGCTAGAGAATTGATTCCAAATATGGCGGAGAACTCTCAACAATTTGGAAGTAGGGATCTTACTACTAGAGGGGTGAATGAAGTTGGTTTCAAATGAACAAAAAGAGATCAAGAGTTCTTTGATGGAGCTTACTTCTTTGGTGAAACAAATGGCATTGAATAATGTGAGCCAAAATCAAAACTTTTCAGTAACTTCACCTACAAATCAAGTGATGAGGTTGTGTAGCATATGTTCAAGTCAAGAGCATAATTCGGATTTGTGCCCAAACTTACAACAAGATGAATCATTAGCCGCTTTGACTAGAGGACAATATCAATCAAGGAATGACCCTTATTCATCTACCTACAATCCGAGATGGAGAGATCATCCTAATCTGAAGTATGGGAATTCATTCTATCAACAAAACACTTCACAACAACCCCTACAACAAGGACAGTTGCATTTTCAGAATTTTCAGCAACCTTATCCGCAATTAAAGCAAGGATTTCAACCAATACAGAATTTCCAGAAATCTTTTCAACATTCACAGCAATCTTTTCAACCATACAATCAAAATTTTCAGCAAGGAAATCAGAATTTTCAGCCCCAACAATTTCATCCTTCACACCAACAATTTCAGCCCCAAAGTCAGAATTTTCAGAGCAATAATTTTCAGCAACATCCACCTAGTTATTGTTGGTGCAGGAAGCACCATATCGAACCTTGTTTCGATATTGGCAAAGGATTCAAAGTTAAGTGTTATTTGTGATCTAATAAAGTTACTCAAGTGTGCAGAAACAAAGTCCTAGCGAAGGGCTGCTACGCACCTGGTGAAGGACTGTCAGGAAACAAAGTCCTAGCGAAGGGATGCTAGGCACCTCGCGAAGGACTGCCAGGAAATAAATGTTAGTAATATGAGAGAAGTGTCCTAAGGCAATCGCCTTATGATTGTAATCATTTACTTTAATAAATGAATAATTCACTATTTGAGTATACATGTTCGTGTATTTGATTGAGATCTAAACTCATTTACTGAATGTCCATAATACAATTCACAGTATGAGAGAATTTGTGATGAATTCACAACTAGTGATTATCTCTACATGTGCAATTGTGAAGTATTGAAATTGTCCCTAGTCGATGAATTGATAAATACGGACACTATCAATTCTGTTGAGACTAGCATGGGTTATTCTCTAATCAGCTGATTCTCACTGGCTGGTGACATTGGGATGTCCGGAGATAAACATGAATGCTAGTTAAGGGAACTAGTTCATTAGAGTGACTAGTTGTAAGACTTCATATGGTAATCTACATATAGATATGTCAATGAAGTTCTTACTATAGCATAAGTGCGATGTTCCTTTGACTTGCGGTGTTCAAGTCATCTTGGTCATGAAGACTTATACTTTGACATCTTAAGCAAGCATCTCCAAGGAGGTGTGGACCCAGGATGGTTGGGTATAAGCCGAAGTGCCCGAAGATGTTTGAACAACCTACAAAGGATTCACCACTCCTTGTGAGGAGATGTATACCCAAGGCCTATCGTTGGATTGTTTCTCGAAGCCTCTGGCCAGAGCATAACATGTTCCGAGTATGAATCTCTAAGAAACATGAGAGTAATTAGAATCCGTTGGACGAGAATGATATAGCTTGGGCTAGGTGTGACGTAGTCAGCCTAGTGGGGACTGATACACATAGACCGTGTCCTGAACCAAGTGGGTATAAGATGGTGAAGAGAATGGGGCACGACTCATTATAGCTGCTGAAGGGTTTCAGAATTATTTCTGAGGTCAACCGTTGATCTTTCGATTAGGTTAATTATAGACGGCCAACATAAATCGAAAGCCTATTTAGTCACACACACTACGAGTGATCCGAGGGATTTAAAATGAGTTGAAAATTGGATTTTCCGATCAAGAGAGATAAGTCGAATATGAATTTTTCAGAGATGCATCGGAAGCATAAAATGGCTAAGTCTTTTGAAGACTTATTGGACGAATTAAATGAGTTTAATTCATGAGGTCATGGCTTGGTCCCCACCCTCTTTGTTTGGCCGGCCACAATAAAAAAAGGGAGAACCAAATTGTTTGGTTCAAATTATAAAATAAACCGTGCGTGGTTTGTTTTATGAAATTATGGATAAAGAAATTTATATAAAGAAATTTATATAAAGAGATTTATTTTCATGGAAATTAAAATAAACCTTGGATTGGTTTATTTTATTTTATAAAATCAATAATGGATTGATTTACCATGATAAAGAAATTTATATAAAGAAATTTTTTTCCATAATAAAAGGGGAGACATGGTTGTATTTATTATAAATAAAGTTATAATAAAAAAACTTGGCATAACGGAATAATTCATAGAAAAATTTATAAGATAAATTTCTTATGAAAAATTTATTCCGTTAAAAGGAGACTTGGCGATTAAGAGGCTACTATATAAAGGTACCAAGGCAAGGCTTGGAAATCAATCCAAGAGAATAAGGATTCTTGCCTAGCCTCTCTTCCTCTCCTTCTCTCACTCTCCCTCTTCTAGTGCCGCCGGCCCTAGAGCCCTCCCCCTTTGCCGTGAGCTTCCACCACCAAGAAGAAGCCGAAGAAGAAGAAGAAGCGGGCACGACTCATTCCTTCCTCCCGGAATCTTGATTCCGTTCTTCGTTTGGTGGTTAGTTTTTCATCTCTCTCTTGGTATTCTTGTCGTGCCTTTGGAGAATCTAGTAGTTCTTGTCGGCACGAAACTCGTTGCTTTGCGAAGTCATCCCGAGGAAAACCCGGCGTGGACGCGAATAGAGCCGGAGCTTCCAAGGGACGCTACAGTTGGATCTCGTCCCTTTCTACGAGTTACGCGAGGTATTAAGTAAATTAGTTTACTTTCTGCAAAATTTTAAATGTATGATCATGTCTCCACAACATAAGGTTGCATGCTAGATACTTGGTTAAAATAATTTGAGAAATTATTTATGCTAAACATTCCGCTGCACGTAATTTAATTTTAAAATTACGAACCCGTATCCATGTCAACATGCACCCGATCCCAACAGTGGTTTCAGAGCCGGTTAGTGTTCGACATAATCATATAATTGTTTTGCGGAAAACTTTGTCATGATCTCAATTTTGGAAAATTTTCCAATTATGGAAACTTTCCAATTATGATAAATTTTAGATTTAGGAATTTCAATGTTTGGAAATCCTCATGAAATTTCGCAAACTTTTGAAATATCCTAGTTTCTGAAATTTTATGATAATTGTGAAAACTTCCCATTTTTGGAAACTTTCCAATTTTAGAAATTTCTTATTTTGGAAATTTTTTAATTTTGAAAATATGTAAGTTTTCTTTGTACCAGAAACTTACAATTATTCTGAAAACCTATTATGAAATCTCGCAATTTTGGGCACTTTCTTTTAAGAAAGTCTAGACAAATTTATGGATTATTAATTGACAATTAAATTCGAATTGGTTTTAAATTATTAACAAAATTCTTTATTTTGGATTGAGCCTCGGGGAGCCGTCCAATTTAAAGTTAGTTGTTGTAATTTAATTTCCTATTTTGAATAAAATTGTCATGTTTAATTTGGTTACGCCTCAGGGAGCGGACCAAATTAGATTTACAACAAATTCTTTTTTTTTTTGGTATCTGAGCCTCGGGGAGCCACCCAAAGAAAATAATTTGTTGAAATTAATAAATCCATAAATAAAATATGTAATCAAATCGTGAAAATTTTGAGGTGATTCTCAAACTATAATTTCCTTATTTGATTTAAGAGGTGATGCACTTACATATTATTGTCTCCAAAATTAATTAGGAAAATGGTTTCCTATAGAGTTTTCTTAAATAAGATTTTCATGAAAATAATATGTGGTTGAATTAAGGGAATCTGTCTCTTAATTTAATAAGATTTGATTTAGAGAAATCAAAGTCTTAAACATATTATTTCCGAAATTGATTATGATAATTTAGGAAATTGTTTCCCAAAACAATTTCTTGAATAAAGTATGAAATTAGAATTATGAAATCCGGTTCCTAATTCAGTTAATGAGACATGATAAATTAAGTCACATACATACTTTATTAAGGAAATCGTTAGTACATGACATAATTATATGTCATGAATGTGCTTAGAAAAGAAAGGATGAGACCCAAAACCCCTTACAAAATATTAAGGCTAACACCTTCCATTAATATAGTTAGAACTGGAGTTTTGTTTCTCGTTTGGGTTAATGGACACATCCATGCCCGGCTTGAACCTCAACATGTTCAAACCATGGAATTAGTTTATGATTAATATAGTTGGAGTCAGAGGTCAATCCTTAGTTTTGGTTGTTGGACACATCCAAGCCTGACTAAACGGTTGAATGAGCTCCAACCATATTAAAACTATTTCTTGATTAATGGGTCAGCCTTAAGCTTGGAGCATCGATTTGTTGTGCCACAGCCAAGGTCGATGTAAAGAGAGGTGCAGTTGGGTGCTATGTATAATGTTGCATACTTGTTAATGAGTTAACAACCCAATGATTTATGCAAACATTCAATTAGTTGATAGCATAAAGTGATAGTTACATATATGTGATATGTAATGGGTATAATTACCTACCTTCATATCTAAGAATAACTTGATGGCCACAGCCATGGTTGTTCATATCTATGGTTGGATATCAACCTATTTGGAGGTGTTCCTACGATTTCCCGAATTGATAAAAAGGGTTATTCAATTCGAAAAATAAATAGGATTTAATTAATGTATATTGACGCATTCTTCTCATCTCATAACCTCAATTTGTATTTCTAGGATAATCACCTGATCATGTCTTCTCTGAATTTACGTTCCATTTTGGACACCAATAAATTAACTAAGGACAAAAGGATTGAAAAGGCACCAAAAGGCACTTGCCATCACTGTGGCAAGGAGGGCCACTGGCGAAGAAACTGCAAGGTTTATCTTGAGTCCTTGAAGAAGAAGGCATCCGATGCCCCATCCTCTTCAGGCATCTTCTTTATTGAATGCCACTCTATTTCGTCATCCACCTGGGTACTTGACACTGGGTGTAGCTCACATATATGTAATGACATACAGGGGCTAAGGAATAGAAGAAGACTCGTCAAGGGAGAAGCGAATTTGCGAGTTGGAAATGGAGCAAAGATTGCTGCTGTTGCCATCGGAACATATTTGCTGAAGCTTCCTACTGGACTTGTCTTAGAATTGGATAATTGTTATTTTGTTCCTTCGTTAATAAAGAATATTGTATCTATTTCATGCTTGAATGAAAAGGGTTATCATTTAACTTTTAGTAACAATTATTGTTACATAACTTTAAATGGTGTTCTTTATGGGACTGAAACTTTGTACAATGGTATCTACACGTTAGATTTATCCGGTGACGTTTTCAATATCGAAGTTAGCAACAAACGTGCTCGAATAGATAATCAAATAGACTCCTATACGTGGCATTGTTGTCTTGGCCATGTAAGTAAGAAACGCATGACCAAATTACACCGATGTGAAATTCTGGAATCATTTGAACCTGGTTCATTTGATACATGCGAATCATGCTTAAAAGGCAAGATGGCCAAATTACCCTTTTCCGGAAAAGGTAAACCAGTGAGAGAATTGCTTGGTTTAATACATACTGATGTATGTGGACCAATGTCAACTCTTGCACAAGGAGGCTATAACTACTTCATTACCTTTATCGATGATCACTCACGATTCGGGTATGTGTTCTTGATGAAACACAAATCTGAAGCTTTTGAGAAATTCAAAGAGTTCAGAAATGAAGTAGAGAAACAGCTTGGCAAAAGTATTAAGATACTTCGATTCGATCGGGGTGGTGAATACTTAAGTCAAGAGTTTCAAGATTATCTTAGGGACAATGGGATATTGTCTCAATGGACTCCGCCGTATACACCACAGCATAATGGTGTTTCTGAGAGGCGTAACCGAACCTTGATGGACATGGTTAGATCTATGATGAATCATGTAACTCTTCCAAAATCTTTTTGGGGCTATGCGCTTAAGACAGCTGTTTACTTGCTAAACAGAATCCCGACCAAGGTAGTCTCTACTACTCCATATGAGATGTGGAATAGTAAGAAACCTCACTTAACTCACCTTAAGATATGGGGTTGTCCTGCTTATGTGAAGCGGACTGTATCAGACAAATTGGATGCTAAGTCTGATAAATGTCTATTTATTGGATACCCTAAGGAAACGAAGGGTTACCAATTCTATCATCCCTTGGAACAAAAGGTGTTTGTTTCAAGGCATGCTGTATTTCTGGAAAAGGAATTTCTTTTACAAGAAAACAGTGGGAGTGACATTGAACTTGATGAAGTTCAAGAAACTCCAATAGTCATTACAGAGACACCTAGTCTAGACCCACAACCAATAACTCATAATGATGAGCTATCAGTTGAACCTAAAATAACACCACCTCTTCGTAGGTCTGATAGGACACGCAATATTCCAGAGAGATACGGATTTCTCATAAGTGAATCGAATGACGTGTTACTCATAAGCGATGATGAACCTATCAGTTATGAAGATGTTCTGAAAAGTTCAGAAAGGGACAAATGGCTTGAAGCAATGAAGTCGGAAATGGATTCCATGTACGAAAATCAAGTATGGGACTTGGTTAACCCACTTGAAGGGATTAAGCCCATAGGGTGCCAGTGGGTTTTCAAGAAGAAAACTGACATAGAAGGTAATGTTGTTACCTTTAAGGCTAGATTAGTGGCATAAGGATATCGTCAGAAACAAGGAATTAATTATGACGAAGCCTATTCGCCAGTAGCTATGCTTAAATCCATTCGGATGCTCCTGGCCATAGCAGCTCATTATGATTATGAGATATGGCAAATGGATGTGAAAACAGCTTTTCTTAATGGAAACCTGCATGAGGATGTATACATGATACAACCTGAAGGTTTCACGTCAGTTGATAAAACCAAAATATGCAAGCTTCGACGATCCATATATGGACTGAAGCAAGAATCCAGGAGCTGGAACATCCGTTTTGATGAGACGATCAAAGAGTTTGATTTCTGACAAAATCCTGACGAACCTTGTGTGTACAAGAAGGTTAGCGGGAGTGCAGTCGTATTCTTAGTATTATATGTCGATGACATATTACTTATAGGAAACGATATATCAGTCTTACAGTCGGTTAAAATTTGGTTGTCCAAAACTTTCTCCATGAAAGACCTGGGAGAAGCAACCTATATCCTTGGGATTAGAATCTATAGAGATAGATCAAAACGGTTGCTTGGTCTTTCATAGTCTACATATATAGACCGAGTGCTAAAAAGGTTTAGTATGTCGGAATCCAAGAAAGGTTACCTTCCCATCAGGCATGGGATCAACCTTTCAAAGTCTATGTGTCCGCGCACAGAAGACGAGAGGATTTGCATGAATAAGATTCCTTATGCATCCGCGATAGGATCTATCATGTATGCTATGTTATGTACTAGGCCCGATGTATCGTATGCTCTGAGCGTCACGAGCAGATACCAGTCTAATCCAGGAATGGATCATTGGGCGGCTGTCAAGACAATCCTAAGTACGTAAGAAGAACTAAGGATGTGTTCCTAATATATGGAGAATGAGATATGGTAATACGTGGGTATACAAATGCCAGTTTCCAGACAGATAAGGATGACTCCAAATCTCAGTCTGGATACGTATTTACATTGAATGGAGGCGCAATAAGTTGGAAGAGTTCCAAGCAAGACACTGTAGCGGATTCTACCACGGAAGTGGAATATATTGCGGCTTCGGAAGCAGCAAAAGAAGCAGTCTGGATCAAGAAGTTTGTCTCGGAACTTGGTGTGGTTCCAACCATTGATAAAGCAATACCGGTTTACTGTGACAACAATGGAGCTATTGCACAAGCAAGGGAACCAAGGTCTCATCAGCGATCCCAACACGTGCTTCGCCGCTATCATCTGATCAGAGAGATTATAAGTAGGAATGATATACAAATTGAGAAAATTCCCACTGAAAGGAATTTAGCGGATCCTTTAACTAAGGCCTTGCCTGAAAGCAAGTTTGAGGGTCATGTTAGAGCCTGTGGTATTGGATACCGTAGCGATTGGCATTAGGCCAAGTGGGAGTTTGTTAGTAATATGAGAGAAGTGTCCTAAGGCAATCGCCTTATGATTGTAATCATTTACTTTAATAAATGAATAATTCACTATTTAAGTATACATGTTCGTGTATTTGATTGAGATCTTAAACTCATTTATTGAATGTCCGCAATACAATCACAGCATGAGAGAATTTGTGATGAATTCACAACTAGTGATTATCTCTACATGTGCAATTGTTAAGTATTGAAATTGTCCCTAGTCGATTAATTGATAAATACGGACACTATCAATTCTGTTGAGACTAACATGGGTTATTCTCTAATCAGCTGATTCACACTGGCTGGTGAAATTGGGATGTCCGGAGATAAACATGAATGCTAGTTAAGGGAACTAGTTCATTAGAGTGACTAGCTGTAAGACTTCATATGATAATCTACATATAGATATGTCAATGAAGTTCTTACTGCAGCTTAAGTGCGATGTTCCTTTGACTTGCGGTGTTCAAGTCATCTTGGTCATGAAGACTTATACTTTGACATCTTAAGCAAGCATCTCCAAGGAGGTGTGGACCCAGGATGGTTGGGTATAAGCTGAAGTGCCCGAAGATGTTTGAACAGCCTACAAAGGATTCACCACTCCTTGCGAGGAGATGTATACCCAAGGCCTATCGTCGGATTGTTACTCGAAGCCTCTGGCCAGAGCATAACATGTTCCGAGTATGAATCTCTAAGAAACATGAGAGTAATTAGAATCCGTTGGACGAGAAAGACATAGCTTGGGCTAGGTGTGACGTAGTAAGCCTAGTGGGGACTAACACACATAGACCGTGTCCTGAACCAAGTGGGTATAAGATGGTGAAGGGAATGGGGCACGACTCATTATAGCTGCTGAAGGGTTTCAGAATTATTTCTGATGTCAACCGTTGATCTTTCGATTAATTGGGGATCATGATGTACTAATAGGTGCCACTCATGATCGTTCTATAATTGGTTAATTATAGACGGCCAACATAAATCGAAAGCCTATTTAGTCACACGCACTACGAGTGATCCGAGGGATTTAAAACGAGTTGAAAATTAAATTTTCCGATCAAGAGAGATAAGTCGAATCTGAATTTTTCAGAGACGCATCGGAAGCATAAAATGGCTAAGTATTTTGAAGACTTATTGGACGAATTTAATGAGTTTAATTTGTGAGGTCATGGCTTGGTTTGACTGGCCAAAGAGGGTCCCCGCCCTCTTTGTTTGGCCGGCCACAATTAAAAAAGGGAGAACCAAATTGTTTGGTTCAAATTATAAAATAAACCGCGCGTGTTTTGTTTTATGAAATTATGGATAAAGAAATTTATATAAAGAAATTTATATAAAGAGATTTATTTTCATGGAAATTAAAATAAACCTTGGATTGGTTTATTTTATTTTATAAAATCAATAATGGATTGATTTACCATGATAAAGAAATTTATATAAAGAAATTTATATAAAGAAATTTCTTTCCATAATAAAAGGGGAGACATGGTTGTTTTTATTATAAATAAAGTTATAATAAAAAAAAACTTGGCATAACGGAATAATTCATAGAAAAATTTATAAGATAAATTTCTTATAAAAAATTTATTCCGTTAAAAGGAGACTTGGCGATTAAGAGGCTACTATATAAAGGTACCAAGGCAAGGCTTGGAAATCAATCCAAGAGATCAAGGATTCTTGCCTAGCCTCTCTTCCTCTCCTTCTCTCACTCTCCCTCTTCTAGTGCCGCCGGCCCTAGAGCCCTCCCCCTTTGCCGTGAGCTTCCACCACCAAGAAGAAGCCGAAGAAGAAGAAGAAGCGGGCACGACTCCTTCCTTCCTCCCGGAATCTTGATTCCGTTCTTCGTTTGGTGGTTAGTTTTTCATCTCTCTGTTGGTATTCATATCGTACCTTTGGAGAATCTAGTAGTTCTTGTCGGCACGAAACTCGTGGCTTTGCGAAGTCATCCCGAAGAAAACCCGGCGTGGACGCGAATAGAGCCGGAGCTTCCAAGGGACGCTACGGTTGGATCTCGTCCCTTTCTACGAGTTACGCGAGGTATTAAGTAAATTAGTTTACTTTCTGCAAAATTTTAAATGTATGATCATGTCTCCACAACATAAGGTTGCATGCTAGATACGTGGTTAAAATAATTTGAGAAATTATTTATCCTAATCCTTCCACTGCACGTAATTAAATTTTAAAATTACGAACCCGTATCCATGTCAACATGCACCCGGTCCCAACAACAAAGTCCTAGCGAAGGACTGCTAGGCACCTGGCGAAGGACTGCCAGCATATAAAGCCCTAGCGAAGGACTGCTAGGCACCTGGCGAAGGAATGCCAGGATACAAAGCCCTAGCGAAGGACTGCTAGGTACCAGGCGAAGGACTGCTTGGTACTGAAGACCTGGCGAAGGACAGCTGGGTACCTAGTGAAGGACACAACCGGAGGAGCCGGTTGGCAACAGGTAAATTCTCACGAGAGGAGTAGGTGATGACGCGTTCCCTGTCGAGGGAACAGTAGGCGTTGATTCGACCTAGGGTTCCATTTTGGAGACCCAAAGTCAGAACCAAGACAGCTAAGGCTGTATAATCATAACATATTCTTGTTTTATTGTATTTGCAACTAACCCTAGATGCAAGACCAAAGGAACGAGTCTCTGCAGCTCAGAACGCCTCAAGGGAGAGAGGCAACAGCTGAGTAGGGCGCCCCGATGTCCCGGGCACCCCCAAGGTCAAAGCAAAATAAGTAAAGCAAGAGAACGCTTCGGAAGCTCACTGGGGGGCGCCCCCGTGCTCCCGGGCGCCTCCGGATGACTTGGGCAACCCGGCTTAAGTCAACGAAGCGGATAATGATTATCCAGCCGAGAAGCCCGCTGAAAGAGTCAACCAGGGCGCCCCCTGCGTCCCGGGCGCCCCCAGTCAAACCTCAGCCCGATCCTTGAGGGATAAAGGCTGATCGAGACTGTTGCGAATCGAAGGCCATGTAGAGGGCGCCCCCAACGTCCAGGGCGCCCCCAGGACTGCTATAAATAGCGCTCGACCCCCAAGGCTTTTGAACACTTCTTTCCAACGCCACTACACTCTTCAACTCAAGCGCTCTGCTCCGGAAACCCTCCATCTCGAAAGTGAAGTGCCGACGACGACCCTCTGCTCAGAAGTACAATCTACAACGGGCGTCGGTAACGAAAGAGCTTAAGTTTTAATTTACTATACTACAACTGTAATCTTTTTGTAAACCTTTTTGCGCATATATAGAATTGCCCCCAGTAAACGGTCAACGACCGTGGGCCTTGGAGTAGGAGCCGACCGCGACTCCGAACCAAGTAAATCGTGGTGTTTGCGTTTGGTTTTCGTGTTAATTTTTCGCTGTGCATACTCTCTCTAAATTCGAAATGGTTTACGATATTCACCCCCCCTCTATCGTATTCTCTCGATCCAACAGTTATCGACCCAATTTCCAGCAATTTCAACAGCCCATTCAACCATTTAATCAGCCCCAACAACCTCATTTTCAGAATTCATAGTCTACTCACAATTTTCAGCAACCTAATGTTTCATTTCAAGACCAATAAAAGTCCCATGTTAATCAAGGAGGCTTTGGGAACTCTAATGGATTTAATGCACAACAACAAAGGCTTGAAGAGATGATGCAACAAATTCTACAACAACAGCAAATTTTACAACAACAACAAGGGAAACAAAAGAATGATTCCACTCTTCAAAACATTGAATGACACATTAGACAACTTGCAAGTGGGATGAATCAAATGCAAGCTCAAGGATCGAGTCAATTACCTTTTCAAGCTACTCCTAATCTGAAGGGAAATGTTAGTTCAATAACTTTGAGGAGTGGGAGAGTGACTTCAAGTCTAAATGCTCAAAGGGATGATTTTTCTGAAAAATTTTCAGCAACTTATTTTCCAACTCAGAACAACCCCAAAATGTATTCTACACTAGTTGATTGTGACCCTAGTTCAATCCTAAGTCCTTCTTCTATTGATCCTGTGATTTTGGTGGAAGAAGAAGAAGAAATCAGTAAAAAAAGTACACCTACAGCAGCTACTCCACTTGAAATTTCTGCTCAAGATCCACTTCCAAAAATTTCAGCTGAAGAGGAGGAACCTAGAGTCCCTTTACCTTTTCCACAACATAAGATTCAAGCTAAAAAGCATGTAGAGGAGGAGAAGGCAAAGGAGTATCAAGAGCTTGTGAAACTATTCAGTAAGGTGGAAATAAATGTGCCATTGTTGTCCATGATCAAGCACATATCGAAGTATGCCAAATTTCTTAAGGATTTGTGTGTGCACAAGAGGAAGCTAAAGGGGAATGAATTGGTCAGTTTAGGAAAGAATGTCTCATCTCTTATTCATTCAATTCCCCAAAAATGTGAAGATCCAGGAGTATTTACTATGTCCTGTGAGATTGGGAGGACTCTTTTTCATGATACCATGTTAGATTTGGGAGCTTCTATTAATGTGATGCCTAGATCAGTTTTCTAGATGCTCGGTATTGGACCTTTGTAGCCTACAGGAGTGGTTATTCAGCTAGCAGATAGGAGTCAGACTCACCCAACTAGAATCATTAAAGATATATTAGTGAAGGTGAAGGAGTTGATTTTTCCTGCGGACTTGTATATCTTAGACATGGAGGAGGATTATCTTGGGCATAGATCTCCACTTATTCTTGGGAGACCATTATTGAAGACTGCAAGGACGAAGATTGATGTATATGCAGGCACACTTTCTATGGAGATAGGAGACACAGTGGTGCAGTTTAGTATTTTTGATGCTATGAAGCACCCTAGAGAGGATCATTCTATCATGAGCATGGATATTTTAGATGAGCTAGTTGATGCAGATTTATTTGCTGATAGCGTTCCATTTGGTATTCACAGAGGATATTTTAGCTCAGATGAGGCTAAGGATGCATTAGCTATAGAGGCAGCTGATTTGAAGATTGTATCTGATTTACTCACAGTTGGAGACGATTCTATAGGTGTAGGGGATTGCACTGAGCCCTAGGGTGTAACGACCCGGAAAATTTTCTCAATATTTTCTTTAAAAATATTGACCATGCCTAAATGGATTCTCGAGGAACGTAGGGACACTAGTGTAAACCTTAGTATGATGCTCCATGATTTTCGATATACAATAAGAAGCTAGGTGCTAATAGGCCTTACATGGGTTTTTCCTAGTACCATGGTTATTAGTGGATTCTAGGTAGAATTTAATATAAATAAAAATGGGTTTTAATTAGGAATATTAGCATGATTATGGGTGGGCCTTAGGGGAATTTTCGAAATTAATAAAAAATTAAAATAAAAATAAAATAGGGAAAAAAATAATAAAGTGCATGCACCAAGGATTGAACCTTGGACCTATGGTACCACCATGCATATACTAACCAATTCACCTAGCAAGGGAGTGCTAGGAGAGAATGAAGTAGATTTTTGTTAAGGCTAAAGGAAGTGAAGAGTCATAGCATCATGTCTCTTCACTTGCCTCTTTCATCTAGTATATAAGAGGGAGGAATGGAAGAGACAACTTAGCACTTAAGCATTTGTCTCTTCATCCACCAAAAAACTCCTTCTTCCCTTCTTCTTTCTTCTTCTAGCCGAAACCCACAAGGGTTTCATTCCCTTGGAAAAAACCTTCACCAAGGACTCCATCTTGAAGATCTAAGGCTTTCTACAAGGCTACAAGGGCTAAGGAGAAGTTTGGGGTCAAGAAGGTTTCTTTTTACTTTCTATTCAAGGTTTATAAGCAAGATCAAGGAAGGTAAGAGCCCCTCACCTATGGTATGATAGCTTCCAAGTTGTTTAACATGATAGAAGTTTTTATTGGCACACCATGTTGAGAAATCTATAGTTAGGCTTTGTGGAGGTTTCGGCCAAGCAAGGTTTTGGGCTAAAAATCATGTTAAAGACCTCTCTTATGTTTTCAAATGTTTGCTTATGATAGGTTAACCATAAAAGTATAATTTTGGAAATTTTGTAGCACCCTAAAATCCCTTAGGGTTTCGGCCACCATCAAGGTACCATGGCTAGGTTTAAACTCCAACCCTTCAAGCATGATTAGTATGTTTCCTATGATATCATATGGGTAATAATGGTGATTATATGAATTTTCCTATGGGCTTATTACCCTTCTAGGGTTTCGGCCAACACATGGTTTAGGTCTAGGATTTAGGGTTAGATCCAATCAAGGGTTCAAATGGTTTTCTATGGCATAATAGGTAGTGTATTGGATGTTAATCATGACCTATGTCAATTTTCCATGGACCCATGGTCCTTTAGGGTTTCGGCCAAGTCCCTAATCTAGGGCTTGGATTGGGCTAAGGCCTCAAGGATGCATGTTTATAAGTTACCATGATGTAAGAACATAGTTAAGCACGATGTAAGGATCTTTATATTACTAAAATCTTAGCTTATGTGTTATGTAACATGACCTTGTATGTTAGGTTCTATGTTATGCTTTACTCATGGATATTTAGGTCATATAGCATGAACATAGGTAATTGATGTAGGGGTATGTTATGTTAAATAGAATGATGCTTGTAGAAGGTTAAATGCTTATAATAGATGTATGTGTACGAAAGTCTATCCATGTTCTATGATGAATGTCATGTACTTAAGTAGTATGCATCATGTTCATATGTATCTTACCATGCAGGCTCTATGATGGATACTAGGATTATGTATGCTAGATGAAATGTATCATGTATGAATTGCATGTTTATCTATGTACCATGATCATGCAAGCTTTATGAACCAAGATAATGTTTATGCCTGGTGACATGATTATGCATGTATGTTATATTTTATGAATAAAGAAGATGGATGAAGATGATGTTTATGCCATAAGTATGAATGATAAGTATGAATGATGAAGGCATAATGATGTTATGAAGTAAGTATGAATGATGAAATGCCAAGCATGTTTATGTCATGCTTCATATAACAAGATTATGTTTATGTCCTAAGATATGTCAAGTATAAATGATGAAGCATGCATAGTTATTTTACTTTATGAATGGGCTTGTACCGGACAAAAGTAAGGGTCCAAGGGATGGGCACCTTAAGAACGCCTCGGTTTTGGACTACCATAGTTGTCCACGGTTCTGGGACTACCGTAGCTGTCCAACATGGATGGGCACCTTAAGAACGCCTCGGTTTTTGGAACTACCGTAGCTGTTCCTACCCTAGTAGGTCGAGACTAGCTACCTCGTATTTACTTAGGGATGCGCGCTTATGATGTATGTATGTGGTACAAGCCGGGGACCCCAATGATGTTATGATTATGTTTAAAAGTATTTAAAAGTATGATTTTAAATTAAGCATCCTTATGTATACGCATTTGACTCATACATTCATTCATGTTATGCATTATGCCCTGATAAGTATGTTTTATGCTTATGCTTATGTTAAGACCGTGCTTATACCCATACTAAGAATTATGTTCATGAATAAGTATGTTATGCCATGATAAGTATGTTTCATGCTCATGTATGTTAAGAATTATGTCATGATAAGTATGTTTCATGCTCATGTATGTTAAGAATTGTGCCATGCTAAGTATGTTTTAAGTTTATGTTTATGTTAAGAATCATGCTATGTTAGTTGTTCATATACTTATGATTTATGCCAAGACTATGCTTATATTTTATGTTCAGAATTATGTTATGTCAAATGCCTTATGTGGTTATGTTTAAGTGACGTATGATTTTAGTGAGTAGGAAAGGGTCTTACTAAGCCTATGTGCTTATAGTCTTATTTTCCTCGCACCGCAGATCAAGCAAGAGGTTACTAAGGGAAGCAGCAGGAGGGGCAATGTAACGCCCACTTTTTTTTCCATAAAGCGGCATTACGTTGACATGAGTAGGGCAAGTAGACATCATAAGGGCAGCGGAATAACTTTATTCTTACACATACATGCCCTACTACCATTCTTAACATAATGACATGGAAACTTGGCATATTGACTTCATACTTAAGCATCATATCATGTCATACTTAACATCACCTCATAGAGTTCCATAAGTCATTATTCAATCATTCAAGCATATAAGTAACCAAAGTAAAGTTCTAGTATAAACGGTAAACATATGGTTTCCTGGGCCAAGTCACTACCACACACATGCGTTCTTGCCCTCCTGCTGCTTCCTCATTGTCCCCTTGAATGATCTGCAGTATAAGGAAATAAGACTATAAGTACACAGGCTTAGTAAGACTCTTTCCTACTCACAAAAACCATTCATCATCTCATAATGAGCACATGAAACATTAACATACTTGGTGCTCTACTCAGAACATAACAACTTGAATCACTTATCATATACTTGACATGGCATGAACATAAACATAAGTGAACATTTCTAGCATGGCATGAGACATGGCATAAACGTAAACATAGTAAACATTCTAAGCATGGCATGCTACATGGCATAAACATAAACATAATAAACATTCCTAGCATGGCATAATACATGGTATAAACATAACATAATAAACATTATTAACGTGGTATAATACATGGTATAAACATGTCTATAAGGTGTAAACCAACCTGTATGGCATAAACATAGGCATACTTCCTATCATAGCATATGAGCATCTTCTTAACATAATCATGACATAGATCATTTACTCTCATGCATATTTCTTAACATGAAGCGTAAGCATAAAATTTTATTAGCATAGCATAATGCATAACATGAATGAATGCATGAGTGGAATGCATATACATAAGGATGCTTAACTTTTTAAAAACATACTTTTAAATGTTTAAACATAATCATCATAGCATTGGGGTCCCCGGCTTGTACCACATACATACATCATAAGCGCGCATCCCTAGCAAATCCGAGGTAGCGAGCCCCGACCTACTAGGGTAAGGACAGCATAGTCGGTAGTCCCCGAACCGAGGCGTTCTTAAGGAGCCCATCCCTGTTGCACAGCTCCGGTAGTGCCAGAACCGTGGACAGCATAGTCGGTAGTCCATAACCGGGGCGTTCTTAAGGTGCCCATCCCTTGGACCCATACTTCGGTCTGGTACAAGCCCATTCATAAAGTAAAATACTTTACATGTTTTATCATTCAGAAGACATTCATAGCATAACCATGTTACATAAAGCATGACTTAACACATGCTTGTCCTTTCATTGTTCATACTTATTGCATAGCATCATGATGCCTGAAAGGCATGAGCATTATCTTCATTCATAAACATGGTATGCATCTTCTTTCATAAACATGGCATGCATCTTTATTCATTCAGCATAGCATGCATCATTTTTATCATGAACATAAACATAACATACTTATCATGACATCGTTCTTATCATGAACATAAACATAACATACTTATCATGGCATCATTCTTATCATGAACATAAACCTAACATACTTATCATGACATCATTCTTATCATGAACATACACAATAACATAGCATGATTCTTAACATAACATGAGCATATAACACAGCATGGTTCTCAACATAACATAAGCATACATAGGTAGGACTTTCATAAACATGTTACCTACTATCCAAGTGCATGGCATAGAATATAAGACATTCATAAATAACCCTATTAAGCATGGCATCCAATCATAAACATACAAACATAAAACATGGTGCTTGAGGTTAGGGTTATAGGTAACTTAATTTCTACCACATGCTTGAACCTATATATATACTTCATAATAAGCATAAACCATGATTCTTCGAACCCTAACTCCACCCCAAACCCTAGATACATGGCTTGGCCGAATCCTATAAGGTGGAGTTCCATCAATTCCATAAACATGTAAGATAGCATAAGGTAAAGGAACAACCATACCTTATCCGTAAGACCATAGGAAGACATTAGGGCTCATGATTAGGGTTAACCCTAACCTTTAGCCCTCCTTCCTAGGGCTGACCGAAACCTATAAGGGCATGGGTGCATGGAAAAATTCCATTAAGATCCCCAATCAACCATTAAACACCAACCATACCATACCATAGGGGCCATTAGGGCCCTTACTTGAGGAAAGCCCTGACTTTTGCCCTACTATCCAACTTGGCTGAAACTTGTGGGGTCACAAAGCCTTGTAAAAGTTCACATAAGTCACCCACAATCTCCCTTATATCATGATAATACACAAAACACATGCTTGAGGGTTTAGATTCAACCCAACCCATGGGTTCATGGGATTGGCCGAAACCCTAGGGGATCCTAGGGTACCCTAAAAATTCTCAAAAGTTATATTTAATCTCTAAACATCATGAGAGCACATTAGAAAACATGATGAATATTTTTAGCATCATCATGGACCCAAAAATCCTAGTGGCCGAAACCTAGGTTGGGGTTCATGCCTTCTTTTCTTTTTTTTCCCAACATAAAATCTCAAACAACTTCATATTATGCTAAAATCCAAAATGAACTATTATACCACAGGTGAGGGAGTCTTACCTTGGTTAATCTTGATTTTTAGACATTAAAAGAGAAGGAAATTGTAAATCCCTTGGACACTTGAACCCCCTTGCCCTTGTAGCCTTGGAAAACCTTTAGATCTTGGTGATGAGACCTTCTTGTGGAGCTTTTCCAATGGAGAACCTCTCCTTGAGGTTTTGGCTAGGATGAGGGAGGAGGAGGAAGAAAAATGAAATTGATGGAAGGAAGAAGGTAACTCCCAAACCCCCTTCTTTATAACCCATTCAGGAGGGTAAGTGAAGAGTCATGGTGTCTTTTCCTCTTCCCTTAAGCCTTAACCAAACTCCATTTCATTTCCTCATAGCACTCCCTTGTTAGGTGAATTGGTTAAAGCATGCATGGTTGTACAAGAGGTCCAAGGTTCAAATCCTTGGTCCATACACTAATTTTTATTTTATTTTTCTATTATTTTCCCCAAAATTCTGAAAATTCTCTAGAAATTCCCCCATAATTATGTTAATATTTCTCATTAAAACCCCTTTATATTTATATTAATTTTTTTACCTAAAATTCACCCATAATCATGGTACTAGAAAAGCCCATATAAGGCCCATTAGTACTTAACTTCTCAATTTAAATAGGAAACCATGCTAAAACTCACCCATAATCATACTAATATTCCTAATTAAAATCCATTTATATTTATATTAAATTCTACCTAAAATTCTCCAATAATTATGGTACTAAAAAGCCCATATAAGGCCCATTAATAGTTAGTTTTCTCAATTTAAATGAGAAAATATGGATTTCTAGGCCAAATTTTGTATTAATATTTCTAGGTCCCTCGGAAAATTATCTAGACATGCTCAATATTTTTAAGAAAATATTAAAAGAATTTTCCGGGTCATTACAGGCAAGAGCATGTGTGTGTGTGGCGGTGACTTGGCAAAGGATTTTTCTATTTACACCTATCGCATGTCTTGTGTTTATAATGCCTCCTTTGGTTTATGCTAAACTCATGATAGTTATGCCTAAGAAACAACTTACTACTCCTGATGTTTATGGATAAGTTACTTGCTACTCATGATGCTTATGGATATGTTATGAAAAGTTTATATTATAATGCTAGGTATGCTGGTAATATGCTAAGTTACAACGTCACCATGTTCATGAATGATAATTTAGGCATGTATATATATGTTTCATGGATTAGTTGTATGGTTAAACGCATGTGTAGAAGAAAAAATTATTCCGCTGCATTAGGATGTTTATATGTGTACAATGTATGTTAGCGTAACGCCGCTTTCTCGCCACACCATAAGGTGTGGGAAAAAGGCGGGCGTTACAGGTTGGTATCAGAGCAGTTGCCATCTCACTACACACACACATCTCACTACACACACATCAAGCCTTCTTCCTGCTGCTTCCAAGTAAGTACTTTTATGCATATTTGTTTTCTTTCTTTATGATCCTGGAATAAGCAAGTATGGATGATACCTTATGATTCTAGAATAAGCAAGTATGAATGATACTTTATAATAGCATGTACTTCTGGGATATGTAATGTGAACAACACTTTACCTTATTTTTATGAAATTAATACTTTAGAATTTAATATGGAGGGTAGGAATAACGATAACTCATATTATCCATAATTGTCCTTCATGAAGGAAAGCATGGCTAGAAGACAGAGTAACAGACTTAATGAGACTACTCCCTTGCCTAACCTGATGCAATTAGTAACCCAACTTCAGCGTCAAGTTACCGAGCAGTAGCAAACCATTAATACCCTGATGAACCAATAAGAAAATTCTACTACTCCACCGGCGAACCAGATTGCTATACTTGTCGCGCCTACGGTTACGCAAACTCCTCCAACAGGCTCGACCACTGTAGTACGACAAGAGGCTTATTTGATCCAGTGGTTGAGGCTGAAACCGGAAAATTTCTCGGGTGTTGGTGAACCGTGGGATGCCCAAGCGTAGTTCAAAACCATAGAGAGTACAATGGAGCTGCTGGACTGGCCTGAACATGAGAAGATCAAGTGTGCATCATTCTGCCTTTCTGGGGATGCCAGAATGTGGTGGGAAAGGGTCAAGGCCAAGAGACAGGTGAACCAAATGACGTGGTCAGATTTTGAATCAGAGTTCTTCGAAGAATTCTTCAATATGACGAGTTCACGGAATTCCGACAGGGTCTCGGTCGATGAAGCTGTAAAGAAATTTAACCGATTGGCTCGTCTATGCCCTGAGCTGGTTCGCACTGAGAAAGAAAGGGTCCGACTTATGTTGAAGATGTTGCGGCCCGAAATAGCTCTGAACGTAGCTAGCAGAGTTAACAGACCGCAGACTGCAGAGGAGCTGTTTAGTAGTGCCCTACTCACCGAACATTACCTGAACAATATCAACCAACAAAGGAAGGCATTAAATGAAAGTAAGAATCAAGTTCACTCTGGGATTCTCGATTCATTATCTTTCATTATCCCTAATGTTCCATCCTTTTATTAACACTCAGGGGGTCAGAAACCTCAGAGTACCAACGCTAATTGGAAAGGAAACCAGGGTGGTAAACTACAACCATTGAACAACCCCTAAAGGGGCCCAACAAATAAACAGTCTTGGTTTCCCCTGTGTGCTACATGCGGGAAAATGCACCCCGGGGAATGCCGCAAAGGTATGAACCGGTGCTTCATCTGCAGAGTGGAAGGGCACATGGCCTCTTACTGTCCTACCAGGAACCAGGCACCTCCCCAACAGCTTGTTCAGTACCAGGGTGCACCCGCGAAACTACATTATATGCAAGCGGAGCCGGAGAGTACCCTGATGAGCCAAGGGAGATTGGAGGCCCCACCAACTATGGCAGATGCCAGGGTTTTCTCTATTACTAAGGAGGATGCCGCGAATGCTTCAACGGTGGTCACAGGTCAGATACTTATTTACAGTTAGCATGCTACCTCATTATTTGATACTGGGGCAACGCACTCGTTCATCTCTACATTCTACACTAAGAAGATAGATATGTCTCCACAAGTTTTAAACTACAAGTTCTTAACAACCCTGCCTTCGGGAGAAATAATGACATCCACTCACATGATGCGTGCGGTGCCAGTCAAAATTGCGGGAAGAGAACTCTACTGCGATCTGATAGTACTCGACATGCAGGACTATGATGTTATAATGGGAATGGATTTTCTTAGCAAATACGGTGCTTCTGTCTAGTGCCGTAAACGAAGGGTGGTCTTTCAACCCGAGGCAGATTCTACGTTTGAATTTTTCGGAGAGCCAAGGAAAAGAACCGAGAAATTCTTATCGACTCTCAAAGCACGGAAGATGTTAGACAAGGGATATACTGGTTTTCTAGCACATGTGGTTGACGTAGGTCAAACAAAGGATCAGTAGTTGGAAGATGTCAGAGTTGTATGTGAGTACCCAGAGGTATTCCCGGATGAATTACCGGGGTTAGCTCCGGATAGAGAGGTGGAATTCGAGATCGAATTAGTTCCTGGTACTAACCCGATCTCCAAGGCACCCTACCGTATGGCGCCGGTTGAATTGAAGGAACTTCAAGAACAACTACAGGAGTTGCTCGATAAGGGACTTATTCATCCTAGTCATTCCCCATGGGGAGCTCCGGTACTGTTTGTGAAGAAGAAAGACGGATCTATGCGAATGTGCATAGATTATCAAGCACTGAACAATGTAACGATCAAGAACAGGTATCCCCTTCCAAGGATAGATGACATGTTTGACCAATTAAAAGGAGCTACCGTGTTCTCGAAAATCGATCTGAGGTCTGGTTATCATCAAGTCAAAGTAAAATAGGATGATATCCCGAAGACGGCCTTCCGAACAAGGTACGGGCATTTTGTGTTTGTTGTCATGCCCTTCGGCGTGACCAATGCTCCTGCTATGTTTATGGACCTTATGAATCGGGTGTTCTCGTCTTTTCTTGACAAATTTTTAATTGTCTTCATCGACGATATCCTTATTTATTCAAGAGACCAAGAAGAGCACGCCAAGCATCTGAGGATAGCACTACAGACTCTTCGGGAAAAACAACTGTACGCCAAGTTCTTCAAATGTGAGTTCTGGCTTGACCAAGTAGGCTTTTTGGGCCATATTATTTCCAAATATGGGGTTATGGTAGACCCAACAAAGATTAAAGCTGTGAATAACTGGAGCCAGCCGAGGATCGCCAGCGAAATCAGAAGTTTTCTTGGGCTGGCGGGCTATTATCGGAAATTTGTGGAGGACTTCGCAAGAATTGCAGCCCCTCTAACAGCTCTCACCCGGCAGGATAAGAAATATGAATGGATGAAAACTGTGAAAAGAGTTTCTTGGAGCTAAAAAGGAGACTTACAAGTGCTCCAATTCTTACCCTTCCGGAAAATAACCAGGGCTTCGACATGTATAGCAACGCCTCCCGACTGGGACTTGGAGCTGTGCTTATGCAGAATGGTAAAGTCATTGCCTACGCCTCTAGGCAACTTAAAGAACATGAATAGAATTACCCCACCCACGATCTAGAATTAGCTGCTGTGGTCTTCGCTCTTAAGATATGGAGGAACTATCTGTATGGTGCGCAGTGTAGGATTTATACAGACCACCAGAGCCTGCGGTATTTCTTCACTCAGAAGGACCTAAATATGAGACAACGCCGGTGGCTGGAGTTGGTAAAGGACTACGACTGCGAGATCTTCTACCATCCAGAAAAGGCAAACAAAGTGGCCGATGCACTCAGCCGGAAGTCAAGCGCCACCTTGATGTCCATATCTAGATTACCCCGACCACTCGAAAGGGAAATTATGAAGTCTGGGGTCAAGGTCATCTCTGGATGGCTTTCTACTATGACATTATCACCGACGCTGTTCGAGGACATATTGGACAAACAAGATGGTGATCCGAGCCTTCATAGAATCAAACAGGAGATCCTAGAAGGAAAGGGTGATGGTTTTCATTTCTCCAACGGGGGAGTACTCTATCTTAGGCATCGTGTTGGATCGAGAAGCCCGATAGAGGGGGGGATGAATATCGGCAAACTTTCGGATTTGTATAAGAATAGGTACGCAGCGGAAATTAACGAAAAGACACAGAGACGCAATCGATTTACTTGGTTCGGAGCCTGTGTCGACTCCTACTCCAAGGCCCACGGTCGTTGACCGTTTACTTTGGGCAATTCTATATTTGGCGCAAATAGGTTACACAATTTGATTTACAAAATTAAATGCAATAAAATATTAAATAAAAAAATACGCTCTTCTTTTTACCGACGTCCGGAGTAGGTCGACTCTTTCGGGGCAGCAGGACGTCGTCAGCTCGAGGTGAAGCGTTTCCGGAGCAAGGCTTGAGCACAGAAGAGCGTGGAAGCTTTGGAGCGAAGTTGATGTGAAGCTTGGGGTCGAGGGGTGCTATTTATAGCACCTAGGGCGCCCTGGACGTCGGGGGCGCCCTGCCACGTGTCAGCCGATCCACACTTCGCTCGGTCAACTTCTATCCCGCTCGAACAGGGATTAAGTTTGACCTCTGGGGCGCCCTGGTCACTGAGGGCACCTTGGTTGACGCGTTCTTCTCGGCTGGATAGGGCTGGAGCTTCGCAGTCTTGGGCTCGAGGCGCCTTGGCTGCTGAGGGCGCCTTCGCTGACCAAGGCGCCTTCACTGCTGAGGGCGCCTTGCCCAGTAAGCAGCTGAAGCCCTTTTTGCTTCGCTTGGTTTTGGTTCACCTTGAGGGTGCCCTGGACACTCAGGGCGCCTTACTCAGCTGCTGCCTCACTCCTTTGAGGCTCTCTGAGTTGCAGGCACACGTTCCTTCGGTCCTGCATCCAGGGTTAGTCCAAAACATAATAAAATAATTATTATTTTATACAGCCTTAGCTGTCTTGGTTCTGACTTTGGTCTCCAAAATGGAGTCCTAGGTCGAACCGACGCCTACTGTTCCCTCGACGGGGAACGCGTCCTCACCTACTCCTCTCGGGAGAATTTACCTGATGCCAACCGCTCCTTTGGTTGGACTTTTGCCTGACAGTCCTTTGTTAGGGCTTGGATGTCGAGCTGTCCTTCGCCTGGTGCCTAGCAGTCCTTCGCTAGGTCTTCAGTCCCAGACTGTCCTTCGCCTGGTGCCTAGCAGTCCTTAGCTAGGTCTTCAGTCCCAGAGTGTCCTTCGCCTGGTGCCTAGCAGTCCTTAGCTAGGGCTTTTAACTCTGGCATTCCTTCGCCAGTGCGTAGGAGTCCTTCGCTAGGGCTTTTAACTCTGGCATTCCTTCGCCAGTGCCTAGCAGTCCTTCGCTAGGGCTTTTTCTGCACACTAGATTAACTTGTTAGAAAACAAGAAAGACTTAACTTTTGACCTATGTTGCCATTATCAAAACACAGGTTTGACTTGGGTGCATTCTGCACCAACAATCTCCCCCTTTTTGATTTATGGCAACCCTAGTTCAAAAAGTTAAGTTTAAGCAAAAACATGAAAAAAGTTTTAACTTTTGTTCCCTCCCCCTGGAAGAATCTCCCCCTAAATTTTTCAAAAACTCGTGGGGTTAAAAAAACTTATTTGTACTTGAAAACCTTTTTGAAAATGTTAGCTTAAGTAATTGGTAGGATATAACAAGCTTGAAACACTTTAGTACTTAACAATTTTGAAAAACTTTAAGCTTTAGAGTAAAAATAATTTTGACAAGCTTAAGTAAGAATCTTTTGAAAAGCTAGAGTACTTTCCAAAATTTGAAAGCTTGAAGTAAAGAATTTTTAAGCTAGAGTACTTTGCAAAATTTGAAAGCTTGAAGTAAAGAATTTTTAAACTAGAGTACTTTGCAAAATTTGAAAGCTTGAAGTAAAGAATTTTGAAGCTAGAGTACTTAGCAAAATTTGAAGCTAGAGTACTTAGCAAAATTTTAAAGCTTGAAGTAAAGAATTTTGAAGCTAGAGTACTTAGCAAAATTTTAAAGCTTTTAAGAACTTTTAAGCTAGAGTACTTTGCAAAATTTGAAAGCTTGAAGTAAAGAATTTTGAAGCTAGAGTACTTAGCAAAATTTGAAAGCTTGAAGTAAAGAATTTTGAAGCTAGAGTACTTAGCAAAATTTGAAAGCTTGAAGTAAAGAATTTTGAAGCTAGAGTACTTAGCAAAATTTTAAAGCTTTTAAGAACTTAAGTACTTCTTCAAAAAGTTTAAGCTTTTGAATAAAGGATAAGTATGTTTTTGAACCTTTTTGAATAAAGGAAAAATTTAGAAAAAAATAATTTTTCTCTTTCCTATCTCTATCTCCCCCTTTGCCATATATCAAAACAGATAAATATAGCATGAATTAAGAAAAATAAGTAACAATTTGCTGTACTGAACCAGTTTGATTTACACTAAATCAATCAATTTTTGTCTGTAGGGACCTGTCTAACCCAATTAGCTACTTACTAACTATTATATACAGTAGTTTTTGCTAGGGTTAGTCAAGTTAAGTGTTTCTGTTCAAGTTAGATTTTCTAAGCTTGACACTTAACTTGATTGCTGTATAAGTTGTATTTAGTGCCCCAATTACTGCAGATGCACTGACTTAAAGCATCTTGAATTAAGGCAAAGACATAAGCATCTCAACCCTTTCTAGGTTATCAATCATAAGTACCCTAAGGTGCTTGTGAGATGCTGGCTTCTAAGTCTATAGGTGCATGCAGTTCTAGGGTTAGGGCCTAGCCTATGTCCATTTTCGAAAAATCCTTAGTTTTGAAAGGGGGTAGTTTTTAAATGAAACTATGTCGAAAATGAAAACTGATTTTAAAATTAAGTGAAACAGTTTTTCAAAACACTTTTAAAAACAATTTTAAATTAAGCCAAAAAAAATAATCTATTCTACAAGGCACAATCCTAACTGCCTTCTTAGTGAGCTGAACTCAGACTTAGGTAAGGGCTTTGTGAATATATCAGCTAGGTTGGATTTAGAGTCAATGTATTGAAGTACTATTTCTCCCCTGGTTACATGGTCTCTTACAAAATGATGTTTGACTTCTATATGTTTGGTTCTGGAGTGTTGAATTGGGTTCTTGGTTAAATTAATTGAACTTATATTGTCAATAAACACTTGAGTTTGGGTGTAGTTGAGCTGGAAGTCCTTATGTGTGTGCATCATCCATAAAAGTTGAGCAACACACTCTCCTAATGCCACATACTCAGCTTCAGTTGTGGATAGAGCCACACAGTGTTGTTTTCTGCTGCACCAACTGACTAGACTCTGACCTAACAGTTCGCAGCTTCCACTTGTGCTCTTTCTATCTAATTTACATCTAGCATAGTCAGAATCTGAGTATCCGGTTAAGGCAAAAGTTGAGGTCCTAGGATACCAAATCCCTACATTTAGGGTGCCCTTTATATATCTCAGTATTCTTTTTAGGGCTGCTAAGTGCGTTTCCTTAGCACAGGTTTGGTATCTTACACACATCCCTACAGCAAACAGAATATCAGGTCTACTGGCTGTAAGGTACAGTAGGCTACCTATCATACTCCTATAGAGTTTAAGATCTACTGGTTTACCATCAGGGTCACTATCTATTTTTACATTAGTGGCCATGGGGGTACTTATACTTTTAGAATTATCCATTTTAAATTTCTTTATTAATTCTTTAGCATATTTGAATTGATGAACGTAGTTAACATCCCTAGTTTGTTTAATTTGTAAGCCTAGAAAAAAGGTGGTCCGGTATGAAGAGAGATATGGCTCAGGATGTTGGCACTTGCCTGACCTGCCAACGAGTGAAAGCAGAGCACCAGTGACCCGGAGGAGTTCTGCAGCCACTTCCGATTCCGGAATGGAAATGGGAAGATATCTCTATGGATTTTATTTCAGGACTTCCCAAGACTACAAGTGGATATGATGCAGTATGGATAATTGTGGACAGGTTAACGAAGTCTGCTCATTTCCTAGCAATCAAGATGACTTATTCGATTGAGCAACTAGGTCAATTATATGCTAAGGAGATAATCAGACTCCATGGAGTTCCCAAGACCATCATCTCAGATAGGGATGGTCGCTTTACTTCACATTTTTGGGAATGTGTCCAGAAGTCCCTCGGCACTAAATTACGATTCAGTACAGCTTTTCATTTTCAGACTACCGGGCAAACTGAATGAGTGAATCAAGTGTTGGAAGACATGTTATGGGCTTGTGCTCTGGATTTCAAAGGGAGTTGGTGCCGATATCTATGTTTAGCGGAATTTGCCTACAATAATAGCTACCAAGCTACTATCAGCATGGCACCTTATGAAGCTTTGTACGGGAGGAGATGTGGGTCTCCGATGTATTGGTATGAAGGCGGTGAAAAGAAGGCGATGGGGCTCATGACGGACCTCATCGACGACACCGCCCGAGCTATACAGAACATTCGACGACGGATAGAAGCTGCTCAGAGTCGGCAGAAGAGTTATGCAGATGTCCGGCGTAGGCCACTGGAATTCAATATTGGGGATCTGGTATTCCTCAAAGTGGCTCCTATGAAAGGGGTAACGAGATTCGGGAAGAAAGGGAAACTGAGTCCGCGTTATATGGGACCGTATCCGATACTGTAAAGAGTCGACAAGGTAGCATATGAGCTAGAGCTGCGTCCAGAGATGTCGGCTATCCATAACGTGTTCCATGTGTCAATTCTCAAGAAGTGTGTTCTAAACACAGATCAGGTGATTGAGCCACAGACAATACAAGTTCAGGATGACCTAAGTTTTGAAAGCCGACCTATTCAGATCTTGGATCGAGAGATCAACAAGCTAAGGAACAAGGAGGTACCCTTAGTCAAGGTCCTATGGCAAAGTCAAAGGTTCGAGGAAGCTACCTGGGAACGCGAGGCCGAGATGAGACGCAAGTACTCAGAGCTATTCTAAGTTCGAGGACAAACTTTCACGAGGTATGGGGTATTGTAACGACCCGGAAAATTTTCTAAATATTTTCTTTAAAAATATTGACCATGCCTAGATGGATTCTCGAGGAACGTAGGGACACTAGTGTAAACCTTAGTATGATGCTCCATGATTTTCGATATAGAATAAGAAGCTAGGTGCTAATAGGCCTTACATGGGTTTTTCCTAGTACCATGGTTATTAGTTCATTCTAGGTAGAATTTAATATAAATAAAATGGGTTTTAATTAGGAATATTAGCATGATTATGGGTGGGCCTTAGGGGAATTTTCGAAATTAATAAAAAAATAAAATAAAAATAAAATAGGAAAAATAATAATAAAGTGCATGCACCAAGGATTGAACCTTGGACCTATGGTACCACCATGCATGTACTAACCAATTCACTTAGCAAGGGAGTGCTAGGAGAGAATGAAGTGGATTTTTGTTAAGGCTAAAGGAAGTGAAGAGTCATAGCATCATGTCTCTTCACTTGCCTCTTTCATCTAGTATATAAGAGGGAGGAATGGAAGAGACAACTTAGCACTTAAGCATTTGTCTCTTCATCCACCAAAAAATTCCTTCTTCCCTTCTTCTTTCTTCTTCTAGCCGAAACCCACAAGGGTTTCTTTCCCTTGGAAAAAACTTCACCAAGGACTCCATCTTGAAGATCTAAGGCTTTCTACAAGGCTACAAGGGCTAAGGAGAAGTTTGGGGTCAAAGAGGTTTCTTTTTACTTTCTATTCAAGGTTTATAAGCAAGATCAAGGAAGGTAAGACCCCCTCACCTGTGGTATGATAGCTTCCAAGTTGTTTAACATGATAGAAGTTTTTATTGGCACACCATGTTGAGAAATCTATAGTTAGGGTTTGTGGAGGTTTAGGCTAAGCAAGGTTTTGGGCTAAAAATCATGTTAAAGACCTCTCTTATGTTTTCAAATGTTTGCTTATGATAGGTTAACCATAAAAGTATAATTTTGGAAATTTTGTAGCACCCTAAAACCCCTTAGGGTTTCGGCCACCATCAAGGTACCATGGCTAGGTTTAAACTCCAACCCTTCAAGCATGATTAGTATGTTTCCTATGATATCATATGGGTAATAATGGTGATTATATGAATTTTCCTATGGGCTTATTACCCTTCTAGGGTTTCGGCCAACACATGGTTTAGGTCTAGGATTTAGGGTTAGATCCAATCAAGGGTTCAAATGGTTTTCTATGGCATAATAGGTAGTGTATTGGATGTTAATCATGACCTATGTGAATTTTCCATGGACCCATGGTCCTTTAGGGTTTCGGCCAAGTCCCTAATCTAGGGCTTGGATTGGGCTAAGGTCTCAAGGATGCATGTTTATAAGTTACCATGATGTAAGAACATAGTTAAGCACCATGTAAGGATCTTTATATTACTAAAATCTTAGCTTATGTGTTATGTAACATGACCTTGTATGTTAGGTTCTATGTTATGCTTTACTCATGGATATTTAGATCATATACCATGAACATAGGTAATTGATGTAGGGGTATGTTATGTTAAATAGAATGATGCTTGTAGAGGGTTAAATGCTTATAATAGATATATGTGTACGAAGGTCTATGCATGTTCTATGATGAATGTCATGTACTTAAGTAGTATGCATCATGTTCATATGTATCTTACCATGCAGGCTCTATGATGGATACTAGGATTATGTATGCTAGATGAAATGTATCATGTATGAATTGCATGTTTATCTATGTACCATGATCATGCAAGCTTTATGAACCAAGATAATGTTTATGCCTGGTGACATGATTATGCATGTATGTTATATTTTATGAATAAAGAAGATGGATGAAGATGATGTTTATGCCTTAAGTATGAATGATAAGTATGAATGATAAGTATGAATGATGAAGGCATAATGATGTTATGAAATAAGTATGAATGATGAAATGCCAAGCATGTTTATGTCATGCTTCATATAACAAGATTATGTTTATGTCCTAAGATATGTCAAGTATGAATGATGAAGCATGCATAGTTATTTTACTTTATCAATGGGCTTGTACCGGACCGAAGTAAGGGTCCAAGGAATGGGCACCTTAAGAATGCCTCGGTTTTGGACTACCATAGCTGTCCACGGTTCTGGGACTACCGGAGCTGTCCAACATGGATGGGCACCTTAAGAACGCCTCGGTTTTTGGAACTACCGTAGCTGTTCCTATCCTAGTAGGTCGAGACTAGCTACCTCGTATTTACTTAGGGATGCGCTCTTATGATGTATGTATGTGGTACAAGCCGGGGACCCCAATGATGTTATGATTATGTTTAAGTATTTAAAAGTATGATTTTAAATTAAGCATCCTTATGTATACGCATTTGACTCATGCATCCATTCATGTTATGCATTATGCCCTGATAAGTATGTTTTATGCTTATGCTTATGTTAAGACTGTGCTTATGCCCATACTAAGAATTATGTTCATGAATAAGTATGTTATGCCATGTTAAGTATGTTTCATGCTCATGTATGTTAAGAATTATACCATGATAAGTATGTTTCATGCTCATATATGTTAAGAATTGTGCCATGCTAAGTATGTTTTAAGTTTATGTTTATGTTAAGAATCATGCTATGTTAGTTGTTCATATGCTTATGATTTACGCCAAGACTATGCTTATGTTTTATGTTTAGAATTATGTTATGTCAAATGCCTTATATGGTTATGTTTAAGTGACATATGGTTTTAGTGAGTAGGAAAGGGTCTTACTAAGCTTATGTGCTTATAGTCTTATTTTCCTCGTATCGCAGATCAAACAAGAGGTTACTAAGGGAAGCAGCAGGAGGGGCAAGAGCATGTGTGTGTGTGGCGGTGACTTGGCAAAGGATTCTTCTATTTACACCTATCGCATGTCTTGTGTTTATATTGCCTCCTTTGATTTATGCTAAACTCATGATAGTTATGCCTAAGAAACAACTTACTACTCCTGATGTTTATGGATAAGTTACTTGCTACTCATGATGCTTATGGATAAGTTATGGAAAGTTTATATCATGATGCTAGGTATGCTGGTAATATGCTAAGTTACAATGTCACCATGTTCATGAATGATAATTTAGGCATGTATATATATGTTTCATGGATTAGTTGTATGGTTAAACGCATGTGTAGAAGAAAAAAATTATTCTGCTGCATTAGGATGTTTATATGTGTACAATGTATGTTAGCGTAATGCCGCTTTCTCGCCACACCATAAGGTGTGGGAAAAAGGCGGGCGTTACACAGGGATCACCTATATTGATTGACATGTCAGGAGATTCAGAGGATAGGTTTGAGAGTGTAGGGGATTGCACTGAGCCCCAAGGATCACCTATACCTACTGAGCAGTCACAGATAGAGTTGAAACCATTGCTAGAACATTTGAAGTATGCTTATTTGGGAGAGGAGCAGTGTTTGCCTGTTATCATAGGCCAGAACTTGGACTCGGAGCAAGAGGACAGATTATTGCAAGTTCTGAGGCAGCATAAGAGAGCTATAGGGTGGACATTAGCTGACATACCTGGTATTTTCCCCGCCATTTGTATGCACAGGATATTTCTAGAGGAGAATGTGAAGCCGGTCAGGCATCCACAGAGGAGGTAAACCCACTGATTCTAGATGTTGTAAAGAAAGAGGTGACTAGACTTTTACAGGCAGACATTATATACCCTATTTCTGACAGTAAGTGGGTTAGTCCTATTCATGTGTTTCCTAAGAAATCAGGAGTGACGGTGGTGGCTAATGAGAGTGATGAGTTAGTACCTTCCAAGGTGAATAATTCATGGAGAGTTTGTATTGATTACAGGAAGCTGAACCAAGTAACGAGGAAAGATCACTATCCCTTGCCTTTTATTGATCAGATGTTAGAGAGGTTGTCAGGGAAGTCTCATTATTACTTCCTAGAAGGATATTCAGGTTATTTTCAGATTTGTATAAACCCGGAGGATCAGGAGAAGACCACGTTCACTTGTCCTTTCGGTACATTCGCTTATAGACGTATGTCATTCGGTCTTTGCAACACCCCAGGGACTTTCCAGCGGTGTATGATGAGTATTTTTGGTGAGTTACTAGAACACTGCATGGAAGTATTCATGGATGATTTTTCTGTATTTAGCACATCATTAGATACTTGTTTGGATAATTTGTCTAGAGTACTACATAGATGCATTGAAACTAATCTTGTCTTGAATTTTGAAAAATACCATTTTATGGTTGAGCATGGGATTGTTTTAGGACATATAGTCTTTAGAAAAGGCATTGAAGTAGATCCTGCTAAAGTTAGTGTTATATCTTCTCTATCGTACCCCGTATGTGTACGGGATGTTCAAGCTTTCCTTGGCCATACATGATTTTATAGGAGATTTATTAGAGACTTCAGTGAGATTGCTCGCCCTTTGACTAGACTTTTGCATAAGGATGTGGATTTTTGCTTTGACGAAAAATGCTAGGAAGCTTTTCAAAGATTGAAGGAGGCTCTTATTTCAGTTCCTATTATTAGGCCTCCTGATTGGACATTACCTTTCGAGTTGATGTGTGACGCTTCAAATTTTGTTGTAGGAGCTGTACTGGCACAGAGGGTAGATGGAGCACCACATGTCATTTGCTATGCTTCTAAGACCTTAGATGCTGCTCAGGCTAACTATACCACCACAAAAAAGAGCTCCTTTCTATTGTTTTTGCTTTGGATAGATTTAGATCATATTTGCTATGTTCTCATGTGATTGCATTTTCTGATCATGTAGCCTTGAAGTATCTTCTGAAGAAGCCAGATGCAAAGCCCAAATTGATTAGATGGATGCTTCTACTTCAAAAGTTTGATTTGGAGATTCGAGATAGGAGTGGTAAGGAGAACTTGGTGGCAGATCATTTGAGCAGGATAGAGGGAGATGGACACATTCCAGCCATTGATGATGATTTTAGAGATGAGTACCTTTTAGTGGTGCATGGTGAGTTGTCATGGTATGCAGATCTAGTTAACTATTTAGTAGCTAATGTTTTTCCTGCACAATTTACTAAGGTTCAGAAAGATAAATTTAAGAGTGATGCTAAATTTTATGTGTGGGATGATCCTTACTTGTGGAAATTTTTTAGTGATCAAATAATTAGAAGATGCATACCTAATCATGAGTTTCATTCAGTTCTTACACTTTGTCATTCATCAGCTTGTGGAGGACATTTTGGTCCACAGAGGACCGCTAGGAAAGTGCTAGAATGTGGATTATTTTGGCCTACTTTATTTCATGATGCTTATCTATTTTATAAAAATTGTGATCGATGTCAGAGGACAGGAAACATAAGAGCTAGGAATAAAATGCCCCAACAAACTATGCTTTTTTGTGAAATTTTTGATGTATGGGGGATAGACTTTATGAGACCTTTTCCTGCATCTTTTGGATTTTTGTATATACTGCTTGCTGTTGATTATGTACCTAAATGGGTGGAGGTCATTCCCTCCAGGATTGACGATTCTTTTGTTGTTGTGAGTTTTGTTAGGTCACACATTTTTTGTAGGTTTGGAATTCCAAGAGCTATTATAAGTGATCAAGGTTCACATTTTTGCAATAAGCACATGAAGGCTTTACTCAACAAATATGGGGTTTTGCATAAAGTGTCTACTTCCTATCACCCCCAAACTAATGGACAAGCTGAGGTATCAAATAGAGAGATTAAGGCAATCTTGGAGAAGACCATGGGGCCTAGTACAAAAGATTGGAGCAAAAGACTTGATGATGCATTGTGGGCCTATCGGACGGCATATAAGACACCTATTGGAATGTCTCCCTACCGGCTTGTTTATGGGAAAGCATGTCACTTACCCGTGGAGATAGAGCATAGAGCTTATTGGGCGGTGAAAGCTTGCAATTTTGATGCAAATAAAGTGGGAGAAGAAAGGAAGCTACAACTTCAAGAACTTGAGGAGATAAGATTAGAAGCATATGAAAACTCAAGGATTTACAAAGAGAAGACTAAGAACTTTCATGATAAGCATATAGTGAAGAAGGAGTTTCAAATTGGTGACAAAGTTCTTTTGTACAAATCAAGGCTCAAATTAATTAAGGGTAAGTTGAGGTCTAGATGGGAAGGTCCATTTCTTGTTACTAATGTTTTTCCTTTTCATGTTATTGAGATCAAGGATGAAACTAATGATTTTATTTGGAGAGTTAATGGCCACCGGCTCAAGAAATACTATGAAGAAGTGAAGGAGCTAGATGTGGATGGATTGGATATCAATGATGTTATTTACCCAACTTAAATGGGAGTTTGATTCTTCTTACGCTTTTATTTCATTGTATATACCAATTTATTGTTTTCTAGCAGTAAATTTTTCTTTTACAGTGAGTTTTTGTAAATAAATGCTTACGTAGTGTAGAATGAATAAAGAGTCATTGTAGATACCATTTTATCCTTTTTGGCATCTTGATTCTTGCATGATTTGGAATAAATGTATCCCTCTAGATTTTCTTCATATCATTTTAAAATCCTTTGAAAGTGAGTTAAATTTGGTTGTTAAACTTAGGATTTGAGCCCATGGATGAAAATTCTTGGATACTTGAGTCACTACTTAGTTCTGGATTCTAGATTGATGACTTGAGATGAATTCTTTTTACCTAGAGAGGATTTGGCCGTATTTTTGAGATACACACATGTGATTGTACTCTATAACTTGTTTAGGTTCTTTCAAAACTATAATTCTATGATTGGACCACATTTATAGAGGTGAATCATCTTGTTCCCTTTTTCATATCATTTTTTGCAATATTCTTGTTGATCTACTCTATATTCTATTTTCCTTCCCCTATTTTTCTGTTCATAACCATATTTTCCATGGACTTAGGTGCTTTGATTGTTTCTTGATGTTACTTTGCCCGAGACGGACAAAAGTTTAAGTGTGGGGGAGGTGGCTAGTGTTTTGAAGTGTTTTGAGCTACTGCTAAATTCAGAAAAAAAAAGAAGGAAAAAGCTACTTAATTCCATGTGCCAAGTCTGGATACAAGTTCTGGTCAGTAAGTTCCCAGGTTAAGCACTTACCTTCCCCACTATCATTTGATGTAAGGCTTTTGTGATTCAAGATGCTATTAAAAAAATCAAAGACATTCAAGAATCAATCACTTGAAATGATCGAGATTTCTGGAAGCTGATTTTGTGGAGCTGAATTTTGAAATAGAAATGCAAGAATGTAAGTAGAAGTGTGGAACAAGATGGATTCAAGTGAGGATATGTTTTGCGTGCCAAGTTAAGCTACAAATGAAGCTGAATTTCAAACACTGAGCTGTGATCATAGTGCTGAAACAATGTACCAATTTGGAACTAGTGAACCAAGTAGCTAAGAAGGATCTTCTCATGAGTAAAGTTGTAGAATATATGAACTCAAGCAGTTGCAAATAAGTTAAAACACAGAAGAAAGAGAGCCTTGTGATTCCATAAATAAAAACAATAAAGCATTTGAGGATATGAAAGTTAGAGCTGCACATATGAAGCTAACAATTTGTCCTGGAACTTTTCAGAATCATCAAGGAATTGTGAAGTTGTTGAACACAACTTGGAGCAGAATCTGAGCTGAGACAAATTGCTGGAAATGAGGGCAGTGAGAATGACTGAAAAAAAAGAGAGAAGAGAAAAAAACAAAAAAACAGAACAACAGATAAAAAAAAGGAAAAGAAAAA
Organism: Boesenbergia rotunda; assembly: GCA_024364735.1. Taxonomy (NCBI): domain Eukaryota; kingdom Viridiplantae; phylum Streptophyta; class Magnoliopsida; order Zingiberales; family Zingiberaceae; genus Boesenbergia; species Boesenbergia rotunda. The sequence goes on along the minus strand of JAGFNQ010003819.1, from coordinate 1,114,385 downwards.
AAAAGAGAGCATGAAGAGGACTATCAGGAGTTGGATGAGTTTTCCGAATTGGAAGAGGAGAACAAGTTGATAGCTGAATTTAAGAGTTAGCTACTGATTGGGAAGAAAAAAATCAGGCAAAAAATAGTTTCAGAATTCTGCACATTTCATTCTATTGGTGCTCTGATCGGTCTCCAAACCGATCAGGGAAGTGTCTGATCGGTCACCAGACCGATCAGAAGAAGTCCAGACCGATCAGACTGACTCCAGATCGAGCAGACTGACTCCAGACCGATAGCCTGATCGGTTTGCTTAACCGATCTGGAAGAACTTGATCGGTCTACTTGACCGATCAATATTCTTGGCACACTGCGTTCAGTGATTCCTCTGCAAAAATCAGAGTTAAGGTGAGGAGGGAGCAGACAGAGTTTATGAAGATCTTCTTCTTTTGTTTGTACACTTGTTGAGGAAGAGTCATAGTTGATTTCATATATATATAAAAAAAGAGCAGAATCTGAAACTGAGTTGGTTGCAGAAAAATGAGGACAATTCTATTCCGTATTCCTTTGCTGAAAAATGATAGTAGTGAATTGGAATTGAGAAGAAACAGCTATATGGCTAAGAATATTCAGAAACACTTCTGTATAAACTCAGAATCTGTGATGGTGTGCCAAAGAGTGAAAGCTGAATTGGAAGTTGAATTGGTGACAGTAACAGAATCTGTGCAATTTATGGATTTCGGTAGTTGCAAATAGATTAAAAGAAGCAAGAATGTCAAACAGAAAAAAATCAGTGACCATCAAAAATGAATGTGCCAACTTAATTTCTGATTTGTGCAGGAATAATACAAAAAGAAGAGGGGCAAAGTTCATCTAGTGACATTCTTAGTATCCAAGTCTTCCATCTTCTTAAAATTTTCATCTACTACACTTTCATTTCATTCTTATTATTCTATATTTATTTAACTTGTTCGAATGATCCTTTTTAGGTATGGATCCAACTTAAGAATGATGGTGGAGAGTAGAACATAAGCAAGCTTATGGTAGTGCAAGAAACATGATGTGTTTGAGTGAGCTCCACTTTCATCAAGAATTTAGAACATAGGAAGAGTGCCACAAAAAATTTTTTTGAGAGGATTTGTATGTTTAATTCATCTCAATTAGTCATGAAGGATGAAGTATACTTTGTTGTTGACTAAGGACAAGACTCTAGTCCATTGAGTTTAGATTTTTGAGAATTGACAACCCTAGGTAATTTCCTTTCAATTGCTTCTAACTATGATTGAGAATAATCTAGGGGGGTACATCATTAGTTCACTAGTTAGTTTGTGCGAGATGCCCAAGAGCAAGTGTGGGGAATTTGATAATTACCATTTTTGACAATTAATTTAGGCTCTCAAACCCATATTTTGATCCCTTTTTACATACATAATCTTGCATTTATATTAGGTTCCATGAGTTATTGCTATTTTAGCTTTAGATGGAATTCCTTTTGTATTTGAGATATTTTGGTATTAAAATTTGAATATAATATTGTAGGCTTCGAATGATCACGGGCATAGATCAGATTGGATCGAATTTATGTCAGATTTGGCTTTAATCAAGATGATCAAGCACTGGAGGAACGTGGGTCGTCCAATCAAGACATGGGGAGATCTGAGCCATCTTTCAGCTTCTGATCAATTCGAGCTCAAGATAGAGTTAATCAAGACCATTGATCAAGATCTGAAGTTTTGGTCCGAATCAGAAATCATCTAGCCGTTGGATCAAGCTCGAGTGGAGTCTAAGCCGTCCATTCAAAAGGAAGGGTAATCCGAGCTATCAGTTGCAGATCTGATCGATCCAAGCTAAGGAGAAGCAGATCCTGACCATTGATGGAGATCTAGAAAGTTTGGTTTCAATCCGAGATGATCTGACCGTTGGATTAAGCGAGGACGATCACAGTCGTTCATTTTGAAATGGAATTAATTAAATCAGAGAACTTCTCCGCAGCTCAGGTTGTCACGAGTTCTTCATCTGTTCTTAGTTTCTCAACGTTTTCTCCTCCGATCCACGCGGCCACATCAGATCCAAGCTCATTTCAAGTTCTCGAATCATAGAGGAAGGTTTCCAGTGAAGTTTGCAAGCAATCTCGTCGCTGAAAGGGCTTAGGTGAGGGTTTCACCGAGGGCTAATCTTCTTATGAATCGATTCTTGTTTGATCACCATTCTTCATCGACCGAAGCTGACGAAGCATTCGGAGGGGTTCTTCGAGGGCTTCTGAGGGTTCCTTAGTACAATCGCTATCCAACTTATCAAGAAGGAAGAGATTGGAAGAAGATTTTAGATGCACACCAAGCTGCTGATAAACTGATCTCGGGTCAATTCTCTGCTGATTTGTCAAGGTAGAGGGTTTTTAGCTGGTTCTTGTGTGACGGCAAGAAGGATCTTGGATTGAGGGACTGGTTTGATGTTAAAATTTTTGAAAATTTAGTTTCTGAATTCTTATTTCCTTAGCTGATTCAGCGTGTATCAGATTTCATCAGTATCTGATCGGTCTGTTTGACCGATCAGGCTAGTATCTGATCGGTCGGTTCGACCGAACATGTAAGTAACTGATCGGTCTGTCGACCGATCAGGAAGTGGTCTCAGCTCCATTTACGTTCCAATCCTATTTTCTTCAGTAAGTTTCGTGTCAACTTCACATTTCTGCAATTTAGTTATAGATCTTATGTTTTCTTGCCTTTGATATTAGTTCTTGAACTTCAATCCCATAGTTTTAAATTGAATTGCTCAGTTTTCAAATTGCATAAGTGTAGTTTCTGAAATTTTGAGTTAGTTTCTGCTTTAGCTGAATTCAGTCTGTTTCCAACTGTTATTTCATCCATTATCGCAAAAAACCCCCATCTTACTTCAAAACCCAAAATAGAAAATGATAAAATCTAGCTTGAGTTAAGCATTCTTAACTAATCCATGGAAAAATATGACTTGAGGCCCCTATACTACACTTAGATTTGTGACCTAAGGGTTTTCAACTTATAAATTCAAATTTGAGGCTCATTGTGACTCTCGTTGTGGGCTATCTATCAGTAACCTTGAAGTTGGCCGGACCTTGGATCAGAAGGTGGACGGCGGTTTGAGGTGGAAAGGAAGAAAGACCACCGGCGCAAGGAAACCCTAGTGTGTTGGTGATTGGAAGTAACTTGAAGAAGAGAGATTAATTCAAGGGCTTTGGTGACTCCGCGACTTGGAAGATCGTCGCCCACACGACGTCCAAGTGGGGTGGGTCATAAGATAGAAGACTGCGAGGTAAACAGTGAGGTAATTTTCTTCCGAGCTCCAGTTTTGCTTTGTTATGTTTTTTTGTGCCTTGTTGCTTTGTCTCATCATTTCATGTATGTTAGTTTATTATTTTGAGTTGGAATCATAGATAATAATTAATTAACTGGACCCTGAAGATAAACACAAAAACCGACGATCCAAACCGTCATCTTTTCCATGGTTAATTAATCCAAAAAGTTACAAGGCCTTAACCATGGTTTTGGCTAAGTTGTAACTTGGATTAATTAACACGACGACAAATCGCTCGTTAGTGGGACGAGTCTCTATTCGGATTAAAATTTTAATCCATAGCCATAGAGAGGTCTCTCAAATACAACCCCGTGGTTGTCTTGGAAACCGCCAAGCCATACCTTACAATTGGTATCAGAGCGAGATTTCTAGTTTTGTGTGTTTAGGATTCGGTTATTTTTCTACGCATTATCATGTACATTATTTTGCTGGATAATATTTGGATGTGTGTAGGCTAATTTTGTGTTGCAGGCACTAGATTCCAACTATTATGGCAATTGTGTTGTTTGTATGTGATTGATTGTGTGATGTAAATTATTTGAATCCTCGGGGTTGACAAGTCTAGATAAGCTATTTAATTTTTGTAATTAAATATGACACTTGTTTAGCCAATCTTTCTATTTACTTTTGATCTTGATGACATGTACACTCATTCGTAGAGTATAGGATCGATGGATGTAAATTGGTTAGCAAATCATCTCGGCTCGGGGAATCCTTCATGGTGGCTTACGCATGGATAGGATGGAGTGGACGAGGTGACGACACGACTGGAGGCGCATTGGAGACCAAGGCCATAATAGTTGGAAAAATCTTAGATTTTTTCATTGCTCTATTATTTTGGTTTTTGTGCGCTTGTTGTGTGAATGCATATAAAAACCTCAACGCAAATAACTAAGTGGGAGAGGGACCCTAAGGGTCCCATGACCTTCACTACAATCTGATAAGTGATGCGAACAAGTCTGCGCGCCGGCTCTGAGTGCCTTCCTCCCCTTCGGATGGGCTTGTTCTGTGGATCACTAGGTCAGAAAAAACTATAGGAAATTATTGACGAGCGTGCGTACTTCCCCATCGGAAGACACATAATCAAAAATAATTTTTCTTGGTGTCTTGTAGTGGTAAACACTTAGATACAAATAATAGTATCCTCCCTATCGGAGTCATTGCTATTATTTGTAGGGCCGAAGAGGACCAACTATTAATTTTACTTGTCAAAAGGTTAGGATGGCAAGATAGTAAAATTAATGGGTAAAACCTCCTCTCACGAATGTAGAGTTCGTATACGTCCACACCATCGTGGCATACGAAAATCTCGGTGATTGAGGTGTTGGTAGATTTTGTAATAAATTGTTCTGTGGTATCAATTTATTTCTAAAAATCTAAAGTATGTGATTGTTATGATTCTCAGGTACTTTAAAATGGATCTAGACACACTTGACCTAATTCAAAGAGAAAACGAATTAAATGCCCCTAGTGATAAAATGGATTGAGAATTAAATATGGATTTTGTCTTTACTACCGAGGAACCTATGTGTGATCTTGCCGAGTTCTATACCGAAAAGCCTAACGAGATTAATACCGAAGAGGAGTTTGAATATTTTAGGAAATGACTAGAAGCAGATGAGACGATCGAAGGTCATCAAAATCAGGCTTCTTCCATTACCAGTGAAAAAATATCCAAACTCGATGAACTCTTTGGTCAAAGTAATCGAGTTGCTAGGCAGATGGTAATGAAGAACTTGACCACTACCATCTTGGTTGAGGGAATGCCCGTAAGCGAACATGTCTTCAAAATGATGGCTTGGCTGAAGGAGATAGAAATTCTTGGAGCTCAGATCAATGGGGAAACCCAGGTCGATCATATCCTCCAATCTCTACCAGGAAGTTTTGAGAAGTTTCGCCTAAGCTACAATATGGACAAGCGTTCATATTCGTAGGCAGAATTTCTGACAGAACTCGTGGTGGCAGAGGTGGGTTCTCTTCAGAGTTCACAGACTTTCATTGCTCAAAAAGTTCCTACTTCTAAACCGAAAGGAAAGAAGAAGAAGAAACATTCTAAGGCAAAGAAAGTAGCAGAATTTCAGGGACCTCAGGGATGCATAAAGAAGTGGAAAGGCAAGTGCTTTGTGTGCAAGCAGTCAGGACATTAGAAGACGGATTGTCCCCATCGTCAGAGTAGTACCACAGGTATATTTTCTTCTTGTGTCGTTGTAACATGTTTAGCGGTGATATCTACCAGTACATGGTATGTAGATACGGATGCCACTAATCATGTCTGCATTTTTGTGCAGGGGTTCCAGGAAGCTCGACGGCTAGCTATGGAGGATGTTGCTGACTACATGGATAGGCTATGGAGATGACTTTTGCAGTGGGAGTTTTATCTATTTCATTTATGTCTTTAGCATAGGATGATATAGTTTTGTCTTTATAGAGATAACCTTTATGTACTTAGTTTTTTGGAAAGAACTTTTTGTTCAGTTTCTGAAATAAGATATTTTCTATTGTTTTTATTTGTTAAAAGTGGAATAGAAGGAATATCTATTAAAGTACATAGATAGGCAATTAGTATATAAAACCTAGAGGCTCCCATGATGCAATAAGCTTATCATCTTAACTAATAAAAGAGAAAGGTTCCTTCCAAGTAAAACCAAACATATATTTTGTCTCTAAGGTTTGGTTTGTTAAACTCTAGTGGGATTCAAAAGAGATCAACCAATAAGCCTTAGGGTTCATTAGTTATGGAAGACTTGTCTTCCTTAGGATCTTTTGACTCTTACTAGGGAAGTAACAAAACCAAATAGGCTTGTTCTAAGCCTGGGGGCATAGAGCTAAAGATATATAGGAATTGGTTCATTCCGATAAGTGTAGGTCCTTAGTCTATCCAGAATAGAGGTTCCCTTGAATACTTTATTTATTTTATAAATGATTACTTGATGTACTGCAAGACTAAGTACTTTGATTAAATCGAAGAGTTCAAGTCTGATGCAGAAGAAACATCAAAATAAAAGTATTGGATATTATGATTAGATCATAGTAACAAGTACCTCTGGGGATAGTTGTAGGACATACTTATCAGGAATTGAGATTTGATCCCAATTCAAAGCAACCGAAGTGCCCCAACAGTATGGTGCAATGTATGGAAGGAAGAAGGTCTCTTAAGCTAGTAGGTTAAGAAGATGATAAGCCTCTCCAAGATTAGCCAAATTTGTTCAAAGAAGTACGTCCTGGATATGAAGGTGTGTATGCTTGATTCTGACTAGATCAGTAGTCTCTTAAGACCATAGAGATGTGGACTAAGCAAAGGCTTAGTCTAAGCCATGTTCAAATTATGAGTAGTAAAGAGGCACAGACAAGTTGGAATCTAGTGCATATATTCGTAGGATATCCTAAGGGAACAATAAGGTGGTTTATTAGTCCTAAGGATCAGAGGATGTTCGTTGGGACGAATATCTGATTCTTGGGAATAGGACTATGTAATAAACCACAAGTCCAGGTATAGAGTTACTCTGAGTAAATTAAATAGAGGGACATTCCAATTTTAGTACCAACAGTATAAGAAGTTGTACCACAAGATATTGCACCTCGTGTCACAAAAAATACACAAAGGGTACCTTATCGTAGTGGGGGGTTGTCAGACAACCTGAATGTCACATGCTCTTGTGGAGTCTATGGACTGGGTCCTAAGTGAACATGAACTGAATCCCTAGACCTATGACAAGGATCGTCTGCATTGAAGAGATAAATCCGGTTGTATGGATTTGTCCAAAGGAAGGATAATATTGTGTATGATGTGACAGGAACAAAAGTGGTACTCTTGTAAAATACGTAGATAATATTTTGTTAGTTGGCAACAATAACGGAATATTATCAGACGTAAGGGTATGGTCTATTGGTGCAAGTTGCATCAATGATGTTCTCCTCTAAGTGTTTTAATGTTTGACAATACACTTAAGTCAGTGATACATTGAACAGACAAAGGGGAGCAAAGGAGGAGTAACCTAAGTGGAAGAAAAGTCCTAGTTAACCTAGGCACTAAGACCTGGTGAGTAGAGCTGGGCACTAAGACCTGCTCGGAAGGTGGGCACTAAGTCCTGATCGAGGATTGGGCACTAAGTCCTGGCAAAGGGCTGGGCACCGAAGACTTGCTCGGAAGGTGGGCACTAAGTCCTAGTCGAGGACTGGGCAAGAAGACCTGGCCGAGGGTTAGGCACCGAAGTCCTGGTTCGGGGAATTGGGCACGAAGACCTGACCGAGGGTTGGGCGCCAAAGTCCTGGACTTAGGGTTTGGGCACGAAGTCTTGGTCCGATGGATTGAGCAACATAGCTGAGTGATGACTAAGGACAGAAGTAGAGACAGGTCGGGGTTCGGACATCTCGAGGTCCGGGAGTATCGGAGGCTAAGAAAAAGTCCACCCGAAGGACTGGGTGGCAACCGTCTCCTGAAAGGAGTAGGTGAAGGCGCGTTCTCGGGGGTGGGAACTTGCGTCGGTTCGACCTAGGGTTTCATGGAAATCCGATGTCCGAACCAAGTCCTTAAGACTAATATTATATGTATATGTGCTTTGTATTTGTGTATCTTGCAGGTATCAAGAACCGGAGACAAAGTAGGCGGAAGGTTGGAAAGCAACCAACCTAGGCGCCCCCACTGATGGGGGCACCCATATCAGAGTATAAAACCCAATTTTTGGGTTGAATGGCATGAAGCCAGGCGCCCAGAGTGATGGGGGTGCCCAAGACAAAGAGGAAATTGGCAGTTTCGTGTGGTAAGCAGAATAGGCTTCAAGCAGGGGGGCCGGGATGTTAGGGGCGCCCAAGTTGAAAGCTATTTTGCTGTTTCGAGGTCAAAACACAGGATATGCCTTCACTCAGGCACCCGGGAGGTCCCAGTCGCCCCTGTCAGAAGTTTTATCAGCCGCGCCGAGGTCGGCGCGGGGATAAGGTTTGATCGAGTTTATAGGGGCGCCCCCAAGAGCAATATATAAGGGGGCTTCGACCCCTCTGCTTCAGACACAACTGCTGTGAGTGATTCTGAGCATTCTGACCGACGCCAACACGCTAAAGACGAGGCTCTACGACCGGGAGGCACTAGGAGGAAGTGCGCGGCACTTCGGAGGTCCAGATCGGCCGAGTTTCAAACTCTAGTTGTTCGGTTTGCATTTAGTATTCTGTACTTACTTTGGTTTACTTTTGATTGTACTTCTACACTGTAAGACGGGTTTTCTCCGCCTCCGGAAATTCCGGAAAGGAGACCAATAGTGGACTCATGCCGAGTACATAGGCCTTGGACGTACTGACCCTGGGGGTTGGGAACTAAGTAAATAAATCCCGCTGTGTCCTTATGTTCTTTCTATTTTATTTTCCGCTGCACTAACACTCTGAGTCGAATACAAACGAAAGTTTTACGAAGATTTCCGTGAGAATTTTTAGGGTCGATATTCACCCCCCCCTCTATCGACGACACCGATCCTACAATTGGTATCTGAGCTAGGCCGCTCTTCACCGGACTAACCGCCGACGGAGCAACGACGCCAGGAGTTGAGGGGGAGCCCATGCTTGAATCAGGTACAATTTTTTTTTAATGTCCATTTTTAAGTTCCATATTATTTGTTTCAAGTGCAGGGAGAGAGGGCACTATAAAAATCAGTGCCCTACTCGTAAGACTCGATCTACACTACCCGCGGCAAAGGGGGCACCAGCGCCAGGAGTCCGGAAAAACAAGGATCATGTACGATGCTACAAATGCGAGAAGTACGGACACTACAAAAACAAGAGTCCGACGAAGGTACGTAAGATTTATGTTCCAAAAATTTTACAAATTCCTGCAATGTCTTTTAATAATTTAGATAATTTCCCTGATAAGTTAGAATTACTGCATAGTCAAGTAGATATTTTGAATGACAAGCTACAAAATGTGAAATATTAGAAATAAATTGTTTAATCATTAATACCAATTCAATAATTGGTAAAATTAATTCTGAACATAAATCTGAAATAAACTCTGATAATTCTACGGATAATGATATAATTAATTATGAATTTAAATATGAAATTAATTCCGAATTCGAATTCAAAAATCTTAAGGATAAAACTGAATTCAAAAATCTTAAGGATAATTCTAAATTTGAAAATACTTTAGATAATTATGAATTCAAATTTGAAAATCTGTTGTATAACTCTGAAATCGAATTTGAAAATCCTAAAGATAATCAGAAGTTAATTCTGAAAATATTATTTCTGAGGATAAAAATGATTTTGTTAAAAATATTATTGAGGATAATTCTGAAGATGAAATTCTTCTATATAACAACTTAATTATAGATAATCTTGAAAATTTTTATAAAACTTTAACTAGTGGCCCAAATTACTCCTCCTACTTTGAGGATACTAAAAGATGTAATTTTGAAGATGAGGAGGATATCGAACTATCTAAGATAAAGGCCATAGTAAATAAAGTTCAAAAAGGTTCAAACAAATCCGAATTGTTAGAAAAACTTGAGAAGATAGATAAAAAGAGTCAGAAATTTTTGAGATAATGAAAATTCAGAACATAAACCCACAACTATTAATCAATCATTTCAACCTTAATTATTCAAATCTTAATTTAATTAAATCTTATTTTAAATTAAATTCATCTTAATTCAAATTAAATTCATCTTAATTCAAATTAAATTAAATTAAATTCAAATTAAATTAAATTCAAATTAAATTAAAATTAAATTATATTCAAATTAAATTAAATTCAAATTAAATTAAATTAAATTAAAATCAAATTAAATTAAAATTAAAATTAAATTAAAATTAAATCAAATTCTAATTAAATTTAAATTAAATTCAAATTAAATTAAATTTAAATTCAAATTAAATTAAATTGAAATTAAATTCACATTAATTTATATTCAAATTAAAATAAATTCAAATTAAATTAATGTCAAATTAAATTAAATTCAAATTCAATTAAATTAAATCTTAATTAAATGAAATTCAATTCAAACATAAATTAATTAAAATTTATTCAATATCAATTAATTTAAACTTAAATTAATTCAAATTAATTAAATCTTAACTCAAATTCAAATTAATCATTAATTAATTCAAATTAATTCTTAGATTAATTAATCCGTAACTTTAAGTAATATCCTTTTAACTCATAAATAACTTAAACTCAAATTAAATAAAATCCTACCCAAAGTGCAACAATAAATTTAATAAAACTAAATATGTCAAAGTGGGTTGACATATTCGCGGGTTCACACGACATGTATCAAATCAGGAATTTGATACATCTTTAGAAACGTAACTAAAATGCTTTGGACTTGTTTAAATCATGCATTAATACCATGGACATGCATCTGTTATTTTCTTTTAAATATATGATATGTCATTCATATTTAATTTTGTGTATAAATTATAACGGTTATAGGAAAAAGATTACTTGAAACTTGAACAACCTAGTATTGGGTGAAGGTGAGATGATAGTACATTAGGGAAGCCATCTTGGCGGAACTAGCCGAAGCTACCAATCCAAGACCCAAACTAGTTAAACCAAAATCTTTCAAGAAGTAACTTGAAGATGAATTTTCTATAAAAGGCTTTGTCAAGGAAAGGGTTGATGATCCAATAAGGCTACGACCAAAGAAGGTCTAGTACCTCGCCAAGACCTGGAAGTCAATTACTGAAAATCAAATTCACTTTACTATTGCTAAATTTGAATTTAACACAAGTTTCAATCAAATCTTAGATTTAATAATAAATTAAGGAAAATGATTCAAGCATCTCACAATACACCCATAAGGCAACCATGCTTGCTGTATTGAGACACCTAGAATGGGTGAGATGTTAAGGACTAAGAAATTGATGAGCATGTTTCAAAACTGTTTTCAAAATTGTTAGAATATTTTTCTAAAAATATATTTTCAAAATAGAGCTTCAACATAATAATGTTTGTATGGAATTCATGCTTGTCTGATTGAATATATATGATATGTTTTCAAAAATTATATCATTTTCAAAAATTATTTGACTCACGCAATTAGACACAAGCCTCTTAGGACAACACTAAAGTTCCTTAAGGCACTTAGATAGAGTCAAACGATATCAGGTACAGGGGGAGTGTTTTCACTCTTTTAAATTTTTTTTCTGTTATTTGAAAAGTCTTTTCGAAAACTGCGCCTCAATTTCTATCACATATGTTTTCAAAAAGGCTTATATTTTAAAAATTATCGTCTTTCCAAATTGTGGTTTCAAAATTTATCTACCCAAAAATTATCATTCATTTGATTTTGATAAACCCTAAAGACACAGAGGAAGGTCCACTTAATGATCTACAAGGGCTCAAAGGATGTGTCGAATTTAGGGGGAGTCTAAATCAAATGAAAATTCTCTAACAAGTATTTTTTTATTTTTTAAATTATGAAATAATTCATTTGGTCTAAACCAAACCCTAAAGACTCAGAGGAAGAGTACTTGTGGTCAACAAACTTCCTAGGATTGGGTGAAGTTTAGGGGGAGGTTAAACTAAAAGAATTATTAAACATTTAAAAAAAATATGTTTTCGTGCACTACTTTTTCAAAATCTTGTTGGAAACATAAATAGTCAGTCTTTCAAAATATACATACATATATTGTCAAAGTACTATCATTTTTTTAAAAATTCTGTTCTGAATGAGTATTTTCTTGAGTTTGGAAAATTTTCCAGGACACTTACGAAAATGTCCTTGTAGTCAACAAGGTTTCCTAGGATTGTGTCAGACTGGAAGGTAGACCAAGACTTTTCAAACAGTACTTATATTTTCCAAAATTGTAAACTTTTTTTCAAATATTGCATAATATCTTTCAAAGCTACTTATGGTTTTCAAAAATATACATTTTTCAAAATACTTGCATTTTTCAAAAGCTCATAACAATTTTCAAAGTACTTGTACGTTTCAAAGTAGTTAATATTCATTCAAAAGTTATGTAAAATTACTGTATTTTCAAAACAAATGCACCAGTTAAAATTTTTTTTCTATAAGTACAATTTTTCTTGAAAATTCTTCTAATGCAATAGTGTTTAAATGAAAAGTTTTCAAAATACTTAAGTACTTAGTACTACTATGCCTTCAAAAATTCTATACTAAGTATTTTCAAAAGAACAAAATGTGTTTATTGTTGGTGCAAGTAATTTTTGGTTTTTTTTTGATGTGTGACAAAGGGGGAGAGATGCGCCTTAAGTTAGAAAATTTTTTAAAAAATTCTCTCTCTTACCAAAGGATCAATTAATCAAAATGGTTTCAAAAAGGGGAGAGTGAAAGTTAGAATTTTTTCTTTTTTTCCTAGAGGATCAAAAATGGATTTTCAAAGCTTAGATTGATCCCAAGGATAGTAAGTTAGCCCCTTCAACCAATCTAACTTAAGATATTGTCAAACATCAAAAAGGGGGAGATTGTTAGTGCAAGTTACATCAATGATGTTCTCCTCTAAGTGTTTTAATGTTTGACAATACACTTAAGTCAGTGATACATTGAACAGACAAAGGGGAGCAAAGGAGGAGTAACCTAAGTGGAAGAAAAGTCGTAGTCAACCTAGGCACTAAGATCTGGTGAGTAGAGCTAGGCACTAAGACCTGCTCGGAAGGTGGGCACTAAGTCCTGATCGAGGATTGGGCACTAAGGCCTGGAAAAGGGCTGGGCACCGAAGACCTGCTCGGAAGGTGGGCACTAAGTCCCGGTCGAGGACTGGGCAAGAAGACCTGGCCGAGAGTTGGGCACTGAAGTCTTGGTTCGGGGAATTGGGCACGAAGACCTGACTGAGGGTTGGGCGCCGAACTCCTGGACATAGGGTTTGGGCATGAAGTCTTGGTCCAATGGATTGAGCAACATAGTTGAGCGATGACTAAGGACAGATGTAGAGATGGGTCGGGGTTTGGACGTCTCGAGGCCCGGGAGTATCGGAGGCTAAGCAAAACTGGGTGGCAACTGTCTCCTGAAAGGAGTAGGTGAAGGTGCGTTCTCGGGGGTGGGAACATGCGTCAGTTCAACTTAGGGTTTCGTGGAAATTCGAAGTCCGAACCAAGTCCTTAAGACTAATATTCTATGTATATGTGCTTTGTGATTGTGTATCTTGCAGGTATCAAGAACCGGAGACAAAGCAGGCGGGAGGATGGAAAGCAACCAACCCAGGCGCCCCCACTGATGGGGGTGCCCAGATCAGAGTATAAAACCCAATTTTTGGGTTGAAAGGCATGAAGCCAGGCACCCAGAGTGATGGGGGCACCCAAGCCAAAGAGGAAATTGGCAGTTTCCTGTGGTAAGTAGAATATGCTTCAAGCAGGGCGCCCGGGATGTTGGGGGCGCCCAAGTTGAAAGATGTTTTGGAGTTTCGAGGTCGAAACACAGGATAAGCCTTCACTCAGGCGCCCGGGAGGTCCCAGGCACCCCGTTCAGAAGTTTTATCAGCCGCGGCGAGGTCGGCGTGGGGATAAGGTTTGACCGAGTTTATAGGGGCACCCCTGACGCCCAGGACGCCCCCAGGAGCACTATATAAGGGGCTTCGACCCCTCTGCTTCAGACACAACTGCTGTGAGTGATTCTGAGTATTTTGACCTACGCCAACACGCTAAAGATGAGACTCTATGACCGGGAGGCTCCAGGAGGAAGTGCGCGGCACTTCGGAGGTACAGATCGGCCGAGTTGCAAACTCTAATTGTTCGGTTTGCATTTAGTATTCTGTACTTACTTTGCTTTACTTTTGATTGTACTTCTACACTGTAAGATGGATTTTCTCCACCTCCTGAAATTCCGGAAAGGAGACCAATAGTGGACTCACGCCGAGTACATAGGCCTTGGATGTACTGATCTTGGGGGTTGGGAACCAAGTAAATAAATCCCTCTGTGTCCTTGTGTTCTTTCTATTTTATTTTCCGCTGCACTAACACTCTGAGTCCAGTACAAACGAAAGTTTTACAAAGATTTCCGCGAGATGGTCATCCGCACAAGTATGAAAGACTTGGTAGAAGTAAGACACATCCTTAGGGGATCAAAGATCTAAGGGATCTCCAGACAAGGATGATGTGCTTATCATGAGTTTTATATAAAACATTGTCCTAGCTTGTTCTAGCATGGATACCTCCAAAGAAAATTTTTGTGTTTTTCAGCTTTGGAGCTACTCTATCTAAGAGATATGTTTGGATTATCAAAGGTGATAGAGTAGGTAATGGCAGTTCCTCTAGCATCAGCTAAAGGAAGTCTCTTGTATGCTAGAAACAAGCCCAAATATCTGTTGTGCCATGGGCATGGGTAACAGATATCGGAGTAACCTAGGTCAAGAAAATTGGAATACAGTAAAAGCATGTATTAGTGCCTGAAAAGGACTGAGGACTGCATGCTGATTTACCAGGCAGACAAATTTCCTGTAGGTTATATGGATACAGAATTCCAATCTAGATAGGGGCATATGTAAATATTCCTTGGGTTTTGTATTTACTTTTAGGAGGTAGAACCATTGTATAGTAGAGTGTTGTGCAGTGTCTGCGTGATAGACCCTACTACGGAGACTGGATATTCTGGCAGCCTGCGAGGCAGCCGATAGAGCTACATGGTTCAGAGACCTCAAGATGGACTTTGAGGTGATTCCTAGTTTGCAAGGAACTATCACATTTGATGTGATTAAAATGGTGCAGTTGCGAACTCGAATGAATCACGAGTCCATAAGGCAAGTAAACACATAAAGCGCAAGTACCACCCAAAAGAGGAATAGCTGTCGTTGCCTAGATTGCATCAGAAAATGACCTAGGTGGATCATTTCACTAAGGCCTTGGTAGCGAGAGCTTGTAGGCGTGTGAAGGATCTAGAGGTCAGATGTATGACATTTTGAAAATAGCAAAGTCATTGAGTATAAGTGGGAGATTGTTAGGATGTATACTAAAAGCCTTCCCTTTTGGTTAAGATACATCTACATTTTAAAGAGAATTAGAAAATCACACAGTGCATGATTAGTATGTGCACAAACTGTCTGATGCTTGGCATTGTAGATAACATGGTGCGTGGTGTCGCACAGAAGATCATGTTATCAGGTTCCTTACCGAAGCATAAGAAAGAGGCTCACAACCGAGATGGAGTTGGACAAACCATCCAATGGTTGTAGTGTAATTAGGTATGGTTTATCTTAACCATAGAATCACACTAGTGTACTTTGTGTACATTGAGTAGAATCAAAAGTGATGTCATCCAATTTTTGTACTGACTTAGTAAATTGGATTAGACCTCAAATAAGATTATGGAGTACGATCTCTTAATCCCAAAATAATGACAGGCATATATTATTAATTATTATATCTTTGATTTACCAATGGGTGAGATCTATTCTGTTAAGTCGATAGGCCCGGTAAGTTGGGAGATAATATTAATAATATGATGTGTCGTTGATTATTGACGGAATCCGTGTCCTGGTGAGTTAGGATGATGATGCCCACTTGGTGAGCTCAAAAGGATCATCATTGTAATGCCCGCTGTTTTTTTTTCCCATCAGCGGCGTTACGTTAACATGCTTAGGGCATGTAGACATCATAAGGCAGCGGAATAACTTTAACTTCTACATGCCCTACTACCATTCCTAACTTATTGACATGGGAACCTTAGCATGTTAACTTTGAACTTAAGCATCATATAATGTCATACATAACATCATATCATAATGTTTCAGAAGTCATTATTCAAACATATAAGTAACCGAGGTGAAGTTCTAGCATAAAGAGTAAACATATAGTTTCCTGGGCCAAGTCACTACTACACACATGCGTTCTTGCCCTCCTACTGCTTCCATCATTGTCCCCTTGAATGATCTGTGGTATAAGGAAATAAGACTATAAGCATACAGGCTTAGTAAGACTCTTTCCTACTCACAAAAATCATTCATCATTCATCATCTCATAATGAGCACATGAAACATTAACATACTTGGTGCTCTACTTAGAACATAACATCTTACATCATTTATCGTATACATAGCATGGCATTAACATAGACATAGTAAACATTCTAAACATTGCATGATACATGTCATAAACATAAACATAGTGAACATTCTAAGCATGGCATAATACGTAGCATAAACATAAACATAGTGAACAATCTAAGCATGACATAATACATAGCATAATACCTATCATATCATATGAACATCTTCTTAACATAATCATGGCATAGTTCATTCATTCTCATGCATACTTCTTAACATGAAACGTTAGCATAAAATCTTATCACATAGCATAATGCATAACATGAATGGATGGATGAGTGGAATGCATATACATAAGGATGCTTAACTTTTAAAAACATACTTTTAAATGCTTAAACATAATCATCATAACATCATTTAGGGTCCCCGGCTTGTACCATATACATACATCATAGCGCGCATCCCTAGCAAGTCCGAGGTCGCGAGCCCCGACCTACTAGGGTAAGGACAGCATAGTCGGTAGTCCCCGAACCGAGGCATTCTTAAGGTGCCCATCCCTGTTGCACAGCTCCGGTAGTGCCAGAACCGTGGACAGCTTCGGTAGTCCAAAACTGGGGCGTTCTTAAGGTGCCCATCCCTTGGACCCATACTTCAGTCCGGTACAAGCCCATACATAAAGTAAAATACTTTTCATGTTTCATCATTCATAAGACATTCATAGCATAACCATGTTACATAAAGCATGACTTAACACATGCTTGTCCTTTCATTGTTCATTCTTATTGCATAACATCATGATGCGTGTAAGACATGAGCATTATCTTCATTCATAAACATGGTATGCATCTTCTTTCATAAGCATGACATGCATCTTCATTCATACAACATGGCATGCATCATTCTTATCATGAACATAAACATAACATACTTATCATGGCATCGTTCTTATCATGAACCTAACATAACATACCTATCATAGCATCATTCTTATCGTGAACATAACCCTATCATACTTATCATGGCATCATTCATATCATGAACATAAACCTATCATACTTATCATGACATCATTCATATCATGAACATACACAATAACTTAGCATGGTTCTTAACATAACATGAGCATATAACTTGGCATGGTTCTCTACATCACACAAGCATACATAGGTAGGATTTCCATAACATTCTACCTACCATTCAATCACATGGCCCAAAACATAAACATCCATGGTAACCCTATTAAGCATGGCATCCAGTCATAACCTAAATATGAAACATAAAGCATGGTGCTTAAACCTTAGGGTCATGGTTAACATGATTCCTACCACATGCTTGATCCTATACATATAAATACTTTATGGTAAACATGAACCATCATTCTTTGAACCCTAACTCCACCCTCAAACCCTAGATCCAAGGCTTGGCCGAAACTTCTAAGGTGGAGTTCCATCAATTCCATAAACATGTAATATAGCATAAGGTAAAGGAACTACCATATATTATTTATAAGACCATAGGAAGTCCTTGGGGCTCATGATTAGGGTTAACCCTAACCTTTAGGCCACTTTCCTAGGGCTGGCCGAAACTTATAAGGCCATGGGGGTATGGAAAAATTCCATTAAAATCCCCCATCAATCATTAAACACTAATCACATCTTACCATAGAGCCATTGGAGCCCTTACTTGAAATAAATCATAACTTTTACCCTATTAACCCTTCTTGGCCGAAACTTATAGAGTCTCTAGGCCATGTGAAAATTCACATAATCACCCTCCATCACCCTTATATCATGACAACACATAAAAATATATACTTGAAGTTTAGGACTCAACCCTAACCTTTGGGTCCTTGAGGTTAGCCGAAACTTATAGGGTCTCTAGGGTACTCCAAAAATTCCCAAAAATTATTCTTAATCTCTAAACATCATCAGGGAACATTGAATAACATTATAAATATTTTTAACATCATTATGGACCCTAAAACATTGTGGCCGAAACCCTTAGGGTCTCTAGGTGTTGATTTTGTTCCTTTCATGTTGGCCGAAACCATAGGGTGTCCTAGGGTACTCCAAAAATTCCCAAAAATTATACTTAACCTCTACAAATCATAAGGGAACATTAAATAACATTATCAAGATTTTTGGCATAATTATAGACCTTTAAATCATGGTGGCCGAAACCCTTAAACTTAAGGTTCTTGGTTTTCCTTCCTTTCAACATCAAATCCAAAAACTAACCAATATATCATGCTAAAAATCATGGAAATCATAAGGAACTATTATACCACAGGTGAGGGAGTCTTAACTTGGGTTTCTTGATTTTTTGAACCTTGAAAGAGAAGGAAATGGTAAGTCCCTTGAACACTTGAACCGCCTTGCCCTTGTATCCTTGAAAAACCTTTTGATCTTGGTGATGAGACCCTCTTGTGGAGCTTTTCCAAAGGAAAATCTCCCCTATGGTGTTCAGCTAGAATGAGGAAGGAGGGAGGAAGAGAATGCAAGTAATGGAAGGAATAAGTAACTCCCAAACCCCCCTATTTATCACCCATTAAGGAGGTAAATGAAGAGTCTCTCCATGACCCTTCATCTTCTTCTATAAAATGATCAACAAAATGACACTTATCAACTCCCCCACACTTAGGCTTGAGTGTCTCGCGAAAAGTACTAAATATGTATCCCCTAGTTTATTTCCAAACATAAGTAGAAGCAATTGAAAAGAAATTACCTAGGGTTGTCAACTCTCAAAAATCTAAGCTCTATAGACTAATATCTTGTCCTTAAATCAACAACTTAACCAATTCAACCTTTATGATTCATTGAGATGAATTTCACTCACTAAACCTCTCAAGGGAAACTTTTAGTGGCTCTCTCCTAAATTCTAAATACATGATGAAAATGGAGCTCACTCTTACACACATGCTTCTTGCACTACCATAGGCTTGCTTATTATCTACTCTCTACCATTATTCAAGATTAGAATCAATCATCTATAAAAGTTTATTCAAAAGTGAAAGAAATAGGAAATGGTAGAAATGGAATAAAAGCAAAGTAAATAGCTAATTTGAATGAAATGGAAGACTTGGATGTTCAAGGATATTCTTGATGCATTTTCGCCCTCCTTTCAGTCCATATAATGTAGTCAAAGTGTGATGAAGTGATGCTGTGCAATGCCCTTCAAAAATCTTATGAAAAGAATTCCATAATTCCTTTGTGCCAATTTCTTCTTCTTGTGTGCCAACTTGTTTCTCATCTTTTCTTTTCTGAAATTTTTTTTTCCTTTCTTTCTTTTCTCTACTAAAATCATAATGTAATGGAGCAAATCTTCAATTTGGATGAGAGTATTTTCATTAATTGTTGGTGCCGAAACTTCAATGTGCCAACTTTCTTCCTTTTCTAAAACTGTTTTTTTTTCTATTTTTTCCAAACTGTTTTTCTATTTTTTTTTCAATCTGCTAATGAACTCCTTCGGATCAGCATTCCTATCAGGAAATTTGTGACATCAAATAGCATTCAGAGACAGAATTTTACTTCTCAACATGTAGCCTTTGCTAATTCTTGCAACTCTCTTTTGATACCCATCACTTCAAATTGGCACAAGTTCTTCCACTTGTATTTTTTTTAAATTCTAACTCCCAAGCAATTCATTTCAGATTTCCGACCTTTCAAGCTCTTCATCCTTGAAATTTTCAGATTATCACAGTTGCAATTCATCCTCTAGTACAATGCCGAAACACACTCTATGGCAAGTTTGATACATCATGCTTCATTGTGTGTTTTTTTTTCTCATTTCTTTTCCACTTGGCCTCAGTTTTCTTCTTCTTCACTGAATTCAGCAACCATTGACTGCAATTAAGCTCCTAAAAGAGTGGCCAAAACAATTTCATAGCAAACTTTTCTCTTTGGCACAAAATTCCTGATTTTTCCTTTACACAGATTTTTTTTTCCTACACTTGTTTCCACCTTGGTTCCAATTTCTGCACACAATTTCTGCTTCAATTCAAACTTTACAACTTCAATCTAGATTAAGCAAAGAGTTACTAATTTCATCTTCCATAATTCCTACTTGATCCAAACCCTTTTGTGCTACAAACTCCATTGCTTTCAAACTCTTTCTTTTTTTTTCTGTTTTTTTTCCTGTTTTTTTTCTGTTTTTTTTCCGTGTGCCATTTCTTCTAATTGAGATTTCTTTAAATCCAATTCACCTCCAATTCACAACTGAATTCCCATTTATCTTGATACCAAGTTCCACTCAATTGGGTATCTTTTGGCTTCAACTCAAAAATGAAATGATTTTTTTTAAATGTTTCCATCACACTATCCACTCCCCCACACTTAATCTTTTATCCGTCTCGGGCAAAATAACATCAAAGAACATCTCCAAACAAACAAGTCCGTAGAAAGCATGGTTAGGAATAGGAAATAAGGAAAGAAAATAGGATGAACATGATTTTTGCCAAAAATTTACATGGAAAGGTAAACAAATTTATTAGCCTCTATAGATGTGATCTATGTTGGGACCGATTGGCGAGCTAGAGGGGGGGTGATTAGCTTCGATTCGCTTGTAGATGATTTATCGTGGCGGAAGACTTCAAGCAATCGCTAACACAAGGATTTACTTGGTATCCACCCCGGTCGGGTGACTAATCCAAGGATCCACTCTCCTCACACTCTCATACACTATGAAAGTCTCCTTCTTGAGGTGGAGAAACCTCTTACAAGCTTACACAAAGATATAACAAGAAACAAAGCAAATACAAATGAAATCTTACAAGATTTACAATGAATAAGCTCACACTTTGCTTTCCTTGCTATCTTCAAGCTTGTGATCGCCTCTAGAACTTTAGAAGTGCACCAACACTAAGCCCCAAAGCTTCTCTTGAAATGGCGTGGAAGAAGGAAGAAGAGTTTTTGGCCAAAACCTGCGCGAAAGACCTTATACCCGTCGCCTAGGGTTTGGTAATCGATTACCCAATCGATTACCACGTCACACTTAGCCGTTCAACGGCTAGTTTTCGAACCGTAATCGATTAGCCAATCGATTACCATTGCCCTGAATCGATTACCCAATCGATTCAGAGCCTCTCTATTCTCTCGCGCAAACCGCCCTAATCGATTAGCCAATCGATTACCGATACCCTGAATCGATTACCCAATCGATTCAGGACCCTTCTGTCCTCTTGCGAAAACCGCTCTAATCGATCACCTGATCGATTGACCCAATCGATTGCCGAATCGATTGAGTCCACCCTAACTTGTTCCCACAAGTCTAGGATCCCCTACCAAGTGTCCGGTCAACCCCGTTGACTAACTTGGATTTCTACGGCCTAGCTCCCAGCTCGGACTTAACCTGGTTTCCAACCAGATTTGCCTAACCCTCGAGTTAGGTCTAGTTTCTCGGTAGACTTCCACCTTGCCAGCATGCGATCTCCCCGATCCATCTGGACTTCACCTAGTCCCACTAGGTGTGCCTAGTCCCACTAGGTCTTCTTTTCCCTTGCCAGCGTACGATCTCCCCGATCTACCTGGACTTCACCTAGTCCCACTAGGTCTGCCTAGTCCCACTAGGTCTTTTGCCATGCCAGCGTACAATCTCCCCGATCTACCTGGACTTCACCTAGTCCCACTAGGTCTGCCTAGTCCCACTAGGTCTTTTGCCATGCCAGCGTACAATCTCCCCGATCTACCTGGACTTCACCTAGTCCCACTAGGTCTTTTGCCATGCCAGCGTACGATCTCCCCGATCTACCTGGACTTCACCTAGTCCCACTAGGTCTTTTGCCATGCCAGCGTACGATCTCTCCGATCTACCTGGACTTCACCTAGTCCCACTAGGTCTGCCTAGTCAACCTTGACCCACTTGACTCACACATCATGACCACTCAAACATCATTATCAAACATCGAAACATACGACCTCGAGCTCACCCGAGCTTACCAGACTCAAGCTCACCTGAGCTTTGTCAAACCAGGTCAACCCTGACCTAACCAAGATTGCACCAACAATCTCCCACAGACCTAAGCTCACCCGAGCTCAGTCAAACTAGGTCAACCCTGACCTAAACAAGATTGCACCAACAATCTCCCCCTTTTTGATGTTTGACAATATGTTTGAGAAAGACTAATCCCTATTAGCCTTTCAATCTCTCCCAAATTTCTCCCCCTTTGTCACACATCAAACCTCTCCCCGAGAGTCTATATGGTCAAAGGTATACCCAATGAAAATCCCATACTTTTCATTGATCCTATGCTCAACCTTGAGCACTCATGAAGATTCCCAATCTCCATTCATCCACTTAAAAAAAATTCAAACACATGTTGTTAAGGAAGACCTCCCCCTCAAAACATGCTCTAAACCTCTATCATTGCACCAACAATGATTTAGGGAATTCCTAAAACTTTAGGAACTCTCAACATGAGGTAATTGAGATTGTGAAATTCAAAATTTGAATCAAAATCTCTCCTTAACCCTTAAATGTTCACTAAACCATTTCCCTTTTTGATTTCACAATGAAATTTACCCAAATATACTTATAAAAGTAATTCTAGGGTCTAGGGATTGTTAGGTTACTCAAAAATGGGTTAACGGACTGAAACTAGACAGTTTCAGACTTACCAATCGATTGGTGTTGGGAACCAATCGATTACACTATGTTTAATCGATCAACTGATCGATTACGGCTGACTGTAATCGATCCATGGATCGATTACGCGAGCTTCTTTGCTCGCAAAAAGGGGTTACCAATCGATTGACCAATCGATTGGCTTATGTCCCAATCGATCACCCGATCGATTGGGAGTTTCTGATTTCTGAAAACAATTTCAGATTCGAATTTCAGAAACTCCTAAATAATTCTACAAAATTCCATAAATCCTAAAATTTTGTGTAGACATTATTTATACCATATACTATCAAGGAAAAATAATTTTCTATGAAAATAACCTTCATTTCCAAAGATTGACACAAAATTGGAAACCATTGAAATACTTCAATGTTTTACTCTATTTTGTATCCAATTCATCAATGATGAGTGCTATCAAAAGATAGTCTTCACCAAGGTTTTCCAAGATAGTTGTAAAATGTTTTTCAAAAACAATATCCAACCATGTTCCTTGGGCTAAGTGTACATGACTTGTGCATTAGCTTTCCCAATGATTGGAGTTCATTGAACTTCATGATTTGATGATACTAAAACTCAATAGGATGTATATAAATCACACTTTGAGTTTTGTTCATCTTCCTAACATCTCACTTGTTCTAATGTGTCTCAAAAACACACACAAGTCACCATATAGTCTTAGTGAGATGTGAAAGTCATGTTCTCCCTAAACTAAGGGCTCATGCATTTCTACCAAGGCATTATAAACCTTGATCATCCACCTAGGATGTCAATTAATGCCAATGTCTTTAATTTCAATAAAAATTGATTTAATGCATGATAATGACTATGATATGCATCATATGAGAATTTTCACAAGAAATTTTAGCTAGATGATGCATGTATGACATGACATATAATATTTTCTTGATAAGTTTGAATGATGAAACATGATGTCATGGCATGTGATAGGGCATACAAGACATGGCATAGAAGCATAAAAGAAAAATACCTAGATTTCCTATCTAAGTATCAATAACTCATCGCTAAGCCATTGATGATCCTAAATTTTGCCCTAATTTCCAAGATAATGCCAAAACTCCCCAACTTGGCCTATCTTTGGATTCTAACCTAGTTGTGCCAACTTTATCAATTTAATCCTCCAAAAATATAGTTTGGCACAAGTTTACTCCTCCTAGAGTAAATAAAATGAATCCTTCATTTTCAAGGGTAGTGACTCCTTGAAAATGTCCCAAAGTGTCAACTTCATCAAGGTTGGGTTAACTACCCTTCCAATTTGAGTTGACACTCCCTAGACCTATCTAGGGTGTGGCGAACACACTCTTAGGAACCCAAAATCTATTGGTGCTCCTTGGGTGTTCTAGGTATTCACTAGGGATGACTTCCCTTGATACCTTCCTAAAGACTTTCTTAGGCTTCTCCGAAGCCTTAGTCACCTTTGTCTTGTCTTGGTCAACTCTAGGGATGGCCTCCCTTGCGATCTTGACTTGACTCCTAGACCTAGATTGAGTTCCATACCTATATGGAACTCTATGATATGATGGACCATCATCCTTAGTTTTAGACTTGTACCCCAAACCTTTCTTGCTCCTAGAGGGTCCTTGATTTCCTAAATCTAGGTTTTGATCCTTAGATCCCTTAAATAGATTTTCTATTCTTTTGAGGGATTTTTCTAATTTATCAAGTTTTGACCTCAAAACTTGATTTTCCATCATTACTTCATCAAGGCTTGGTTTTCTAATATAGCCTTGGTAATTTTTCTTTTTGGCCTTAGTGTGGATAGGTCTACCATGAAATGACCTAATATTTTCCCTATCCTTAGATGTGGTAGTCCTAGCATGGAAAGCTCTATAGTTTTCCTTAGGTTTCTCATGCCTCCTATTTTCATGATAAATAGCATTAAAATGATAATAATAATTATCCGTAGCATGCATATTATCATGATTTAAATAAGTACCATTACCTAATGGTACCTTAGGCTTGATCTTAGAGGCTCCCCCTTGATTAGAGCTCCTCCTCTTTATCTTGGTCGGATTCTTCCCCTTTGGACATTGATTTCGGTAATGTCCTTTTCTTTGCATGAGAAGCACACAATATGCTTCTTATCATTCTTTGCCACGGGGCCGACCTCCTTTGGCTTTTCCTTGGTCTTGGGTGCCATTTGCACTTTCTTCTTGACCAATTTTGGACACTTACTCTTGTAGTGCCCTCTTTCCCTACACTCAAAGCAAATGATGTGATTTTTTTTTTACAAATTGAAATTTTATACCTTTGCTGTAGGGGTGTTGCATGACTCTTCACTTGATCCGGAGGAAGAAGCTTCTTCCTTTTCCGGAGTGAATGACATTTGCTCCCCCTCAATCCTAGAGGTGGAGGCTTCTTCGTTTTCTTCATTGGCCGATGCTTCTTCTTGAGTTTCCTCCCCGGATGTTGAGCATCTCTCAACTTCCGAGTCCTCTTCACTTGATGAATCTCCCTCTTCGGATTTTTCTTGATTTGGTATAGTGGAGGGATCTTCATGAAACCTTGCCAATTTGCTCCAAAGCTCTTTGGCATCTTCGAATTCTCCAATCTTGTCCAAGATATTGCTCGGCAAAAGATTGACCAATAGCTTGGTCACTTTGTAATTGGCCTCGCATCTCTTGATTTGCTCCTCATTCCATTTGCTTTTCTTGAGGAGCTTTCCTTTTGAGCTTGTTGGAGCTTCAAAACCCTCCATTAGAGCAAACCATTGCTCTATCTCCATCATGAAATAATTTTCAATCTTTGACTTCCAAAGATTGAAATTTGCCTTGTCAAATGGTGGAGGTGCTCTTGTGTCATAGCCAAACTCCATTTTTGAAGATGAACCCTTTTGATGATGACTTCTTGAAAATAGGGTTTCTTCCAACTTCTTGTTCTTCCTCTAGCTCTTGCCCTCTTGGCGATGAGTCCAATGAAGAGCAACCTTGCTCTGATACCACTTGTTGGGACCGATTGGCGAGCTAAGGGGGGGGGGTGATTAGCTTCGATTCGCTTGTAGATGATTTGTCGCGGCGGAAAACTTCAAGCAATCGCTAACACAAGGATTTACTTGGTATCCACCCCGGTCGGGTGACTAATCCAAGGATCCACTCTCCTCACACTCTCATACACTATGAAAGTCTCCTTCTTGAGGTGGAGAAACCTCTTACAAGCTTACACAAAGATACAACAAGAAACAAAGCAAATACAAATGAAATCTTACAAGATTTACAATGGATAAGCTCACACTTTGCTTTCCTTGCTATCTTCAAGCTTGTGATCGCCTCTAGAACTTTGGAAGTGCAGCAACACTAAGCCCCAAAGCTTCTCTTGAAATGGCGTGGAAGAAGGAAGAAGAGTTGCGGCCAAAACCTGCGCGAAAGACCTTATACCCGTCGCCTAGGGTTTGGTAATCGATTACCCAATCGATTACCACGTCACACTTAGCCGTTCAACGGCTAGTTTTCGAACTGTAATCGATTAGCCAATCAATTACCATTGCCCAGAATCGATTACCCAATCGATTCAGAGCCTCTCTGTTCTCTCGCGTAAACCGCCTTAATCGATTAGCCAATCGATTACCGATACCCTGAATCGATTACCCAATTGATTCAGGACCCTTCTGTCCTCTTGCGAAAACCGCTCTAATCGATCACCTGATCGATTGACCCAATCGATTGCCGAATCGATTGAGTCCACCCTAACTTGTTCCCACAAGTCTAGGATCCCCTACCAAGTGTCCGGTCAACCCCGTTGACCAACTTGGATTTCTACTGCCTAGCTCCCAGCTCGGACTAAACCTGGTTCCCAACCAGATTTGCCTAACCCTCGAGTTAGGTCTAGTTTCTCAGTAGACTTCCACCTTGCCAACATGCGATCTCCCCGATCCATCTGGACTTCACCTAGTCCCACTAGGTCTTCTTTTCCCTTGCCAGCGTACGATCTCCCCGATCTACCTGGACTTCACCTAGTCCCACTAGGTCTGCCTAGTCCCACTAGGTCTTTTGCCATGCCAGCGTACAATCTCCCCGATCTACCTGGACTTCACCTAGTCCCACTAGGTCTACCTAGTCCCACTAGGTCTTTTGCCATGCCAGCGTACGATCTCCCCGATCTACCTGGACTTCACCTAGTCCCACTAGGTCTTTTGCCATGCCAGCGTACGATCTCCCCGATCTACCTGGACTTCACCTAGTCCCACTAGGTCTGCCTAGTCCCACTAGGTCTTTTGCCATGCCAGCGTACGATCTCCCCGATCTACCTGGACTTCACCTAGTCCCACTAGGTCTGCCTAGTCAACCTTGACCCACTTGACTCACACATCATGACCACTCAAACATCATTATCAAACATCGAAATATACGACCTCGAGCTCACCCGAGCTTACCAGACTCAAGCTCACCTGAGCTTTGTCAAACCAGATCAACCCTGACCTAACCAAGATTGCACCAACAATCTCCCACAGACCTAAGCTCATCCGAGCTCAGTCAAACTAGGTCAACCCTGACCTAAACAAGATTGCACCAACAATCTCCCCCTTTTTGATGTTTGACAATATGTTTGAGAAAGACTAATCCCTATTAGCCTTTCAATCTCTCCCAAATTTCTCCCCCTTTGACACACATCAAACCTCTCCCCGAGAGTCTATATGGTCAAAGGTATACCCAATGAAAATCCCATACTTTTCATTGAACCTATGCTCAACCTTGAGCACTCATGAAGATTCCCCATAATGAAGATTTCCAATCTTCATTCTTTAAAAAATTGAAATTCAAGCACATGCTTTTAAGGAAGACCTCCCCCTCAAAACATGCTCTAAACCTCTATCATTACACCAACAATGATTTAGGGAATTCCTAAAACTTTAGGAACTCTCAACATGAGGTAATTGAGATTGTGAAATTCAAAATTTGAATCAAAATTTCTCCTTAACCCTTAAATGTTCACTAAACCATTTTCCTTTTTGATTTCACAATGAAATTGACCCAAATCTACTTATAAAAGTAATTCTAGGGTCTAGGGATTGTTAGGTTACTCAAAAATGGGTTAACCGACTGAAACTAGACAGTTTCAGACTTACCAATCGATTGGTGTTGGGAACCAATCGATTACACTAAGCTTAATCGATCAACTGATCGATTACGGCTGACTGTAATCGATCCATGGATCGATTACGTGAGCTTCTTTGCTCGTAAAAAGGGGTTACCAATCGGTTGACCAATCGATTGGCTTATGTCCCAATCGATCACCCGATCGATTGGGAGTTTCTGATTTCTGAAAACAATTTCAGATTCGAATTTCAGAAACTCCTAAATAATTCTACAAAATTCCATAAATCCTAAAATTTTGTGTAGACATTATTTATACCATATACTATCAAGGAAAAATAATTTTCTATGAAAATAACCTTCATTTCCAAAGATTGACACAAAATTGGAA
Source organism: Boesenbergia rotunda (assembly GCA_024364735.1). NCBI lineage: Eukaryota > Viridiplantae > Streptophyta > Magnoliopsida > Zingiberales > Zingiberaceae > Boesenbergia > Boesenbergia rotunda. The sequence continues at coordinate 1,086,090 of JAGFNQ010003819.1, read as the reverse complement.
ACCATTGAAATACTTCAATGTTTTACTCTATTTTGTATCCAATTCATCAATGATGAGTGCTATCAAAAGATAGTCTTCACCAAGGTTTTCCAAGATAGTTGTAAAATGTTTTTCAAAAACAATATCCAACCATGTTCCTTGGGCTAAGTGTACATGACTTGTACATTAGCTTTCCCAATGATTGGAGTTCATTGAACTTCATGATTTGATGATACTAAAACTCAATAGGATGTATATAAATCACACTTTGAGTTTTGTTCATCTTCCTAACAAGACATCTCTATTGCCACTCGGCACCCCTGGAGTCTTGAGAGTCTTTATCCGGTGTCTTGAGAGTTGTCACTGTCAAATGTCTCAACAAGACATCTCTATTGCCACTCGGCACCCCTGGAGTCGCCCCATCAAACACCCTCGGATGGAGGTTTCTCACTCAGGGATCGCAGTGGGAAGCATCCCTCAGTTGAGGAGGACTAGTCGGGATTGCCCCGATTGGGAGACCCAACCGGGGTCTACCGCGACCGGGAGACTTGGCCAAGGATTTCCTCTGGTTGGGGAATGTGACAATAGGCTTGAGCTTTTTATCACCGGTCGGGGTGCTCCGATCCGATTATTCACAGGACTGAATCACCTTCCGGGTGAAGTTGGCTCGGCTGGGCCGACCCGAATAAGTGTCTCAAGGCCTGTGTTTAAGGATGGAAATAGGCCAAGCGGCCTGTCAGGGGCCTGTGGTCTGGCCTGTTTAAAAATAAAATAATAGTCAAGCCTGTTTGAAAGTCTGTTTATCTTATCAGGCCAGATCCAGACTCAATATAAAAACTATGAAGCCTGATAGGCCAGCCTGGGTCTGTTAAAATTATATTGTATAAATTGTCAAAATAGATATTCGAACCTTGGACTTCTACTAAAAAAAACCTTATCTACCACCCTACTTGTCAATACACCATAAATCTCTTTTAGCTATAAGATACAAATAAAATTACAAGTTTTGTAAACAAGCTTTGTAATTACAGACTTTGTAAACAGGCCACAGGCCAGGTCAGGCTATTGAACAGGTCAGGCTCAGACCAAGAATAAAGCCTATAACAGGCCACAGGCCAGGCTCAGGCCAGTTTGATATTATATAGGTCAGGCCTGTTAAGGTAGAAGTCTGGCCTGGCCTGTTTCCATCCTTGCCTGTGTTTCCCCAAGCCGAGCCCCAGCCACTCGCGCCACCTAAGTCCCCGCTCTCGAGGGCGGGCTTTGTATCCGATCTGTCATCCTTTTCTGTCGCGTCTGCTAGACTACCGCCCTGTCAGCTAGGACGGGATAATTGTATAAATTTAAAAAAATCTGGGCGGTAGTCTGGCAGGTGCGGCAGAAAAGGATGACAGATCGGACACGAAGCTCGCCCCCAAAGAGAGCGGGGACATAGGTGGCGCTAGTAGTTGTGGCTCGGCTTGAGGAAACATGTGTTGGATCGAGAAAACTGATAGAGGGGGGGGGTGAATATCGGAAATCGTTCGGAATTTCGTAAAGAGCAATTGCACAGCGGAAGTAAAAATAAACACAACACAGAGACACAGTCGATTTTACTTGGTTCGGAGCCTGTGTCGACTCCTACTCCAAGGCCCACGGTCATTGACCGTTTACTTTGGGCAATTCTATATGAAGCGCAATAATAGTTACAGAATTTGGTTACAAAGTAAGTGCACGAAAATAATAATAAAGAATTGCACTCTTCGTTACCGACGTCCGGAGTGTATTGACTTTTTCGGGGCAGCGGGACGTCGTCGGCTCGAGTTGGAGTGTTTCCGGAGCAAGGCACGAGCGTAGAAGAGCTTTGAGGCGTTGAAAGAATTGATGATTGGAAGCCTTGGTCGAGGGCCCTTTATATAGGGCCAGGGGGCGCCCGGGACGTCGGGGGCGCCCCCCACGTGTCCTTCGATCCGGTTCAATCTCGGTCAGCGTCTGATCCCCTTATCTTCGGGATCCGCTTTGACCGGGGCGCCCGGAGCGCTCGGGGCGCCCGGGTTGACCGGGTCAAATCTTATCTTTTGGCTTCGAAGGCTTCTGGTCCGAGGCATGCACATGGGGGCGCCCGGGACGCTGGGGGCGCCCAGGAGCAGCGGGGGCGCCCGGCCCAGCATCTATTCGAACCCTTTTTCTCTTTACTTGTTTTGTATGCACCTTGGGGGCGCCCGGGACACTCCGGGCGCCCTACTCAGCTACTACCTCATTCCTTTGAGACTATCTGAGCTACAGACACTCCTTCCTTTGGTCCTGCATCCAGGGTTAGTCCAAAACACAATAAAGCAATAAAGTATTTGTTTATACAGCCTTAGCTGTCTTGGTTCTGACTTTGGTCTCCAAAATGGAGTCCTAGGTCGAACCGACGCCTACTGTTCCCTCGACGGGGAACGCGTGCTCACCTACTCCTCTTGGGAGAATTTACCTGATGTTAACCGCTCCTTTGGTTGGACTTTTGCCTGGCAGTCCTTTGCCAGGGCTTGGATGCCGAGCTGTCCTTCGCCCGGTGCCTAGCTGTCCTTCGCGAGACGCTCAAGGTTAAGTGTGGGGGAGTTGATAAGCACCATTTTATTGATTATTTTAATTGTTAAAATCCATGTTTGACCTATGTTTTTATTGCTTAATTGTGATTTTACCCTAGGTTTTAGGATTTCCTCTTATTTTGGACTTAATTGCAAAATTACATATTTTTTGGATTATTTGGCCACTAATTTTCTGATATATTTTTGTAGGCATGAAAGGATCCTGGACCTAGAGCATATTGGGTCAAACTTGAGTCGGAAGTGACCCGGATCAGATTATCAAGATTACGATTAAATCTGGGCCGTCCGATTCAAGAGAGGCTAGATCTGAGCCATCCAGGACGATCTGAAGCAATCCGAGCTAGGGTTAGGGTTGATCAAGCTCTATGATCAAGATCTGAAGGTTTCATTCCAATCAGAGCTCAATCAACCGTTGGATCAAGCAAGGAGGGCTCTAGAGCGTCCATTCACAGATAGAGTTGATCTGGACCATCCGTTGCACATCTGGAGGATCCGAGCTACCACAAGGCAGATCTTGACCCCAGATCATCATCATAAAAGTTTGGCTCAGATCAGACCAAGATCTACCATTGGATCTCCTCCGATCAATCTGAGCCGTCCATTTGTTCCTATTTAATCAAAACGCAACCGCTTCTTCCCTTTGTCGCGTCTTCGCCAATTCCTCGCCGCAGCTGATTTCTTCTTCGTTTCTTCCTCGTTTCTTCAGCAATTTCTTCGTTTTGAAGGCGTGACCACCTCGATTCGAGCATCATCCTTGAGTGACAGCAAGGAATCGGATTGAGGCTTAGTTAATTTCGGTTATTAGCAGTAGATTTCAATACTGTCATTTCGTTTCTGAATTTCTGAAGCAATATTTGTAGTATTTCGTTTCTGAACGGATTCTGCCGTAATTAGAGTTTTAATTCAGTATTCTTATAAGCTAGATTGTTTGTGTAATGACAAATTGAATTTAGGTTAGCTTGTTTTGTTTTGAATCGTATCTGAATTTGGTATCAGTTGGGTAGCAATTCTGTTACGTGCCAGATTTCATCTCTGCAAGTCTTAGCTGTAGCATCTGTAGTTTGTTTCAAGTGAACTTTAGATCATTCTGAATCTCGTTTGAACATTAGAATTGTGACTTGATTCCAAATTGCTTGTTGTTTTGCGTTTAATGGGTGTTTTCATTACCGAATTCTGTTTTATTTCAGCTTAGATAGCACTGCGTTTCTGAAAATCTGCTTTCATTTCTGCTTTTTGTGTTTCACAAGTCTCTGAATTCAGCTCTTAAATCCTTCACTTAGACTTGCATAGTTCATTCCTAGTAGCCTTATTTCCAAAATTTAATCAATCAAGTTGAGATCCTAAGCTGAAAATTGATACTTTGTGAAAGCAGTATTGGTTTTTGGCACACAAGGATCTCCCTTGCGTGCCAAGTTGCATGGGGTATTAACTTGTATTAATTTTTCACTTGTTCTTTGGAGTAAAATAGCTTTTGAAATCTATTGATATCATGTTTAGCTATTACTGAATTTTGTTTGCATCGGTTAGTTTCCAAAAATCTATAGCAAATCTGAGTTGATATGGTTGCTTGTTTAACTCCCAACTCCATTGGTTAGCACTTGTTTTAAGTTTAATCTGTTCACATGAAAACTCCTGTCACTACCTCTACTTAATTGTTTAGTATTCTCTTGTTTTTCGAATTCAGAAATTAGTTTCCAAAAATTTTGTAAGTGCTTGAGTAAGTTTCCATTAGGTTGAGTTCTTAAGTGTAAATTTCTTGTTTAGTGAACTAGTTTGATTTCTTTCATTTTCTTCTTGCACTGCCATTTCTGAATTACGAACAACCCAAAACCCAAATTATTCACTTAAAACCCAAAACTCATAAACGACACATAAACACAAGTTTGAATCAAACACGACAACTAGCCCCGAGAAAAAATATGACCTGTGGCCCATATATTGCATTTTCATACTTTTGAGTGTAACAAGGGTTTCAGTTATTCATTCACATTTATAAATTCTAAATTTGAGGCCCACATTCGTGACAGTCCATTTGGGCCTATCAGCAGCCCTTCGCCAGGTGCCTAGCAGCCCTCCGCTAGGACTTTGTTTCTGCACACTCAAGTAACAATATTAGATCACAAATAACACTTAACTTTGAATCCTTTGCCAATATCAAAACAAGGTTCGATATGGTGCTTCCTGCACCAACAATCTCCTCCTTTTTGATTTATGGCAACACAATTCAAAGTTAAGTCAAAACTTATAACAGTTAATAAAAGAAGGTAAAAACACAATGAAGTATAGGAAAAAACACAATGAAGTATATAAAAGAAATTTATCTTCAAAATTTTTTTTTCTCATACTCCCCCTAAAACCCTGAATACTTGCAAAATCCTTAACTTTGACCTTTCCTCCCCCTTTGACATATATCAAAAACAAACATGGGTGTTCAAGGTATCTAACAGGGATTTTTGAGTTTTCCTAAGTGCTTCATGTCTTTAACAAAGTGTTTTTCAAAAAATGGAGTAAAAGCATTTTCACTAACAAAACTTGTTTCAAATTTTAGGCAACATTTTTCAAATTTAGCCAAAATTTTGAAGCTAGATTTCCCTTAAACAAAGTTTCAAATATTTGGGAATAAATTTGTTTACTAAGGAAAATTTTACTTAGGAGAAAAATATGTACTCAAAAAGTTTGAAAAACACTTAGAAATACTTCGAAATTTTTGAAGCACTTAAAAAAATTCCTTTCTCTCTTTCCTTTTTCTCCCCCTTAATGTGAAATTCTTCTAATAGTTTTGAATACTAGCATGGTAATATAATTTTAGAAAATTCAATTTGAAATGAAAGATAATTTTAAAGCATAAACCCTGTTTTCGAAAAACATTTTGAAATGATAATGGTTTTTTTTAAAGCACAATTTTCGAAAAATATAGTGATTATTTGAAAACATAGATTTTTTTTTTGGTTCAAAAAAAATAAATATCTAAGCCCGGACTATAGACAAAAAAAATATCCTAAGTAATCCCTAGGGTGACTTTTTGCCATACAAGAGTAAACTAATTTTCAAAAAATGTTTGTATAATGGTAAAGGAAAGAAATAAATGTTATGAAATAAATTTCAGGTTAGTGAACAAAAGAGACTTGATTTTAATTACAATGATTTGAAACATTGACTCTTAGTTAAAAAGTTAAATTTGATTTTTGTGAAAATGAAAATTTAGAGGGTTAAGTTTGTTCAGTTGAATTAAATTTTGAATTTGATTGAATTAAATTTAATTGATTTAATTAAGATTTAATTGAATTTAATTGATTTAATTAAGATTTAATTGAATTTAATTGATTTAATTAAGATTTAATTGAATTTAATTGATTTAATTAAGATTTAATTGAATTTAATTGATTTAACTAAGATTTGATTTTAATTTAATTGAATTTTGATTTTAGTTTGATTAATCTGAATTAGTTGGTTGGGTTGGACTCAACTTTTAGGTCCTAAGCATCTCACCCATTTCTAAGTGACAAAACAGGATATAACTGTTTTGTGAGATGCATATTTTAATAGAAGGATTTATTTTGAAAAGACCATGATTAATTTTGAAAAGTTAAAATTTTATTTTAAACCCAATTTAAATTTGTTTTGAAAAGAGATATTTGAATCTAAAATTAACTGAAAATTTATGTTAGATTCGAATTTAACAAAGAGTAAATTGAATTTGAATTTCAAAAATTGGCTTTCAGGTCTTGGCGAGGCACTAGGCCTTCTTTGGCCGTAGCCTTATGGGATCATCCACCCTTTCCTAGACAAAGCCTTTTAGTGAAATTTCATCTTCAAAATTACTTTTTGGTAAATTCTGGTCTAACTAGTTTGGGTCTTGGATCGGTAGCTTCGGTTAGTTCCGCCATGATGGCTTCCCTAACGTACTATCATCTCACCTCCACCCAATACTATGTTGTTCAAATTTCAATTAATTGATTTAGTCCTTACACTAACCAATCCTAATTCTAAGCAGAAAAATAAAAAGAAACACATAATTAAAACAAACAATTGTCTAAGTAAGGTCACAATTGGAGTAATACTCCGGATTTTCGAAATCAGCAAGATTATGAATTAAATTTTCTAACTTATTGACCTTATGTTTTAGGATTTCATTTTCTTGTTTCAATTTTCTGAAGTTTGCTTTAATTAAGTTACATGAATCAATCATATTATTTAAGGTAAATAACGGATTTTTAAATACTGTAAATTTACCTTTGTCGATTGTTTGTGCGGCATTCTTGGTAGCTCTTTTATCTGTGCATTCACGTTGGTAATGCCCGAACTCCTGGCACTTGAAGCATTGGAAGCGACTTTTGTCCCTTCGTGCTTTTGGTACTGGTTCCTTTGTCGCCATCGGTGGTGTCGTTTGAATCTTACGAGTAGGACACTCACTTCGGTAGTGCCCTCTCTCCCTGCATGTGTAACAAATTACATGATTTTTAAAATCTGATTTTACATTTTTACCTTTTGGTTCCTTATTGGGAATCTCCCCCTTGATTCTTGCCGCCTCGGATTTAGACTCATCTTTTGATTCCGTGTCTGAGTCGTACTCGGGTACTGGTTGAAGCTCTTTCTTTGGTGGTTCTTTTGGAGTTTTCCCTGCAATGGAATTTATACCTTCCTCGACCATTACAATATCTGTTTGATTATTTAATTCAAATTTTGAAAAGAATTCAAAATTAGTTACCATCTCAGTCAATTCGTCGTCTGATTCTGGTTCGACATTGGATTCGGGTTCAGACTCTGACTCGGCTGTTTGTGCTTGGACCGAAAGGGCAAGATAACTTACTTGATCTTCTTCTTCATTTGAGATCTCTTGATGAAGATTAATCAATTTTACCCAGATTTCTCTAGCACATCTGCATGGTCCTACTAGCTTGAGTTGCTCCTTGGTTAGGCCACATTGTAGGATTGCAGTTGCCCTTGCATCGGTCTCAATTTGATTGAGGGTGTGTTCATCCAGTTTGTCCCATTCGATTGATGACTCCTCTTCTACGGGTAACGAGAATCTCGTTTGGATGATCTGCCATAAGTCCATGTGGGCCTTCAGAAGGGACTCCATTTGACATTTCCAAAACGTGAAGTTCTCGCCGGAGAATAGTGGTGGACGTGCACTGTTCCACTCTTGGTTGTCCATTCAATATAAACCTTGCACACAAACAAAATAACAAAAAATTGTACCAAGACTTGGTCTTGGATTAGTAGTGCGGGAGAAGGGAAGAAATAGCTCAAAATAAATGTTGCACGAATTTCGAGGCAGAATTATACTAAAATAATAAAAACAATTTACGACAAATTTTTGAAAATATTAATTTTGTCAATTCTGATTAATGATGAAAAATTAAAAATTTAATGTTAAAAAAAAATTTGTTCGAATTAAGGTAGCACGAATTTCGAGGAAAATATTAAAATAATGATAAAAAAAGTTTGTGACAAATTTTCAAAAATTGTTCGTTTTATCAATTTTGACTTATAGTGAAAAAATGAGAATTCAAAATTGAAAAAGGCGATCGAGAGGTGTTGCACCAACCTTGATTAACAAGAAAGAAAAAAAGAATAAAATAAATTCAAAAATCCGAAAAACTCTCAAATTGGTGGTTGCACCAACTTTGAGCTTCCCCGCTCTGATACCACTTGTTGGATCGAGAAAATCGATAGAGGGGGGTGAATATCGGAAATTGTTCGGAATTTCGTAAAGAGCAATTGCACAGCGGAAGTAAAAATAAACACAACACAGAGACACAGTCGATTTTACTTGGTTCGGAGCCTGTGTCGACTCCTACTCCAAGGCCCACGGTCATTGACCGTTTACTTTGGGCAATTCTATATGAAGCGCAATAATAGTTACAGAATTTGGTTACAAAGTAAGTGCACGAAAATAATAATAAAGAATTGCACTCTTCGTTACCGACGTCCGGAGTGTATTGACTTTTTCGGGGCAGCGGGACGTCGTCGGCTAGAGTTGGAGTGTTTCCGGAGCAAAGCACGAGCGTAGAAGAGCTTTGAGGCGTTGAAAGAATTGATGATTGGAAGCCTTGGTCGAGGGCCCTTTATATAGGGCCAGGGGCGCCCGGGACGTCGAGGGCGCCCCCCACGTGTCCTTCGATCCGGTTCAATCTCGGTTAGCGTCTGATCCCCTTATCTTCGGGATCCGCTTTGACCGGGGCGCCCGGAGCGCTCGGGGCGCCCGGAGCGCTCGGGGCGCCCGGGTTGACCGGGTCAAATCTTATCTTTTGGCTTCAAAGGCTCATGGGGGCGCCCGGGACGCTGGGGGCGCCCGGCCCAACATCTATTCGAACCCTTTTTCTCTTTACTTGTTTTGTATGCACCTTGGGGGCGCCCGGGACACTCCGGGCGCCCTACTCAGCTACTACCTCATTCCTTTGAGGCTATCTGAGCTACAGACACTCCTTCCTTTGGTCCTGCATCCAGGGTTAGTCCAAAACACAATAAAGCAATAAAGTATTTGTTTATACAGCCTTAGCTGTCTTGGTTCTAACTTTGGTCTCTAAAATGGAGTCCTAGGTCGAACCAATGCCTACTGTTCCCTCGACGGGGAACGCGTGCTCACCTACTCCTCTCGGGAGAATTTACCTGATGCCAACCGCTCCTTTGGTTGGACTTTTGCCTGGCGGTCCTTTGCCAGGGCTTGGATGCCGAGCTGTCCTTCGCCCGGTGCCTAGCTGTCCTTCGCTAGGGCTTTGTTTCCTGGCAGCCCTTCGCCAGGTGCCTAGCAGCCCTTCGCTAGGACTTGGTTTCCTGGCAGCCCTTCCCCAGGTGCCTAGCATCCCTTCGCTAGGACTTTGTTTCCTGGCAGCCCTTCGCCAGGTGCCTAGCAGCCCTTCGCTAGGACTTTGTTTCCTGGCAGCCCTTCGGCAGGTGCCTAGCAGCCCTTTGCTAGGACTTTGTTTCTGCACACTCAAGTAACAACATTAGATCACAAATAACACTTAACTTTGAATCCTTTGCCAATATCAAAACAAGGTTCGATATGGTGCTTCCTGCACCAACAACATGGACCTTGAGGCCCTTATTCAGGTCGGCCCAGCTCGACCAACTTCACCCGGAAGGTGATTCGGTCTCGTGAATAGTTGGGTCGGAGCGCCCCGGAGGGTGATAAGAGGCCCAAACCTATTGTCACATTCCCCCGACCAGAGGAAACCCCCTGCCAAGTCTCTTATCCAAGGTAGACCCCGACTGTACCTCCCGATCGGGGCAACCCGAACTAGTGCTCCTCAATTAAGGGACGCTTCCCACTGCCCTTCGTGAGCGAGAAACCCCCATCCGAGGGCGCTCGAGGGGGCGACCCCAGGGGTGTCGGTCGGTGACAGCCTGAGTGTTTTGTGATCCAACTGGTCATATATGGAAGCTTCCCACGTCTGTGCTCTTACCATTCTCTGACACCAAGCGTGTGGCAACAATAACAACGCCGGTGTTCACCGACATGACCCTTGACACCACTCGTGCGAAGAAGCCGAGAATCTCGCCAACTCAGTATGGCCCTGATAGATACAGTGAATAAGAAAAATTGCACCGTAGAGCCGGCTGAGAATCCCAAACATCGCGGTGCCGGTCAGCCGGCTGGCACTGACCCCTGATCTTGTCCCCTGGGTAGGACAAAGGAAGGTTGCGTTAGAGTTGGTTGGCTCTCTCGACTATATATAGGACCCTCCATCTCCCACGCGCAAGTAGGCAAGCTACAGGGTTTTACAGTATTCTTCATTTCTTCTTCTTCTCCACCTATATTCTGACTTGATCGTCGGAGGACCTTTGCCGGAAACTTTCCCGACGGGCTACTAACGGTTTCTTTCCGGTAGGCTCGGAGCTAGTCCCCATTCGGAGTATTTAACCCGGACACTTATCATTTGCGATTCCCCTCCATCAACGAGTTAGGTTGCGTCATCGAATTAGGAGTCTACCTCACTCACCTACGGGATCAAGATCGTCTCAGTCATTTTCTCAATCATTTTAGAGCCCTACGAGTTTACTGACGGTCGCTGTTTTGCAGAGTCAAGCTGGAGCGCTGTCGGCTTGTTGCCACCTCACTCGCTCGTGTCACCCGGGAGACCATCTGGCCCTTAGGATCGTCACCCCGCTTCGCAACAGGATCACTACTTTTGGAAAAAAAATCGATTCAGACAAGTGAGAGTCGAGGTTTTAAAAAAATTAAGGTTTTATTTCGTACGTTTATTTTTTATTTTTCATAAAAAATATAAAATTTTAAAATGTGTTTGGTTTTTTTTTCAAACTTATTTTTCAAAAAAAAAATAGTATTTGTTGAAAATTTTGAGAATGAAATAAAATAAAAAAATGATAAAAATATGATTTTTTATAAAATAAAAATAAAAAATAAAACAAACAAACGCTCCGTAATCAATTTAATAAGAGTATTTTTTTGTTTAAAAAATTAAAATATATAATAAAAAATAATTTAATATAAATATAATTACAAATATTAAAACTTTTGGGCCTTTGGCGCCCAATAAAATAGGGGGCCCTGGCCCTGACCCTCGTCGTGGTCTTGGCCATGCCGGATATTAAGATATTTTTTTTTGAAAAATAAATAATTTTTCATTAATGCTCATTACATCATATCCATTAACAAAATAAAAAATTTAAAAAAGAAAATGAAAAAATATATAGTTGAATCGTTTGTCATTATTATTTTTTCTTTATTAAATTTTCTTGATGTTTCTAATTAGCTGTAAATTACCTTTAAATTCTCAATTGAATCTTAAATTTTATCCTCAATTCGTATGTCAGAAAAAGTTTATTTTCACTCCCTACATGCAAAATTTCATTTGTTTCAACTCCCTAATAAATATTACTTTACCTAATTGCCCCTTATTATTTTTAAGTACAAAAAGTCCAAAATGAGATATAGTTCCTCTTAAATTCAGTATCACGTAATTAAAATCTAGTATATTTTCTATCAAATTAAGTACCACACTTTTATACGTATAAAAATTTCAGGAAGAAGTATATATAATTCTTCCTAAATTCAGTATATTTCAATTAAAATTAGTATATATTCTATCAAATTGAACATAATTTTTTTCCCGCCGGACCAATTGATTAAGAGTTGATACATAATTGACTTTATTATTTTTAGATACAAAAAGTCTAAAATGAAATATAGTTTATCCTAAATTGAGTATCATATAATTAAAATCTTGTATATTTTCTATAAAATTGAGTATCACACTTTTTATACGTATAAAAAGTCTAAAAATAAGTATAATTTTTTTCTAAATTCAGTATATTTTAATTAGAATTTAGTATGTGTTCTATTAAATTGAACACAATTCTTTTTTCACCGGACCAATTGATTAGGAATTCATACCAATTGATTAGCTTAGGATGAATTGATTAGGCTATACTCAATTTGATATAAAATATACTGAATTTTAGTTAAATGATGTTGAATTTAGAAAGAAATACTTGATTTTAGACTTTTTGTACATAAAAAAATTGAGGGGTAATTCGGTAAATCTGTAGTTGAAAGACATGAAACTTGCATGTAGGCAGTGGAAACAAATTTTTTCTAACACAGGGACTGAGGAAAAAGTTGAGTTTGCATGCAGGGAGTTTAAGATAATTTTCCCTCTAATTAACTCGTCCTCCAGTGATCGTAGTTTGTAAGGATTGATTCGTTGTTGCTGGATTGTTATCATTGATGCCACCATCGTGCAGCTACTGGTTGACCAGGGTGCTCCTCCGTGCGTTGTTGCTCAACGACAGCTCCTCATGATCGCCGTCGATGCCTTTATCCGCCTCAACTGGTGCGACGGCGATGGCATGATCAGAGAGGTAATCGCGTCGGACTACTCGGTGCCAATGAAGACTCACTGGAAAAAAATGGATCGATTATTGCACGATCGGACATGGCTATTGTCTCCGCCACCTGCCCCTAAGATCGGCGAAGAAGCAATGTAACGGTGGAGGCGGTCGAAACTTCTCTGATGATCGGTGAAAAATTTCGGTAAAATCAAATCAATCACTTTTAAAATTATACCGTTCAAAAAATTAAATATCTTGTGCCAAAAAAACATAAGAGAATGCTCCTTTCCAAAAATAAAAAAAGATATCCTATTCAAAGTGTCTGAAACATCCTTGGACAAAATTTTAAGATATAGATTTTAACAACTGACAGTTAATTACCATATGTAATAGCTAATTACAACTACTCTAACGTATTGTAGCTTATTATTAATTTTCATAATGTATCGTTATTTTATATTGATTTTACTCATTAGAGAATAATAACTTAATTAAAATAATATTTCAACTACTAAAATAATTAATGAGACTTCATGATAATCACTACATTTTAAATGAATATTATCTATGATTATGTAAAAACTAAGTAACTGTTATAATATATAACAGTGGATTGTTAATTTCTATAATTATATCATTGTGTTAAGTTGATTTTATTTATTGGAGATGGGTAATCTGATTAAAATAATTTCGATGAACAAAATAAATAGAGGAACTTTATGATATCCATTACATTCAAATGAATATCATTATTATTAATTTTGTATGATCAATTATATAAAAATTAGCAGGTAGTTATTATAACTGCCACCTTAAATTTTGATCTAGGAAAATTTCGAGTAATTGACTTTAAATGGAGCGTCTACCTAATTTTAATTGTAAAAAGGACATCCATATATCTGATAATTTATCAAATGTGGTCCTTTCGATTTTTGCCAAATAAAATTAAGGTTTAAAAGATGTATGATTCTCGATATGATCGTACACTCGGGATCTTCTTGCCAGTACCACTCTCATGATTCATGAAGCGGTGAGATGTGGATGATTCTATGGACGTTGCAGCAGAAAGCCTTTGTTTCCTAAATTCGGGCAGACGATCGAAATATAAAATTAATAAATTTTAATTAATGTATCGTATTAAATTAATAAATTTTAATTAATGTATCGTATTAAATTAATTTAGATAATACCAAGACAGGTAAAATTGATTGAGAGGTTGATGACAATGAGAATGATTGTTAAATTGTTGATGTTTAGTATAAATACTGGAATAAGTATAATTTATCCCCGGGACTATAGTGTAGTGGTAGGGCGACTAGTCACTATCCCAGACATTCGTGGTTCGATCCCTAGCTACGGTGTATTTGAACGTTGTACAAAAATAAACAAATTAACTCATAGTCGAAAAAAAATAAATAGATTAACTCACAATTGTTCGATGTAAGTATTATAATTTGTCCCAAATCTAAAGCTCCAAATCGAATAAATATGAGATGTAATAAGGAGGATAAAGAAGGAGGAGAAGAAAGTAGGACAAAGNCAAGGAGTGGGAACTCCAGTGGTGGCTGAAGTCCCACCAGTCACCCAGAGACCCCTACCGTGAACCGAAGACAAGAAGCATACCTCGTCCAGTGGCAGAGGCTGAAACCCGAAAGCTTCTCAGGCACGACTGAGCCCTGGGATGCCCAGGCTTGGTTCAAGACTTTAGAGAGCACAATGGAGCTTCTTGACTGGCCAGAAGTCGAGAAGGTCAAATGTGCCTCCTTCTGCCTAACTGGAGATGCTCGTATGTGGTGGGAGCGAGTCAAGAGTAAGAGGATAGTCAACCAGATGAGCTGGGCAGATTTCGAGCAAGAGTTCTATGAGGAGTTCTTCCACATGCGGGTTACCAACAAGCACTACGAGGACTTCATGGAGTTCAGACAAGGTAACCTACCAGTGGGAGAAGCAGTCGCGAAGTTCAACAGACTAGCTCGCCTCTGCCCAGAGCTAGTCAGCACAGAGAAGGAGCGAGTCAGACTGATGCTCCGCATGCTGAACCCTGAAATAGCACTCAACGTGAACAGCGGGACGCACCGACCCCAGACCAGCGAGGAGTTGGTCAGTAGTGCTCTAATCTCAGAGCACTATCTGAATAGCATCAAGGCACAGCAAACGCAGCAGAAGCCAGTCCTGATTGAGAACAAGACAACAGGAGGCCAGAAGCCTCAGCCAAATAACCAGAACTGGAAGAACAAGAACCACAAAAGGAAGCAATGGCCTGGCAGCCAAAAAGGAAACCAAGAGAACAAGCAAGCTAGGTACCCACCTTGTCCTAAGTGTGGGAGGACCCATCCAGGAGCATGCCTTTTGGGTGTAACTGGATGCTACTCATGTGGACAAGAGGGACACAGATCCAGAGACTGCCCAAACAAGTTTAAGGTACTTCCTCAGCAGTCTGTACAGTATGGAGGCAAGCCTCAGTTACATTACATGCCTACTATACTGGAGGGACCTCAGATCAGTCAGGGAGGGTTGGAAGCAGCACCAGTTCCAACCAATGCCAGAGTCTTTTCCCTCACGAAGGAAGAAGCTGCCAGCGCCTCCACGGTCGTAACAGGTCAAATAGTTATTTTTCAGCATTTAGCTACTACACTGTTTGACACTGGGGCGACCCATTCTTTCGTATCAGTACCTTTTGCTAGTAAGTTACAGGTGCCTGCAGAGAGTTGGGAGTCCAGATTCCTGACAACTCTCCCTTCAGGGGAAATCATGGAATCCACCCAGCGGCTCCGGACTGTGCCAATCAAGATTTCAGACCGAGAGCTATATGTCGATCTGATAGTCCTTGCGATGCAAGACTTCGACATCATACTGGGCATGGATTTCCTCAGTAAGTACAGCGCTTCAGTGGACTGCCGTAGAAGGAAGGTGGTTTTCAGTCCAGAAGGAGAACCACCATTCGAGTTCCAAGGAGCCCCAAAGAGGAAGACTCAGAAATTCCTCTCAGCCTTGGCAGCCCACCAGATGCTAGGGCAAGGGTGTGCTGGTTTTCTTGCACACGTAGTGGAATCAGGAGCAAAGAAAAAACTCAAGCAGGAGGATGTACGGGTAGTCTGCGAATATCCAGAAGTGTTCCCAGAAGAACTACCTGGACTACCGCCCAACAGGGAGGTGGAATTTGAGATTGAGCTGGTGCCAGGTACCGGCCCGGTCTCAAAAGCCCCATATCGTATGTCTCCTGCAGAGCTGAAAGAATTACAAGAGCAACTCCAGGAGCTACTAGACAAGGGCTTCATCCGCCCGAGTCATTCACCCTGGGGAGCTCCTGTACTTTTCGTCAAGAAGAAGGATGGGTCTATGCGCCTGTGCATAGACTACAGAGCTCTGAACAAGGTAACCATCAAGAACAAGTACCCCTTCCCAGAATAGATGATTTATTTGATCAGCTCAAAGGGGCTACAGTGTTCTCGAAGATAGATCTGCGTTCTGGGTATCATCAGCTAAAGGTTAAAGAAAGTGACATCCCCAGGACGGCCTTCAGGACAAGATACGGCCACTACGAATTTGTAGTGATGCCTTTTGGAGTAACCAATGCTCCAGCAGTCTTCATGGAGCTGATGAACCACATCTTCAGGGAGTATCTCGATAAATTCGTCATTGTATTTATTGATGATATTCTCATATATTCACAGACTCCAGAGGACCATGCTACACACTTGAGGATAGTGCTGCAGATCCTTCAGCAGGAGAAGCTCTATGCAAAATTCTCAAAGTGTGAGTTTTGGCTAGATCATGTGACCTTCCTAGGTCACATTGTATCCAAGGAAGGCATTCAAGTTGATCCAGCCAAGATAGAAGCAGTCAGCAACTGGTGTAGACCCAAGAATGCCAGTGAAATCAGAAGCTTCTTAGGCCTGGCAGGATATTACAGAAAATTTGTGGAGGACTTTTCCAGAATAGCCTCTCCACTCACAGCCTTGACCAGAAAGAACAAGAAGTTTGAATGGTCAGATAAATGCGAGCACAGTTTTCTAGAGCTGAAGAAGAGACTGACCAGTGCTCCCATCCTGACTGTTCCAGAAAGTGACAAGGCCTTCGACATCTACAGTGATGCATCCAAGATGGGCCTTGGAGCTGTCCTCATGCAAGACGGTAAAGTAATAGCATATGCCTCCAGACAGCTCAAGGACTATGAGAAGAATTACCCTACCCACGACCTTGAGCTAGCAGCTGTGGTTTTTGCACTGAAGCTCTGGAGACACTACCTGTATGGAGTGCAGTGCAGAATCTTCACAGACCATCAGAGTTTGAAGTACTTCTTCACTCAGAAGGATCTGAATATGAGGCAGCGCAGGTGGCTAGAGTTGGTCAAGATTATGACTGTGAAATCCTCTACCACCCAGGTAAAGCTAATAAAGTGGCAGATGCACTGAGCAGGAAATCCTGTGCAGCACTGATGTCCCTATCATCACTGTCTCCGGCCACTTCAGAAAGAAATAAAAGATTTTGGAGTCGAGGTTATGGTTGGGCAATTTTCTGCATTGACCCTAGAGTCAACCCTACTTATAGATATACAAGAAAAGCAAGATCAAGACCCAGAGATCCAGAAGATCAAGCAGGGGATCCAAGAGGCAGAAAATTTAGAGTTTCGAGTATCAGACAGTGGCATCCTCTACCTTGGAGACCGCCTTTGCGTCCCCAATGACGAGGAACTAAGAAAGAGCATCTTGGAAGAAGCCCACAGTACTCCTTATTCGATGCATCCAGGTTCCACCAAGATGTACCAAGATCTAAGGAAAAGATTCTGGTGGTCTGGACTCAAGCGAGACGTGGCCAGATATATCAGTACCTGCTTGACCTGCCAGAGAGTCAAGGCAGAGCACCAGAGACCAGGAGGAGTTCTACAGCCACTTCCCATTCCAGAGTGGAAGTGGGAAGAAATATCCATGGACTTTATCACAGGTCTTCCAAGAACCACCCATGGACACGATGCGATTTGGGTGATAGTGGACAGATTGACCAAGTCTGCCCACTTCCTAGTCATCAAGGTGTCGCACTCAGTAGAGCATTTGGCGCAGTTATATGTGAAAAGAGGTGATCAGGCTTCATGGAGTTCCGAAGTCTATCATTTCTGACAGAGACGGGCGCTTTGTCTCTCACTTCTAGGAGTGTGTTCAGCACGCCCTAGGCACCAGACTTAAATTCAGCACAGCTTCCATCCCAGACTGATGGACAGACAGAAAGAGTAAATCAAATTTTAGAAGATATGCTCAGGGCTTGTGCACTAGATTTTAAAGGCAGTTGGTGCAATACTGTGTTTAGCTGAATTTGCCTACAACAATAGCTATCAGGCCACTATTAAAATGGCACCTTATGAAGCATTATATGGCAGGAAATGCAGATCACCCATATGTTGGCAAGAAGCTGGTGAGAAGAAAGAGATGGAGTCGGGACTAGGCAGCCAGACTGAGCTTATAGATGAGACCACTCAGGCTATCCAGATGATCCGCCAGAGGATTGAGACGCCCAGAGTAGACAGAAAAGTTATGCTGACACACGCCGTAGGCCACTGGAATTCCAAGTTGGAGATTCAGTATTCCTCAAGGTCGCTCCTATGAAGGGAGTGATGAGATTTGGCAAAAAGGGCAAGCTGAGTCCTCGCTACATAGGACCCTACAAGATTATAAAGAGAGTTGGGAAGGTAGCCTATGAGCTGGACTTGCCAGAGGATATGTCAGCTATCCACAGTACATTTCATGTCTCTATGCTAAAGAAGTGTATTCACGATCCTAGCCAAGTGATTCAGCCTCAGTCAGTACAGATCCAAGAAGATCTTAGCTATGAGAGCAGACCGACACAGATAGTGGACAAAGCAGTTAAAAGATTAAGAAATAAAGAAGTGCCACTAGTGAAGGTCATCTGGCAGAATCAAAAGCATGAGGAAGCTACTTGGGAACGTGAAGACAGCATGAGAGAAAAATATCCAGAATTATTCTAAGTTCGAGGACGAACTTTTCATAAGGTATGGGGGATTGTAACGCCCCAAAATTTCCATTTTAAGTTCTTAAAGTCCTTAGAACTATTTAAAAATGGTTTAGAAATATTCTAGATATTTTTAGGAATTTTTAGAATATTTTTATGGAATTTTCCGAGTCCGTTTAGTATTTTTACTAAAAGAAATAGAGTTTTCGGCAAAAAGTTGCCTGGACGAGTTTTGAACCCGAGACCTCCCATGGGATCAACGACTTAAGTTGGTCGGGTTAACCAGGCGCCCCAGCAAGGGTGTGCTGAAAGAAAATAGAGAGATATTAAGTTAAGTTATAAGTTGGACTTAAATACCCCTTGGTATAAATAGAAGAACTTAAGTGGGGGTTTTATTTTTGGTTCGGCAACTTCTCCCCCTCCTCACCATCCGCCGACCCCCTCCTCCCCTCTCTTGTGCGCACGCCAACCACACCAAGCCTAGGGCTTCCCTCCGGTGGCCGGCCAAGGCTCCTCTCCGAGAGAATTTCCTATATTCGGAATCCCCGCGACGAGAGGAACGCGTGAGCGCGAAGAAATCTCCGAGACTTCGAGTTTCTCCGAACCTCCGACGCCGTTCTTGGTTGTAAGTCCAAGATATCGAAGTAAGTACTGCTCACCTGCAGTAAGAGGCGGTTTTCCGCAAGATTTTCCCGTTAGAAAGTTAAAATGCAATTTTCCTTAAAGTTTATGATTTTGCATGTAATCCTAGGTTGATCCATGCTTGTATAAGTTTGATTAAGCACCCTATATGAGGTTAGGGGCTAAGAAAAGTTATGAGAAAAGAAAAGAGAAGATAAAGATAAGAAAAGAAAAGGCCAAGGCCTTAAGAAATCCCCAAAAGTCAAGACTTAGGGATTTGGGCACACAAGGGGCTCGTTAAAATGCCAAGGCATTTAAAGATAAGAAAGAAAAGAAAGAAAAGCTATTTTATTTTCTAAGGCCAGTACCCGGCGTCCAAGGGCGTCGTTAAAGAAATCCAGGTGTCCAATTCCAAGGTCTTGGCCCTGGTAGACCAAGGTCTGCTCTATTAGGATTGGTGGCTCGCTACCCCAACCTTTTAGGGAACGCGCATAAGATGGTACTTACGTCTTAAATGGATCCAAGTGAGATATTATTTTCAAGTATATGCTTTAGCAAAGTTTTCTAAAGTTTAAGAAAGTTTTCTAAAAGTTAAAGAAAGATTTAAAAGTCAAAGAATTGCTAAAGTTTCAAGTTAAGCCAAGAACAAGTAAGTTAAGACTTATTAGTGCTTTAGTATGCATGTCTTGAGTTATACATGTTGTTTTAGTGTTTCTTTTAAGCATAAAAGTATCTCATGTGATTTCACATTGTTTTAAAAAGCATGCTTGCACATTTCGAGATTTTGTGAGCTAGATAGTACTTACTAAGCTTTTGCTTATTAGTTGCATTTCCTCTTGCTGCAGGTAAAGGTAAAGGCAAGCAATTCTGAAGGAAGGCGACAAGGCGGTGCTGAGTGACGTGTGTGTGGTGGCTGACCTTGGAGAGGTCCTTGGGACAAGATGAATAAAAGACTCAAAGTGTATTTATTATAAAGTCTTAGTTTAAGTTAGATCATATAGCATTTATCCAAGTAATTGCGTTTTAGATATTTTGCATGTCTTAAAACCATGAGTAAAGATTCCATGTCATTTTAATTAGCATACATATCCTTATGATGGCATTGGATGAGTATGAGTGTGAGTAGTTTTGAATATTGATACTTGATGGAGCTAGTTGATGCATATGCCAAGATATTGAGAGTTTCCCTTTGAATCAAGTTATTATTGCTATAAATATGCTTAGAAAAGTTGCATTACATCCCAAAATGCTTTAGTGAGGTGTAGAACACGTGTTTTGGTATTATGAATGCATAGGAGTTAAGTTTGGTACAAAACTTTAGTTAAAAGTTCATATAGATTTTCATAACTTAATTACTTCCGCAAAAGTTCTAATTTCGAGTTTATGAAGTTGTTTTGATTGGCTAAAATGTTTAGGAAACTAGTATAGAGTATAGAAATGGTGTTGTGTCTTTGTATGGCTTGAAACTATATGTTTTGTGGACTTTTGAAACAAAGTTCGAATCTGAATTTCAGGTTTTTCAGGCGTGCCAGTCGACTGGTTCAGTATCAGTCGACTGCCCTATCGAACAGTAACTTCTGTTCGATGCATCAGTCGACTGCCAAGAGGCCAGTCGACTGGTGCCATGCCCAGAAACTTTCTGTGGCCGATACCAGTCGACTGGTTAGATCGCAGTCGACTGGCATTGCAGAGAAGTTCTATAGATGAAAAGAAGTGTGCCATTGTATCATGCATGACTATTAGAGTTAGAATATTATCCCTAGATGGATTTAAAAGAAAAATAAAGAAGTTCCGCATTCTTAGTCATGCAGTAGAGTCAAGATAGTAGATAAAGTAGCGGACCGTCTAAGGTAGAGAAGGCGGGTCGCTACAGTTCTTAAGTTCATTACTCTGTTGAAACTGCTGTGGAGAGGTTTCTCCACCGAGAAGGAGTTTCTATTTGATATCCAGATTTTCCGGGGCTTGATCTGCCGACGATCAAGGGATCGCCCACCTCACGGGCACGCCAAGGAGTAGGGGCAAGTTATCCCCGAACCTTGTAAATCCTCCTTGTTAGCGATCTTGTTTGTTATTTTAGTTTGTCTTTATTTTTCTACGTTTCTGCATTTCTCTGTGTTTTGTTTCCGCTGTTGCTGCTAACGCTAAAGTGCAGAATGTTCTCAAAGAGTCGAAAAATTTGTGTCTGGCTACATTCACCCCCCCTCTCTAGCCATCCAAGCACCAACACGAAATTCCAAAGGATAAGTGTAGGACCGGTGTCGTCGATAGAGGGGGGGGTGAATAACGACCGAAAACTTCTCGCGGAAACTTCGTAGAAAAACTTGTCGGTTCGTTCTTAAACAGAGCGTTAGTAGCATAGCGGAAAAGTAAAACAGAAAAAATAAAAGCAAGACAACGGACACGCGGGATTTATTTACTTGGTTCCTGACCCCCCAGGGTCAGTACGTCTAAGGCCTATGTACTCGGCGTGAGTCCACTATTGGTCTCCTTTCCGAAATTTCAGGAGGCGGAGAAAACCCGTCTTACAGTGCAGAAGTTACAATGAAAAAGATATGAAATTAAGTGCTGAATAATAAAAAGCAAATCAAACAATTAAGGTCGAAGCCTCGACCGATTTGGACCTCCAAAGTGCTGCGCACTTCCTCCTGGAGCCTCCCGGTCGTAGAACCTCGTCTTTAGCGGTTTGTCGTCAGTCAGAATGCTCAGAATCACTCTTGGAAGTTGTGTTTGATGATGAGGGGTCAAAGCCTCTTTTATAGGCTTAATTCGGGCGCCTGTGACGATGGGGGCGCCCCTATAGACTTGGTCAAACTTCATCTCCACGTTGAACTCGTCACAGCTGATAAAACCTTTGACCAAGGCACCCTGGACCTCCCGGGTGCCTGAATGAAAGCTTATTTCTACTTCAAACTCGAAACAACAAATACAACTTTCAACTTGGGCGCCTGTATCATCCCAGGCGCCTGAATGGAAGCCTATTCTGCCTCCTTCATGAAATAGCCACTTTTGGCCATGCCTGGATGCTGTTGGGCACCTGGCTTGGCTAGTTTCCAGCCCTTTGCCTGCTTTGTCTCCGGTTCTTGGTACCTTCAAGATACACAAATACAAAGCAAATATACACCCAATATTAGCCTTAAGGATTTGGTTTTGACTTCGGATTTCCACGAAACCCTAGGTCGAACCGACGCAAGTTCCCACCCACGAGAACGCGCATTTCACCTACTCCATTCAGGAGACGGTTGCCACCCAGTCTTTCGGGTGGATTTTGCTTAGCCTCCGATACTCTCAGATCTCAAGATGTCCGAACCCCGACCCGTCTCTACTTCTGTCCTTAGTCATCGCTTAGCTAAGTTGCTCAATCCCTCGGACCAAGACTTCGTGCCCAAATCCTGTCCAGGACTTCGGTGCCCAACCCTCAGCCAGGTCTTCTTGCCCAGTCCTCGACCAGGACTTCGATGGCCAACCCTCGGCCAGGTCTTCTTGCCCAGTCCTCGACCAGGACTTCGGGCCTAACTTTCGGTCAGGTCATTGGTGCCCATCCATTTGCCAGGACTTAGTGCCCAATCCCTAATAAGGACTTAGTGCCCAATTCTTCGAACTAGGAATTTCTTTCACTTTGGTTACTCCTCTCTTAACTCCCCTTTGTCTGTTCAATGTATCACTGACTTAAGTCTATTGTCATACATTAAAACACTTAGAGCAGGACATCACTGATGCGACTTGCACCAACAATCTCCCCCTTTTTGATGTTTGACAATATTTTAAGTTAGATTGGCTGAAGGGGCTAACTTACTGTCCTTGGGATAAAACAAATAAAAAATGATATAAGTTTTGAAACTACATTTTAATCATTGGGAGAAAAATATTTTCTAACATAAGCTCACTCTCCCCTTTTTGAAAAAAATATTTTGATTTTCATTGATCCTTCTTGAAGACACCAAAAAATTTTCTAACTTAAGCACACCTCTCCCCCTTTGTCATACATAAAAAAAACCAAGAATACTTACACCAACAATAGAAATATTTGGTTCTTTGTGAAAATACTTAGTATTTGAAAAATATCTGTACTTTTGAAAGATATATTGAATTTATGAAATGTGCAAGTACTTTTGAAAAAATAGATTGACCCTTTTTGGAAATCTAAGTACTTTTGAAACATATTATGCAATTTTTGACTATCTAAGTACTTTTGAAAAATGTTATTCAATTTTTGGAAAATATAGGTACTTTGAAAAATATGAATTTTGAAAAATTAAGTACTTTGAAATTATTATGAATTTTGAGAAGCATAAGTACTTTTGAAAAATCTTTATTTTTAAAGCATAATATTTTATTTGACTTGGTTTCTTTTCCAGTCTGACACAATCCTAGGAAACCTTGTTGACTACAAAGACATTTTCCTAAGTGTCCTGGAAAATTTTCCAAACTCAAGAAAAACATTATTTCAAATTGATTAAAACCAGATAAAATTTTGAAAATAATAATATTTTTAAAGAAAAATTATTAAAATGATAGTATTTGAAAGGATACTTATGTTTTCAAAAGGATTTGAAAATATCATGTATGAAAACATTTGAAATATTCAATCATTCTTTTAATTTGCCCTCCCCCTAAACTTGACCTAGTCCTTAGAAGCTTGTTGACCACAAGTACTCTTCCTCTGAGTCTTTAGGATTTGGTTCAGGTCAAAAAGAATTATTTAACAATTTCAAAAACAAATAATTAAAAAAAACTTTTCAGAAGTTTGACTCAGATTCCCCCTAAATCTGACATATCCTAGGAGTCCTTGTAGATCATGAAGTGGACCTTCCTCTGTGTCTTTAGGGTTTATCAAAATCAAACAAGACATAGCATAATTTTAGAATGTATTTTGAAATTTCGAAGCATATTTTGATATGAAGGTAATTTATCAGACATAGTTTTCGAAAAACGTAAGTAATAGTATTTAAATCACAGTTTTCGAAAATCATTTTAAAGGACAGTGGCTTTTCAAGGACAATTTTTGAAAAAAGAATAAACCACTCCCCCTGTACCAGACACCGTTTGACTCTATCTAAGTGCCTTAAAGAACTTTAGTGTTTCCTATGAGGCTTGTGTCTAATTGTGTGAGTCAAACAATT
This sequence comes from Boesenbergia rotunda, assembly GCA_024364735.1. NCBI lineage: Eukaryota > Viridiplantae > Streptophyta > Magnoliopsida > Zingiberales > Zingiberaceae > Boesenbergia > Boesenbergia rotunda. The sequence goes on along the minus strand of JAGFNQ010003819.1, from coordinate 1,062,035 downwards.
TTTGAAAATGATATAAATTTTTGAATACATACAATATATTGGCAATCAGACAAGCATGAAATTCATAAAAACATTATTATGTTAAAGCACTATTTTGAAAATATATTTTTAGAAAAATATTCTAGCAATTTTGAAAATAATTTTTCAATTCATTAGTCCTTAACATCTCACTCATTCTAGATGTCTCAATACAGTATGGTTGCCTTATGGGTGCATTGTGAGATGCTTGAATCACTTTTCTTAGTTTATTATTAACTCTAAGATTTAATTGGAGCTTGTGTTAGATTCAAATCTGACAATAGTAAAGTGAATTTGATTTTCAGTAATTGACTTCCAGGTCTTGGCGAGGCACTAGGCCTTCTTTGGCCGTAGCCTTATTGGATCATCAACTCTTTTCTTGACAAAGCCTTTTATAGAAAATTCATCTTTAAGTTACTTCTTGAAATATTTTGGTCTAACTAGTTTGGGTCTTGGATCGGTAGCTTCGGCTAGTTCCACCATAACGGTTTCCCTAACGTACTATCATCTCACCTCCTCCCAATACTAGGTTGTTCAAGTTTCAATTATTCTTTTTTCTATAACCGTTCTAATTTATGCATAAAATTAAACGTGAATGACATGACATATATTAAAGAAAATAGTAGATGCATGTTCATGGCATTAATGCATGATTCAAACAAGTCAAAAGACATTTTAATTAAGTTTCTAAAAATGTATCAAATTCCCGATTTGGTACAAGTCATGTGAACCCGCGAATATGTCAACCCACTTTGACATATTTAATTTTATTAAATTAATTATTACGGTTTGGGTAAGATTTTATTTTAGTTTGAGTTTAAGTTATTTAAGATTTAGTTGGATTCAATTAATTAAGAATTAATTGAAGTTGAATTAATTAGAAGTTAATTGAGGTTGAATTAATTAAGATTTAATTGAATTAATTTGGATTTAATTGAATTAATTTGAATTAATTAAGATGTAATTGAATTAATTTGAATTTATTAAGATGTAATTGAATTAATTTGAATTTGATTTAATTACGATTTAATTGAATTAATTTGAATTTGATTTAATTAAGATTTAATTGAATTAATTTGAATTTGATTTAATTAAGATTTAAGTGAATTAATTTGAATTAATTTGATTTAATCAATTAAGGATAATTAAAATTAAGTTAATTAAGGATTATTTATGATTGAACTAAATTATATAAAAATTGTTACGATTTAATTAGATTTCAACATCTTTGGGTTAGATAATAATTGTGGGTTTAGGTTCATCATCCTCATTATTTCAAAAATTTTTGATTCCTTTACTATTTCCTCCTTATTTATCCTCTCAAGTTTTTATAATAATTTTGATTTATTTGAATCTTTGTGAACTTTATTAACTATGACCTTGATCTCAGATAATTTCACATCCTCCTCAAAATTAGTTCTTTCAATATCCTCAAAGTAGGTGGATTAATTAGGGCCACTAGTTAATGTTTTGTAATAATCTTTAACATTATCTATAATTAAATTATCATCTAAGAGAGTTTCATTTTCAATATCTTCAAAGTTATCCTCAAGAAGATTCCTAACAAAATCATTCTTATCCTCAGAAATAATTTCAATAATTTCAGGATTATCTTCAGAAATAATTTCAATGATTTCAGGATTATCCTTAAGATTTTCAAATTTAAATTTAGAATTATCCTTAGGATTTTCAAATTTGAATTCGAAATTATCCTTAGGATTAAATTTATCAGAATTACAATTATCAAAATTATGTTTTTCAGAATTAAAATTATGATAATTTATTTTAGAAATTACTGAATTGATGTTCTGGATTAAATAATTAATTTCTGATATTTTAGTCATATCTGCATTTTCTAATTTGGCATGCAAAATATTAATTTTACTATGCAGTAAATTTAATTTTTCAGAAAAATTACCTAATTTAACATCTAACAGTGCAGGAATTTGAAAAGTTTTCGGAATGTAAATTTTGCGTACCTTTGCCGAACATTGATTCTTGTAGTGTCCGTACTTTCCACACTTGAAACACTTGATGTGATCTTTGTTCCTTCGGACTCCGGGTGCTGGTACATCTTTTGTTGCCGGTGAAGAACGAGTCTTATGAGTAGGGCACTGATTTTTATAGTGCCCTCTCTCCCTGCATGTGAAGCACGTAATATGAAATTTAAAAGCAGACATTTTAAATAAAATATACCTGATTCACCCCTGGGCTGCCCCTCAACTCCTGGCCTCTTTGCTCCGTCAGCGGTTAGTCCGGTGAAGAGCGGCCTGGCTCTGATACCAATTGTAGGACCGGTGTCATCGATAGAGGGGGGGGTGAATATCAACCGAAAACTTCTCGTGAAAACTTCGTAGAAAAACTTGTCGGTTCGTTCTTAAATAGAGCGTTAGTAGCACAGTGAAAAAGTAAAATAGAAAAAATAAAAGCAAGACAACGGACACATGGGATTTATTTACTTGGTTCCCGACCCCCCAGGGTTAGTACGTCCAAGGCCTATGTACTCGGCGTGAGTCCACTATTGGTCTCCTTTCCAGAATTTCCAGAGGCGGAGAAAACCTGTCTTACAGTGCAGAAGTTACAATGAAAAAGATATGAAATTAAGTGCTGAATAATAAAAAGCAAACCAAACAATTAAGGTCGAAGCCTCGGCCGATCTGGACATCCGAAGTGCCGCGCACTTCCTCCTAGAGCCTCCCGGTCGCAGAACCTCGTCTTTAGTGCTTTGTCATCAGTCAGAATGCTCAGAATCACTCTTGGAAGTTGTGTTTGAAGCTGAGGGGTCGAAGCCCCTTTTATAGGCTTCATTCGGGCACTTGTGATGATGGGGGTGCCCCTATGGACTTGGTCAAATTTTATCTCCGTACCGAACTCGTCGCAGCTGATAAAACCTTTGACCAGGGCGCCCTGGACCTCCCGGGTGCCTGAATGAAAGCTTATTTTTGCTTCGAGCTCGAAACAGCAAATATAGCTTTCAACTTGGGCGCCTGTATCATCCCGGGCGCCTGAATGGAAGCCTATTCTGCCTCCTTCACGAAACAACCACTTTTGCTCGTTGGGCCAGGTGCCCCTATTGATGGGGGCGCCTGGATGCTGTTGGGCGCCTGGCTTGGCTGGTTTCCAGCCCTTTGCCTGCTTTGTCTCCGGTTCTTGGTACCTGCAAGATACACAAATACAAAGCAAATATACACCCAATATTAGCCTTAAGGACTTGGTTCTGACTTCAGATTTTCACGAAACCCTTGGTCGAACCGACGCAAGTTCCCACCCCCGAGAACGCGCCTTTCACCTACTCCATTTAGGAGATGGTTGCCACCCAGTCCTTCGGGTGGACTTTTGCTTAGCCTCTGATACTCTCGGATCTCAAGATGTCCGAACCCCAACCCGTCTCTACTTCTATCCTTAGTCATCGCTCAGCTAAGTTGCTCAATCCCTCGGACCAAGACTTCGTGCTTAAACCCTAAGTCCAGGACTTCGGTGCCCAACCCTCAGCCAGGTCTTCTTGCCCAGTCCTCGACCAGGACTTCGGTGCCCAACCCTCGGCCAGGTCTTCTTGCCCAGTCCTCGACCAAGACTTCGTGCCCAACTTCCGGTCAGGTCATTGGTGCCCAGCCATTTGCCAGGACTTAGTGCCCAATCCCTGATAAGGACTTAGTGCCCAATTCTTCGAACCAGGACTTATTGCCTAGGTTTACTAGGACTTTCTTTCACTTTGGTTACTCCTCTCTTAACTCCCCTTTGTCTGTTCAATGTATCACTGACTTAAGTCTATTGTCAAACATTAAAACACTTAGAGGAGGATATCACTGATGCGACTTGCACCAACAATAAGCATGGGAAGAAGCTTAGGCCTAGATATTGGAATCAAGAGCAACAAAATCAATCAAGTGCAAATGAGAAGGTAATCAATATCTTGATGAATATTTTGCCTAACAATGTTTTGAGTAGTGTAGGGACATATACAAATGCATATGAGTTGTGGAATAAATTGGAAGAAGTTCATAAGAACCCTACACAAGCTGAACTAGTAGAAGAGCCCAAAGAAATGAGTTCAAGTGTCCAAAAGGACCAAGAGAAGGAGACAAGTCAAACGGGTCAAGAAGAAGAAAAAGAAAAGGAGTTGTCAATTTCTTCAAGTGAGGTAGAGGAATTGAGTGAGAGATCATCAACCTTATCAAGGGAAGAAGAAGTATCAAGTTCAAGAATTGAGGGGGAGGAGAGACCCTCATCAATCCCAGAGCAACAAGAAGCTTCAACCTCCACCAAAACAAAGAAAAAAGACCATATTATATGCTTTGGATGCAATGAAAATGGACACTACAAGGATAAGTGTCCAAAGGATAAGAAAAGGGAGGTAAACCCTAAACCCATCTCAATTCATTTAAATTCTAACAAGGGTTGTAGGAATGAGGAAGCTCAAAAGAAAAGAAAGAAGATTTGATGCTTTATGTGTGGTGAGCTAAGACACTACCACACGAAGTGCCCAAAGAGTGGAGAGCTCAAGAAAATGGTGCTAGTAGGAGCCCTAGAGCCAATTATGTGATGATTGACTAGGGACATTTTACATCATATTCTATTATACTTACTTTGTATTTGTGCCAAATAACTAAGTATAATAATGTCCTTGGGTAGTAGGTTCTTATCTAAATTATATCGATTGGTTGAATCGATAGTGAGATAATGTAGAGAACACTACTCTAAATATTCCTAGTCAAGCATTAATATTCAAGGACAATATTAATGCATGGAGACTAGCATGTAGGTCAACTGATGACTTGATCTCACAAGTCATGGATATGTGATATCAAGTTGACACATGGGTATACATTGGAGAATGTGTACTGAATTGACCCGCCATGAGAAAGTTTCATAGATTGTCATATGAGTGTCATAGACTTTCTCATGTGACTATTGGTATGAATAGTCCTTAGACCTGATGTCACTACGGTTCCCTACATAAGGAGTTATGTACTTTGGTATCGTCAAACGTCACCCGTAACAGGGTGGACTATAAAGGCGATCACTGGGTATGTAATGAATTATACGGAGGATGTGAGTGACGTAGATGAGATCTATCCCTCCTATATGACGGGAGTGATATCTGTGGGCCCCTTGATCCAGTAGGACTACTGAAACGCATGACCATGCTCAAATGAGTCAATATGAGATATTGAGCTCATTTGATTGAGTGAGTCTACTCGAGGATCAAGAAATACAGGATTGATCGAGGATGACACGGTCTATGCCTCATTGGTCAATCTAGATATCAAGGATAGAAGGACAAGGTCATACATTATCATAGTCACAGAGGTTTAGTCGGATCTCGACTTTTCTTGTTAATTGGGTAGCAATGATGCATTGCTAGATGCCGCTCATTGCTTATGTGTCTAAAGTGTTTAGGCGCATTGCCAACGTCACGAGAACCTATTGGGTCACACACTGAGGACACGATGCTTCGGAAAATCTGATCGGCAGATCTGAGCCAGAGTCAAGAGCTCGGGAGATCTGAGCCCGAGTTGGGAACTCGGCAGGCCTGAGCCCGAGTTGGGAACTCGGGAGATCTGAACCCGAGTTGGGAACTCGAGAGGTCAGTTCGGGAGCTCGAGTTGGGAACTCGGGAGCGCGGGTCGGGAGCTTGGCACTCGGCAGACTGAGCTGGGAGCTCGGCAGACGAGCTCGGCACTCGGTAGACTAAGTTGGGAGCTCGGCAGACTGAGCTGGGAGCTCGACAAACTGGGTCGGCACTCAGCAGACTGGGTCAGAGCTTGACAGACTGGGTCGGGAGCTCGGCACTCGGGAGACTTGGTCGGGAGACCGAGTCGAAAGCCCAAGAGGCCCGGTCGGAATTGCATGGGGAAAGAGAGAAGTCTCTCTTCATTAGATGAAGAGAAGGTGAAGAGTCACACGAAAAGATGTGCTCTTTATTGGCTTTAATGAAGGGAAGTCAAAGAGACAAAAGAGTCTTCATATTCATGGGATGAATATAAAAGGGGGACTTGTCATTTTGAAATGGGGGTAAGTGTGCTTTTCTTCTTCCCTTCCTCTCTTCTTCCTCTCCTCCCTCTTGGCCGAAACTCTATTGTAGGGTTCTTGGTGTTCTGCGAGCTACCTCAAGTTGCTAGCACAACTAAGGTAATTCTTCCCGAAGTTGAGAGATCGTGTCTATGTGGATACGAATAGAGGCACGGACATTTGAATGTTCTGTTGAGGCAATCTGTGGTCCGGAGCGACCAAGTGTTTTGATGTTTGGGCAAAGGGTTTAAGTTAGGTTTACCCTTGTGTTCTTATATGGGTATGTTGAGTGTGCAGGTTGTACAGGTTACACATATGGACTTGACTGGACGACCTCGGTACAGTGAAGGGTGGCATGGAGACAAGCTGGAGGCTTGTGTGCACCCGAGGGACCTTGGAGAGCAGGGATGATGAGCTGATGGGCGCAGACTTCGAGGCATGCGTGAAGGATGGCATGGAGGCAAGCTGGAGGCTTGTGTGCATCCGAGGGACGGGAGCCAAAGATGAAGAGGGCGCGAAGGCAATAGTCGAAGCTGCGGATGAGGAGTTAGTCGAGTCGTGAGGGTACGAGTGTTGTGTGATTGTACTCGGGGAATCCTAGGGGTCGAGTGCTGAGAGAAGTGTACTCGGGAAGGGAAACTCTAGGTGTGTGAGTGGGGCAGTCGACTGTCTGGGGGGCAGTCGATTGATAAAACTCACAGAATGATTTCGGGGCTGGACCAGTCGACTAGTAAAATGGCAGTCGACTGGTAACCCTGAAAACTAGCCGTTGGGCTAGCCGTTGGCTAGCAATTAAGGCTAGACCAGTCGACTGATAAATTGGTAGTCGACTGGTGGCGAGGGTTTCAGCCCGAGTCCTATTTAAAGAGGACTTCGTGGTGGCTGAGATTCTTGACGAATCTTATCTTGGTTAAAGACAAGATAGTAGTCTTTGTGCTCAGAGGCTTGCTTGGTGTTGTGGCAAGGTTTCTCCACCCACAAGGAGCGACGAGGACTAGCCGGAGGTTATCCGGGGATTGATCCACCGACGGATTCTTAGATTAGTCACCCGCCCGGGGTGGATACCAAGTAAATCTTCTGTGTTAGCATTGGTTAGTGTTTGTTTATTGTTTATATTGTATATTCTGCTGTGCAACTAACCGTGTAGGAAGAAAGGGGTTCAAAAATCGCTATTCACCCCCCCTCTAGCGGACACGATCGATCCTACAATTGGTATCAGAGCATTTTTCATTAAAACTAGCATGCATGGAGGGATGATTTGTCCTGTTTTTAACATTCATGGAGGAACTAGAATTTGAGTTGCATTTAATTCTAGAGTTAGGGATTACCTCCCTTACCCTTGTAGTCCCTCCTTGATGTGATCTTTGCTTCTTCTTTTCTTCTTTCTCCCAACTCCTCAAGTGCCCCATTTTCTTGAGCTCTTTCTTCCTTGGACACTTGGTGTGGTAGTGCCCTAACTCTCCACATGTGAAGCAATGGATTATCTTCCTCTTCTCTTGGGCTTCTCCAGTCCTACAACCCACATTAGATTTAAAAGAATTTGAAATAGATTTAGATCTTACCTCCTTTTTACCTTTCGGGCACTTGTCCTTATAGTGCCGCTTTTCGTTGCAACCAAAGCATGTGATGTGTTCCTTTCTCTTGGCTTTGGTGGAGGTTGAGGTTTCTTCTTGCTCTTGATGGATGAGGGTCTCTCCTCTCCCTCAATCCCTGAAGTTGATGCTTCCTCTTCTTCTCTTGAGGTGGATGCCCTCTCACTCTCTTCTTCTCCTTTACTTGAGGAAGTGGATGATCCTTCACTTGATTGTTCATCCTCTTGGGCTCTTGAGCTCACTTCCTCGGGTTCTTCCACTAATTGACCTCGTGTAGGGTTTTCATGAATTTCTTCTATCTTTCTCCATAGATCATGTGCATTTTGATATTCTCCTACACGACTCAAAATATTATTAGGTAAAACATTTACTAAAATACTAAGTACTTTTTCATTTGCTTTTGCTTGATCTTGTTGTTCTTGATTCCAATATCTAGGTCTAAGCCTCTTCCCGTGCTTATCCCTTGGAATCTCGAAAGGCTCTTTTATCATCATCAAGCACTCCCACTCCATGCCAAACCACGTTTCCATTCTCACTTTCCAATAGCCGAAATCCTCATGGTCGTAGGCCGGCGGAGTGTAGATATCTTCACCCAACTTGTCTTCCATTGTTTTCTCCTCTAGCGTGTGCTCCCTCGGCGGTTAGTCCAATCAAGAGCGGTCCTTCGCTCTGATACCAATTGTAGGATCGATCGTGTCCGCTAGAGGGGGGTGAATAGCGATTTTCAGTCCAATTCTGGTTTTCAGAGTATCAGTCGATTGGCCTGGGGGGCAGTCGACTGGTCAAGGCTGATTTTTGTATCAGCAGCTGGTTTGGGGTTCAAATGATGCAAAATTAGTGTATAGGGGGCTATTACATATTGTTTATGGTCATTGGGGATTAAAAGAATCGATAATTGAGATATTGTTGAGTTCTTTTTGTTGTTAGGCAAAGGGGGAGAAGTGTTGGGTTTAAGTTGGGAAACCAAACACACCTTTGCTAGAAACCCTAGGTTTAGGGGGAGCTAAGATTAAAGGGGAGCATGGTTGCTCCATTTTTGGTGTAGGGGAACCTTGGAGAGGTTCTTAAAAAGCCTTTGTAAGTCCAATGTAGGGGGAGCTTGGGAGAAGCTTTAAAAAGCCCGTTTTAGTGGAAAATCCTAACTTGGAGGGTTAGGTGTGGGAAAATCCTAACTTGGGAAGTTAGGTGTGAAAAGTCCTAACTCAGAGGGTTAGGTGTGGGATGCCTTGGGATAGGATCCATTTTGTATTGCATATGCATTATTTTTGCTATCGACTACTATCTTGTTTCCCTAACTTAAACGCATTGCCAAACATCAAAAAGGGGGAGATTGTTGAGGCAATCTGTGGTCCGGAGCGACCAAGTGTTTTGATGTTTGGGCAAAGGGTTTAAGTTAGGTTTACCCTTGTGTTCTTATTGTTGGATCGAGAGAAACGATAGAGGGGGGGGTGAATATCGTAAAACGTTCGGATTCAGAAATAGAGAATGCACAGCGGAAATTTACACAAACACGTACAAACACCAAGTTTTTTACTTGGTTCGGAGTCGCGGTCGGCTCCTACTCCAAGGCCCACGGTCGTTGACCGTTTTCTGCGGGCAATTCTATATGCACAAAAAGTTTACAGGTATAGATTACAAGATTAGTACAGTAAACTAAAAGAAGGCCGCTCTTAATTACCGACGTCCGGAGTAGATCGTATTTTTGAAGCAGAGGGACGTCGTCGGCGCTTGTATCTCGAATCGGGAGGTTTCCGGAGCAGAGCGTGAGCGTAGAAGAGCGTGAATGCGTTGGAAGAATTGATTTCCTGAAGCCTTGGGGTCGAGGGCCTTTTTATAGCCCTGGGGGCGCCCGGAACGTCGGGGGCGCCCCCCCACGTGTCAGCTGATCCGAGTTCCTCTCGGTCAGCTCTGATCCCTTCAATCTCGGGATCAGGCTTTGACGGGGGCGCCCGGGATGCTGGGGGCGCCCGGGTTGACTGGGTCACCTCTTATCTGTTTGGCTTCGCTGGCTTCTGCTTCGTTAGCTTAAACTGGGGGCGCCCGGGAGCGGGGGCGCCCGGGAGCACGGGGGCGCCCCGCCCATAAGCTGCCGAAGTACTTCTTTTGCTTCATCTATTTTGTGTTCACCTTGGGGGCGCCCGGGACACTCCGGGCGCCCTACTCAGCTGCTGCCTCACTCCTTTGAGGCTCTCTGAGCTGCAGACACTCGTTCCTTCGGTCCTGCATCCAGGGTTAGTCCAGAACAACATAAAGCAATAATATGTTAGTTTTATACAGCCTTAGCTGTCTTGGTTCTGACTTTGGGTCTCCCAAATGGAACCCTAGGTCGAACCGACGCCTACTGTTCCCTCGACGGGGAATGCGTCCTCACCTACTCCTCTCGGGAGAATTTACCTGATGCCAACCGGCTCCTCCGGTTGGACTTTTGCCCAGCAGTCCTTCGCTAGGTGCCTAGCTGTCCTTCGCCAGGTCTTCATTACCAAGCCGTCCTTCGCCTGGTGCCTAGCAGTCCTTCGCTAGGTCTTTGTATCCTGGCATTCCTTCGCCAGGTGCCTAGCAGTCCTTCGCTAGGGCTTTGTATCCTGGCATTCCTTCGCCAGGTGCCTAGCAGTCCTTCGCTAGGGCTTTGAATCCTGGCATTCCTTCGCCAGGTGCCTAGCAGTCCTTTGCTAGGACTTTTCCTGCACACTTGAGTAACATATTAGATAAACATTATACCTTAACTTTTGAACCCTTTTGCCATTATCAAAACACAGGTTCGACTTGGGTGCTTTCTGCACCAACAATCTCCCCCTTTTTGATTTATGGCAACTCTGGTTCAAAAAGTTAAGTTAATCAGAACAAGTAAACTGAAATTTTGTTTCCTCCCCCTGGAAGGAATCTCCCCCTAGATTTTTCAAAAGTTCGTGGGGTTTTTGAAAATATATTCTAAGTCTAAAGATGGATTTAATTTTACTTAGAATAATTTTCAACTTAAACTTTAAAGACATATTTTCCGAAATAATTTTGGTTGTGCACTTTTGGAAAATTTATACTTGTAGAAAATTTTAAGTTTAAATACTTAGATAAATTTGAAAACTTAAGTTTAAGTATTACGAGGATTTTGAAAACTTAAGTTTGAGTACTAAAGAAAATTTCAAAAATTTAAGTTTAAGTACTCAGAAAGTTTTTGAAAACTTAAGTTTAAAATACTTAGAAGGTTTTTGACAACTTAAGTTTAAAATACTTAGGAAAATTTGAAAATTAAGTTTAAGTACTTAGGAAAATTTGAAAAATTTTAGTTTTAAGTACTTAGGAAATTGAAAACTTAAGTGTTAGGATTGAAAACTTAAGTTTAAGTACTAGAAGTTTGAAAACTTAAGTCTTAGGGAAGTCTGAAAACTTAAGTTTAAAGTACTAAGAAAGCTTTGAAAACTTTTAAATACTTAGAAAACCTTAGTACTTTTGAAAACTTTTAAATACTTAGAAAACCTTAGTACTTTTGAAAAATGAATTAAGTACTTTTTGAATATAGAGTTTGAAATTTTGGATTTAGAGAAAAAATTTTAAACTCTCCTTTCCTATCTCTCCCCCTTTGCCATATATCAAAAACAAAGAAGTATAGCAGAAACAGGATAATTAAATTGCATAAAAGAAAATAATAACTTGCATAATTCGCTGTACTGAATCAGTTCAGGATATGAATTAAACCAAATCAGTTTCAATTTTCTCTTTTAGGGTCCTGTCTAACCCAATTAGCTACTTACTAACTGCTATAAGCAGTAATTTTCGCTAGGGTTAGTCAAGTTAAGTGTTCTGTTCAAGTTAGATTTTCTAAACTTGACACTTAACTTGATTACTGTGTAAGTTGTATTTAGTGCCCCAATTACTGCAGATGCACTGACTTAAAGCATCTTGAATTAAGGCAAAGACCTAAGCATCTCAACCCATTCTAGGTTATCAATCAAAAGTACCCTAAGGTGCTTGTGAGATGCTGGCTTCTAAATCTATAGGTGCATGCAGTTCTAGGGTTAGGGCCTAGGCTAAGTCCATTTGCGAAAAAGCCCTAGTTTTGAAGGGGGTAGTTTTTTTAAAATAAAACTAAGTAAAAAAATTTATTTTTAAAACTTTTCAAAACTAAGTAAAAGCTGATTTTGAAAGCATTTTTGAAAACTACTTTAAAAGTTGATTTTGAAATGAGTAAAGTAGTAAGAAAACCAAGAGTAGACTTAACCTATTCTACCAAGCATAATCCTAACTGCCTTCTTAGTGAGCTGAACTCAGACTCAGGTAGGGGTTTGGTGAATATATCAGCTAAGTTAGATTTAGAGTCTACATGCTTAAGGACTATCTCACCCCTGGCTACATGATCTCTTACAAAGTGGTGTTTAACTTCTATGTGTTTAGTTCTGGAATGTTGGATTGGGTTCTTAGTTAGATTAATTGAGCTTATATTGTCAATGAATACCTGAGTTTGGGTGTAGTTGAGCTGGAAGTCCTTAAGAGTGTGCATCATCCATAAAAGTTGTGCTACACATTCTCCTAAGGCAACATATTCAGCTTCAGTTGTGGATAGAGCTACACAGTGTTGTTTTCTGCTGCACCAACTTACTAGACTATGTCCTAACAGTTGGCAGCTTCCACTTGTGCTCTTTCTATCTAATTTGCAACCAGCATAGTCAGAATCCGAGTATCCTGACAAATCAAAGGTTGAGGTTCTAGGATACCAAATCCCTACATTTAGGGTGCCCTTTACATATCTTAGTATTCTTTTTAGGGCTGCTAAGTGCGTTTCCTTAGCACAGGTTTGGTATCTAGCGCACATCCCTACAGCAAAAAGAATGTCAGGTCTGCTGGCTGTAAGGTACAGTAGACTTCCTATCATACTTCTATAGAGTTTAAGGTCTACTGGTTTACCATCAGGGTCACTATCTATTTTTATATTAGTGGCCATGGGGGTACTTATGCTCTTAGAGTTATCCATTTTAAATTTCTTTATTAGCTCCTTAACGTATTTGGATTGATGGACATAGTTTCCATCCCTAGTTTGTTTAATTTGTAATCCTAGGAAAAAGTTAAGCTCACCAACTAAGCTCATTTCAAATCATTTTCCATTATTTTAACAAATTCTTTTAGAAAGATTGAGTTGGTGGACCCAAAGATTATATCATCTACGTAGATTTGGGCAATAAATATATCTTTTCCTAAGGTCTTAATAAATAGGGTTGAGTCAATTTAACCTTGTTTAAATTCTTTAGAAATTAAGTAAGTTGATAAGCGTTCATACCATACCCTAGGTGCTTGTTTTAGTCCATATAGTGCTTTAGTGAGTTTGTAAACGTGGTCAGATCTTTCTAAGTCCTCAAACCCAGGGGGTTGTCCTACATAAACTTCTTCTTTAATGAATCCATTTAGAAAGGCTGACTTTACATCCATTTGGTATAGCTTAAATCCTTTATGGGATGCAAAGGCTAATAACATCCTAATGGACTCAAGTCTAGCTACTGGGGCATATGTTTCGTCGTAATCTAATCCTTCTACTTGGCTGAATCCCTTCGCTACTAAGCGGGCTTTGTTTCTGACTATTTCTCCTTGATCATTTAGCTTGTTCCTAAAGACCCACTTAGTGTCAATGATGGATTTGCCTTCAGGTTTAGGTACTAGTTCCCAGACTTGGTTCCTCTCAAATTGGGCTAATTCTTCTTGCATAGCTATGATCCAATCAGTATTAGGTAGGGCCTCATCTATAGTCTTAGGTTCTATTTTTGAAATCATTGCTATTTGACTAAGGTTTCTATAGGAGGATCTAGTCCTGACTCCTAGAGTTGGATCACCCACAATTTGATCGGTTGGGTGACTGAGTCTGGGTTTCTTGGTTTTTCTAGAACTTGGTTCAACCTCTGGTCCGGCTGGTCGGTTTGGTTCACTATTTGATTCAACTCTTTGAGCTAGTTCGTTTATTGGTTCAATAATTGGTTCATTTGACTCTCTAGTTGGTTCAATAGTTAGTTCGTTTATGGGTTCAATTAAGGATTCACCAACTTGTTGATTATCTTCTTGATCGGTGTTTGATGAAGTTGGATTTGGATTCGAGTTAATTTCTTCATCGAATATTAGGTTGGTTGTTTCTTCGATTTTCTTGGTTTGGTTGTTGTAAACCCTATAGGCTCTACTTGTTGTTGAATATCCTAGGAAGATGCCTGGGGATGACTTAGACTGGAATTTTCCTAAATAGTCTTTGGTGTTTAGGATATGAACTTTGCATCCAAAGACCCTTAGGTAGTGTAGATTTGGAAGTCTATGGTATTATAGTTCATAGGGTGTTTTGTTGTGTCGTTTGTTAATCAGGACCCTATTTTGGATGTAGCAAGCCGTACTAATTGCTTCTGCCCAATATTGGTTGGCTAAGTTAAATTCATTGAGCATAGCCCTAGCGGCTTCCTGTAGAGTTCTATTTTTTCTTTCGACTATCCCATTCTGTTGGGGGGTTCTAGGATACGAAAATTCATCTATGTATCCATTTACCTTACAGAATTCCTCGAACCGTTGATTTTCAAATTCTCCCCCGTGGTCACTCCTAAGTCTTTTGATTTTAGTATCGTTTTGATTTTCAATTAACTTACAGAATTCATTAAATAGGTTTAGGGTTTCATCTTTGGTCTTTAGAAACCTAACCCAGGTAAACCTTGAGTAATCATCAACTATTACTAAGCAGTACCGGTTTCCGCTTAGTGACTTGGCTCCGTGTGAATCAAATAGGTCAAGGTGCAGGAGCTCAAGAGTGGTTTGAGTTAGATCAGATTGAATTAGTTTGTGATTAGATCTGGTTTGTTTACCTTGATTGCATGATTCACATATTAAGTTTTCATGGTTTTTAATTTTGGGAATACCTTTAATTAGGCCAAGTTGGGTGATTTTTGAAATAATTCTTAGGTTAGTATGACCTAGTCTCCTATGCCAGAGGTTTGATTGTTCTAACTGAGTTAACATGCATTTAGGTACAAGGGGAAGATTTATAGTGTAAATATTATTTTTTCTAGTGCCCTTAAGCATGATTTCTGAGTCTTGTACGTTTCTAATCAGGCAGTTAGAATTGTTGAAGGTGACTATATAACCAGAATCACATAACTGACTTATGCTAAGCAAGTTAAAATTGAAGTTTTCAACCAAAAGAACTTTCTTAATAACAAAGTAAGATTTAAGTTCAATATTACCTGACCCAATTACCTTGAGTGTAGCATTGTTGTCAAATGCCACTGAGCCTAGGTTCTTGAACTTGAGTTTGGTAAATTTCAATTTATCTCTAGTCATGTGTCTGGAGCAACCGCTATCCAACATCCATTGGTCCAAATCTTTATGTTCCTACACGTAAAGAGTTTTGTTGATTTGGATCCAATTAGAGTCAGGAATAGCTTAAATTGATTTTCACTGCCTAGTCTGTCTCACCCAAATCTAGGGTTTTCAATCACGTTAGCCTTATAGGTTTTGTGAGACAGGTTTTGATAAAAGAATTTTTGAGAAAAACATGAGTTATTTTGAAAAGCTTAATTAATTTTGAAAACAATTGAATTTATTTTGAAAAGAATGTTTAAATCTACAACTAACTGAAAATTTGTGTTAGATTCGAATTTAACAGAGACTAGTTTGAATTTGAATTTCAAAGATTGGCTTCCAGGTCTTGGCGAGGCACTAGGCCTTCTTTGGCCGTAGCCTTATTGGATCATCAACCCTTTCCTTGACAAAGCCTTACAGTGAAATTTCATTTTCAAAATTAATCTTTGAAAAATTCTGGTCTAACTAGTTTGGGTCTTGGATCGGTAGCTTCAGCTAGTTTCACCAGTCTAAAGAGACCAAGTAGAGAATACTTGACCTTATTAGAATTGGTTTCCCTAACGTACTATCATCTCACCGCCACCCAATACTATGTTGTTCAAATTTCAGTTAAGTTGGTTCTGTCCTTAAACTAACCATTCCTAAATCCAAACATGGTAAATTGCAGGAATAAAGTAAACAATCAAACAAGCCAATTGCAATCAAGAATTGAATTTTATCTAACAATAAATATTGTTTTCAATTTGGCTCCCCCTGGACTAAAGCCACGATAATGGTCTGGCAAGATGTGAATCTTGTCCTTGGGGATCCAGTATTGATTTGATCCAGTTTGTTTGTTCAGGCATAGTTTGAGTACCCATGCCTGAACTTTAGGTCTGGACTGGTTCAGTACAGCAAAGTAGGATCTTTGTCTAGATTTGGTTCTATAACCTAGTCCGGATCGATTTAGAACCGACTTCTGTTTTCCAAGAATCATGTCAAGACCCTTGGAACCAGAAGTGAATCGTTCTAAAACTGATCTAAGGTCCTTAACCTGAGTTTTCAGGGAGGAGTTCTCTTTCTCAAGTTTTTCAACTTGAGTAGAGGTTCCTTCTTGAACCTTCTCAGTTAAGGGTCTAGAGTCAGCTCCCTCTTTCAGGAGTTTTACTTCTTGTCGGAGGGATTCGACTCGGAGTTTAGCTTTCGCCAAATCTCGAGAAAGATAAGAAATTAACTCATTTAACTGACTTCTAGTAAAACCACTTACCTTGATTTCGCCGTCCTCTGAAAATGTCAGTCTGCCGTCGTCCTGTTCTGATTCAGATTTGGTTTCGACTTTTTCTGAGGCGGTTAGTGCGAGTAGGTTCGACTGTGGGACCTCTTCTTCTTCTTCGGAGGAGGACTCGTCCCACATTGCCTGAAGTGCCTTTTTCCTTCTATTCTTCTTGGTCTCCTTTAGGTTCGGACACTCCATCTTGTAGTGACCCTTCTTCTTGCACTCGTAGCAGGTCACGTTGGGCTTGTTCTTTTCATTTGCGGGTTCAGCTGGTTCGTCCTTTCTTCTGCTGGCTTTCCGTCTGTTGGTTTGGTTCTTCAATTCCTTGTAGTAGTTTCAGGCCAGTCGGACCAGCTTTGGTCTATCTCCTTCTTTGTCTTCTGAGTCTGAGTCTGAGTTAGACTTGGGTTCAGGTTGAGACTTCTTCTTGGTTGTCCTTCCAGTTTTACCTGCAACAAAGGCAATACCTTTCTCGGCCAGATTGCAGTTAGTATGTTCATGTAATTCTAATTCAGAGAACAATTCATCTAATTTAATTTTTGAAAGGTCCCTTGAAACCTTGTATGCATCTACCATAGATGTCCACAAGGTGTTTCTCGGGAAAGCATTTAAAGCGTACCTTATTAGGTCACGGTTTTCTACCTTGTGACCGATGGTGTGTAGTCCGTTCATTAATTCCTGAATTCGGGCGTGGAGTTGAGCTGCTGTTTCGTTGTCGTTCATCTTGATCGTGTACAGCTTGTTCAGGAGGAGATCTCTCTTGCTGATCCGAGTGTCTGAAGTTCCTTCGTGCAGCTCGATCAGTTTTCCCCACAGTTCCTTGGCACTGTTGAATGGACCCACCCGGTTCAGCTCCTCTTTTGTTAAGCCGCATTGGAGGTCTGGGTCGCCTTTGCATCAGCTTCAATCTTCCGTTTCAGAGCGGTGCCCCACTCTGTGTAGGTTTAAGGTACTCCTGCAGCATTTTTTGGAATCTCCAGTCCGGACTGGATGATTATCCACATGTCCACCTGAGTTTTCAGGTGGACCTCCATTCTGCTCTTCCAGTAGGAGAAGTCCTCCCCACTGAAGAGAGGTGGTCTTGCAGTGCTGAAACCTTCTTGCATGGCCATTTTATCTGAAATGTAAACTTAAACGGAAAAAGGAATATCCCAAGACTTGGTCTTGGATTAGTAGTGCGGAATAAAGAGAAAAAATATTTGCCGAGGGGTGTTGCACCAACCTCGATTAACGAGAAGAAATTCGAACAAAAAAAATATTAAAAAGAAATTTCATAAAAATTCGAAAAATTCTCAAATTGGTGGTTGCACCAAATTTGAGCTTCCCCGCTTGATACCACTTGTTGGATTGAGAGAAACGATAGAGGGGGGTGAATATCGTAAAACGTTCGGATTCAGAAATAGAGAATGCACAGCGGAAATTAACACAAACACACGCAAACACCAAGTTTTTTACTTGGTTCGGAGTCGCGGTCGGCTCCTACTCCAAGGCCCACGGTCGTTGACCGTTTTCTGCGGGCAATTCTATATGCGCAAAAAGTTTACAGGTATAGATTACAAGATTAGTACAGTAAACTAAATGAAGGCCGCTCTTAATTACCGACGTCTGGAGTAGATCGTATTTTTGAAGCAGAGGGACGTCATCGGCGCTTGTATCTCGAGTCGGGAGGTTTCCGTAGCAGAGCGTGAGCGTAGAAGAGCGTGAATGCGTTGGAAGAATTGATTTCCTGAAGCCTTGGGGTATAGGGCCTTTTTATAGCTCCTGGGGGCGCCCCCCCCCACGTGTCAGCTAATCCGAGTTCCTCTCGGTCAGTTCTGATCCCTTCAATCTCGGGATCAGGCTTTGACGGGGGCGCCCGGGACGCTGGGGGCGCCCGGGTTGACTGGGTCACCTCTTATCCGTTTGGCTTCGCTGGCTTCTGCTTCGTTAGCTTAAACTGGGGGCGCCCGGGAGCATGGGGGGCGCCCCACCCATAAGCTGCCGAAGTACTTCTTTTGCTTCATCTATTTTGTGTTCACCTTGGGGGCGCCCGGGACACTTTAGGCGCCCTACTCAGCTGCTGTCTCACTCTTTTGAGGCTCCCTGAGCTGCAGACACTCGTTCCTTCGGTCATGCATCCAGGGTTAGTCCAAAACAACATAAAGCAATAATATGTTAGTTTTATACAGCCTTAGTTGTCTTGGTTCTAACTTTAGGTCTCCCAAATGGAACCCTAGGTCGAACCGACGCCTACTATTCCCTCGACGGGGAACGCGTCCTCACCTACTCCTCTCAGGAGAATTTACCTGATGCCAACCGGCTCCTCCGGTTGGACTTTTGCCCAGCAGTCCTTCGCTAGGTGCCTAGCTGTCCTTCGCCAGGTCTTCAGTACCAAGTCGTCCTTTGCCTGGTGCCTAGCAGTCCTTCGCTAGGTCTTTGTATCCTGGCATTCCTTCGCCAGGTGCCTAGCAGTCCTTCGCTAGGGCTTTGTATCCTGACATTCCTTCGCCAGGTGCCTAGCAGTCCTTCGCTAGGGATTTGAATCCTGGCATTCCTTCACCAGGTGCCTAGCAGTCCTTTGCTAGGACTTTTCCTGCACACTTGAGTAACACATTAGATAAACATTATACCTTAACTTTTGAACCCTTTTGCCATTATCAAAACACAGGTTCGACTTGGGTGCTTTCTGCACCAACACTTATATGTTTATGTTGAGTGTGCAGGTTGTACATGTTACACATATGGACTTGACTGGACGGCCTCGGTACGGTGAAGGGTGGCATGGAGACAAGCTGAAGGCTTGTGTGCACCCGAGGGATGTTGGAGAGCAGGGACGATGAGCTGATGGGCACGGACTTCGAGGTATGCGTGAAGGATAGCATGGAGGAAGCTGGAGGCTTTGTGCATCTGAGGGACGGGAGCCAAAGATGAAGAGGGCGCGAAGGCAATAGTCGAGGCTGCGGATGAGGAGTCAGTCGAGTCGTGAGGGTACGAGTGTTGTGTGATTGTACTCGTGGAATCCTAGGGGTCGAGTGCTGAGAGAAGTGTACTCGGAAAGGGAAACCCTAGGTGTGTGAGTGGGGCAGTCGACTTCCTAGGAGGCAGTCGACTGATAAAACTTACAGAATGATTTCGAGGCTGGACCAGTCGACTGGTAAAATGGCAGACGACTGGTAACCCCGAAAACTAGCCGTTGGGCTAGCCGTTGGCTAACAATTAAGGCTAGTCCAGTCGACTGGTGGCGAGGGTTTCAGCCCGAGTCCTATTTAATGAGGACTTCGTGGTGGCTGAGATTCTTGACGAATCTTGTCTTGGTTAAAGACAAGATAGTAGTCTTTGTGCTCAGAGGCTTGCTTGGTGTTGTGGCGAGGTTTCTCTACCCACAAGGAGCGACGAGGACTAGCCGGAGGTTATTCGGGGATTGATCCACCGACGGATTCTTGGATTAGTCACCCGTCCGGGGTGGATACCAAGTAAATCTTCTGTGTTAGCATTGGTTAGTGTTTGTTTATTGTTTTTATTGTATATTTCGCTGTGCAACTAACCGTGTAGGAAGAAAGGGGTTCGAAAATCACTATTCACCCCCTTTAGCGGACACGATCGATCCTACACGTTCAAGAGATCCGACGCATCTTGGACGAGCGGGATAAACGAAGGCCACGCTTCAAAGGTATAAACAGTAGATAAATCTATTAGATAGATGAACTTCGTACGAGTTTTCTTTCGCATGGATCGTTCGAGGGTTCTTTTTCTGCTGCGTTTTTGTGTTTTGGTGCCAGGAGAACCCAACAAATGGAGTACTTGAGAAGATGGGAGATGGAGGAACGAAAGAAAAGAAGCTCACATCAAGGAGGAACTACAAGGGTAAGGGAGGTAATCCCTAACTTTAAATTAAAATGCAATTCAAATTTGAGTTCCTCCATGAATGTTAAAAATAGTATAAAATATTCATCCATTCATGCTAGAATCAATGAAGAATGTTTGCTTGTGCATAGTCATGGATTTAAGTACCATGATAGGAATGGGGTTAACAAGGTAGATCAAAACCCTAGGAGAAGCATGCATCACGAAAAACCCAAGACCTTAGGACCTAAGGATCAAGGCATTAATCCCAAGAAGGGGAGACACATGCCTAGGAAGATGGGTAGGTCTAGGATGTCCAAAGTGGACATATGAACACTAAGGTTAGAAACTTGGAAAGGGAAAATCAAGCCTTGAGGGCAAGGCTTGATAAATTAGAAAAGACCATAGAAAGATTCAAGGTTGGATCTAAGGGTTTAGACATGGTGTTGGGTAGTTTAAAACCCAACTATGATAGATTGGGGTTGGGATACCGGTCTAAGACCTCCAAAGCCAATGGAAAGAAATATGCTAGGGTAGCATATGGTTATAGCAAGGAGGGAAAGTCCAAGAATGGCAAGGGGGTGTCATTCAAAGGGAAAGAAAATGACTTAACCAAAGACAAGGTGTCTAAGGTTAAGAGAGTTCATTTGGTAGGCCAAGAATTATCGGGGGCTCACCGGTGTGGTCTAGTGTGGATTGAGTCACCTAGGGAGGTGGCTAGGGCTAAGAGCTCAAGGGGGAGCTTTAGGAGCCTTTGGGGTCCATAGTAAATGGATCTCAAGAAATGTTCTCTAGGAAGTCTAGGTGGACTAGGGAATGTGCCAAAGGGTTTGGAAGACTAGGGTGAGTCTTAACCCTAGGAAATTAGCACATTAAAAGGAGAATTATGGAGAAAAAGTTGAAAATACGGTTATATTGGATAAAATTAGGTTTTAATGTGTAAATACCATATAATTTAGTGCTAAAAATATATCATGGTTAGGTATTAGAAGATATATCAATGAAAGGCCAGAATTAGGACTTTTAGGAGAAGTCTAAATGATACAATTTAGAAAGAGTTGAGTTTCGTGCCGATCTCGGGATTTGGAGTACATTTGTTTGTAAACATATTTTCCCAAGTAGACATAGGCTCCAAAAATCTCCCCATGAAATTTCAGATTTTTTGGAGATTTGTGAAATTATTTAGGCATTTCTAAAATTGGACTAAAAACCTGAAATTCAGGTATCAGTCGATTGCCCTGGGGGCAGTCGACTGATTTTAGCCCAGAAACATTCTGTGAGTTTTGGCAGTCGACTGCTCCAGGGGCAGTCGACTGATCCGTAGGCTGAAATGAAAAAGGCATATTGGATAGTAAGAAATTGCAAATGTGGATGATAGGATATGACTTTGGATTAAAATCCTTGATTATAATTTCATATTCCTTGAATAAAGTGTTACCCTATGACTTAATGAAATAAGGCTTTATTGATATCTTGAAAATCAAGGAAGATTGATAAGTTTCCCATATGTATCTAGGATTTAGAGATACAAAAGGAAAATTGAGGATAATTCCATATGTTAAATTATAATGATAAGCCTTAGCAAACACATGGAATTATAGATGGATTTGAAAATTGATACAAAATGCTAATCTTTTGAGAAAATTAGAAGTTGTACCAAAAGTCAAGCACATTTGATAATCTTCATGAAACCATATTTTTTAGGATAGGGTATATCCTAGCAAATGTGATTGCAAACTTTTTAGACATTTCCAAGTGTTGTTGAGTTCTTTTTGGCACTAGGGGTAAGGTTGCTTGGGCAATCCTTTGATGGTGTCAAAGGGGAATGAACTCGGGTGTTGCATTGGGTATAACTCAACATGGTGTTAGTGTGTTAAGTTGGGTAGAATTTCACCTAGGTAAACTGAAAATTGGGAGAATGCATAGGTAAAGGGGGAGGTTGCCTTAATTTTCATAGGAAATTTTTAGGTTTTGTGTCAAACTTGGGAATGGTGATAGATACATGGTTGGATGTATTTTTCCCAAGTAGGTGTGGGTACCACAAACTTCTCCACAAAATTTGGAAATTTTTGAAGATTTGTGAAATTTCTGACACATTTCTGAATTTGGCCAGAAAAGTTGATTTCTAGAGTATCAGTCGACTGCCCTGGTCAGGGATGGATTGGGTATCCAGTAGCTGGTTTGTGTCCAAATGATGAAAAACAAGTGTATGGAGGTCTAGTACACTGTGTTTAGGATCATTGGAGGTTAAAAGATCCAATAATTTGGATATTGTTGGAGTCTTTTTGATGTTAGGCAAAGGGGGAGAAGTGTTGGGTTTAATTTGGGAAACCAAACACGCCTTTGCGGGAAACCCTAGGTTTAGGGGAAACTAAGATTAAGGGAGAGCATGGTTGCTCCATTCTCCATTCTTGGCGTAAGGGGAACCTTGGAGACGTTCTTAAAAAGCCTTTGTAAGTCTAGTGTAGGGGGAGCTTTGGAGAAGCTTTAAAAAGCCCGTTTTGGTGAAAAATCCTAACTTGGAGGTTAGGTGTGGGGAGCCTTGGGATAGGTTTTAAAAAGACCGTTTTGGTGAAAAATCCTAAGTTGGAGGGTTAGGTGTGGGGAACCTTGGGATAGGTTTTAAAAAGTCCGTTTCAGAAAATTCCTAACTTCAAGGGTTAGGTGTGGGGAGCCTTGGGATAGATTTTAAAAAGCCCGTTTCGGAAAATTCCTAACTTGGAGGGTTAGGTGTGGGATGCTTTGGGATAGGATCCATGTTTGCATTGCATATGCATTGGCAGTGTAAGTCCAAGATGGAGTCTTGGCAACGTAAGTCCAGTTGTTTGTTTAACATTATTTTTTTTCTACTTATTATTATTTGTTTTCCCTAACTTAATCGTATTGCCAAACATCAATAAGGGGGAGATTGTTGAGGCAATCTGTGGTCTAGAGTGACCATGTGTTTTGATATTTGGGCAAAGGGTTTAAGTTAGGTTTACCCTTGTGTATTTGATATGTGTACGTGAGTGTGCAGGTTGTGCAGGTTACATATATTGACTTGGCTGGACGGCTTCGGTACGGTGAAGGGTGGCATGGAGACAAGCTGGAGGCCTGTGTGCACCCGAAGGACCTTGGTATAGCAGGGATGATGAGCTGAGGGGCGCGAACTTCGAGGCATACGTGAAGGATGGCATGGATGCAAGCTGGAGGCTTGCGTGCATCCGAGGGACGGGAGCCGAAGATGAAGAGGGTGCGAAGGCAATAGTCGAGGCTGCTGGTAAGGAGTCAGCTGAGTCATGAGGGTACGAGTGCTGAGTGATTGTACTCGGGAAATCCTAGGGTTCGAGTGCTGAGGGAAATGTACTCGGGAAAGGAAACCTTAGGTGTGTGAGTAGACCAGTCGACTGCCCTGGGGGTAGTCGACTGATGAAACTCACAGAAAGCTTTTGGCTGGGACTAGTCGACTGCCCTGGGAGTAGTCGACTGGTAAAGTCAAAAACTAGCCGTTGTAGCGAGCCGTTGGATTGCTGTTTGGCTGGCACCAGTCGACTGGCCTGGGAGCAGTCGACTAGTGGCGAGGGTTTTCAGCCTTAGTTCTATTTATGAGGACTTCGTGTTGGCTGAAAGGTTTGACGAATTTGGCTTTGGGTAAGAACCAAATAGTAGTCTAAGTGCTCGAATATTGTCAAGGTGTTGTGAAGAGGTTTCTCCACCCACAAGGAGTGACAATGGCTAGCCGGAGGTTATCCAGGGAGTGATCCACCGAATAATTCTTGGATTAGTCACCCTTAGGGGATACCATGTAAAATCGGTATTGTTAGCATTGTTTAGTTGTTATTTTTATTCTATTGTATTTCCGCTTGCGCAACTAACAACATAGGTAGAAGAACGAATCGACAAAGTGCTATTCACCCCCTCTAGCAACCGACATCGATCCAACAGCAACAACCCTTTCCTTGACAAAGTCTTTTACCGAAAGTTCATTTTAAAATTACTTCTTGAGAAATTTTGATCTAACTAGCTTAGGATTTGGTTCGGTAGCTTCGGCTAGTTCTACCAGACTAAACAGACCAAGTAGAGTATGCCTTACTCCACTTGACCTTTTTAGAAGGGCTTTCCTAACGTACTATCATCTCACCTTCACCTAATACTATGTTATTCATGTTTCAAGTAAATCTTTTGTCCTTAACTAACCATTCTTAAGTCTAAGCATAATAATAGTGCAAAAATGAAATAAACAAGCAACAAGCAATTATTCAAGCAAAAAAATCATCTAATTATAAAAATGATTTTTATATTAGCTCTCCCTGGACTGAAGCCTCAATAAGGGTTCGACAAGATGTGAATCTTGTCCTTGGGGATCCAATATTAGTTTGATCCAGCTTGTTTATTCAAACATAGCTTTGGGACCCATGCTTGGACTCAGGTTCTAGGTTGGTTCAATATGGAATAGTAAGATCGTTGTCGCGAGTTGGTTCGATAGCTTAGTCCGGATCGATTTAGAACTGATTTCTGTTTTCAAAGAATCATGTCAAGATTCTTGGAACCTGAAGTGAATCGTTCTAATGCGACTCTGAGTTCCTTGACTTGAGTTTTCAAGAAGGAATTCTCTTCCTCAAGCTTTTGAACTAGAGTTGAGTTTCCTTCTTGAACCGACTTAGTTAAGGAACTCGAGTTCACTTTCTCTTTCAGGAGTTTGACTTCCTGTCGGAGGGTTTCAACCCGGATGTTGGCTTTCGCCAACTTGCGTGACAAGTATGAAATTAGATCGTAAAGTTTGGATTCAAGATAACCTCTTATTGTGATCCGTCCGTCCTCCGAGATCGAGAGCTTTTCGTTGCCGACATCTTCGTCCAATTCTGATTCCGTTTCAGAGTCGATGTCTTTCGAGGCGGTCAACGCGAGGAGGTTTGAGTGAGGAGCTTCTTCTTCTTCTTCCGAGGACGATTCGTCCCAGGTGGCTTGAAGTGGCTTCTTCTTTCGAGCCTTTTTGTTCTCCTTCAGGTTGGGGCACTCTGATCTGAAATGTCCCTTCTTGATGCACTCGTAGCATGTTACGTTACCTTTGTTCTTCTGGCTCGTCGAGGGTTCAGATGGATCTTCCTTCTTTCAATTTGTCTTCTTTTTGTTTGTTTGATTTTTGAGCTCCTTGTAGTAGTCACGAGCTAACTGTACCAGTTTTGGACGATCTCCCTCATCGTCATCAGACTCCGAATCTGAGTCGGACTCGGGTACTGGTTGTGACTTCTTCTACTGAGATCTTTCTGGAGTTTTTCCTGCAACAAAAGCAATACTCTTCTCGACCAATGTAGCATTAGTTTGCTTGTGTAATTCTAATTCGAAAAATAACTCATCTAATTTAATTTCGGAAAGGTTCCTTGAAACCTTGTAGGCATCCACCATAGATGCCCACAGTGTGTTCCTTAGGAACGAGTTCAGAGTATACCTTATTAGGTCACGGTTTTCGACCTTGTGACCTATTGTGTGCAGTCTGTTCATCAGCTCTTGGATTCTTGCGTGGAGTTCTGCTGTTGATTTGCCTTCGTGGATCATTATGGTGTAGAGTCTGTTGAGTAACAGATCTCTTTTACTGATCCGCATATCAAACGTACCTTCGTGCAGCTCAATTAGTTTGTTTCAAAGTTCTTTTGCGCTGCTGAAGGGTCCAATGCGGTTCAACTCTTCCTTCGTCATGCTGCATTGTAGTGTCTGTGTGGCTTTTGCGTCTGCCTCGATCTTCTTCTTGACTGGTCCGTCCTACTCTGTGTAGCCTTGCACCTCACCTTGTGCGTTTTTGGATATCTCCAATCCGGACTGGATAATAATCCACATGTCCACCTGAGTTTTCAGGTGGACCTCCATCCTACTCTTCCAATAGGAGAAGTCTTCTCCTAAGAAGAGTGGTGGTCTGGCGGTGCTATAGCTTTCTTGCATGACCATGGAAGTTAAACTGGAAAATTACAAAAAAAATCTTGTCCCAAGACTAAGTCTTGGATTAGTAGTGCAGTAGCAAAAATAATAATTAAACAAATCGAGTGGTGTTGCACCAACCTCGATGAACAAAGAAAATTACGAATGAGAAAAAAATATTTTAAAATAAAAAACCAAAAAATTGCTCAATTGGTGGTTGCACCAGATTTGAGCCACCCGCTCTGATATCACTTGTGGGATCATTTAGAATCGATAGAGAGGGGGGAGGGTGAATATCGATAAAATCTTTTTCGGAAAAATAAGAGTAATATGCAGTGGAAAATTGCAAGACAATGCTAACTCGATTTTCTTTTACTTGGTTCAGAGTCTAGATCGACTCCTACTCCAAGGCCCACAGTCCTTGACCGTTTTCTTTGGACAATTCTTTATTTCGCAAAAGTATTACAAAGTTGAAGTTTGAATACATAATTTAAATACAACAATTAATTAAAAATTATACCGACGATCGGAGATGATTCGAAGATCGGAGCCGCGGGTCGTCGTTGGCGCTTGAGACTTGAGCACGGAGCGTTTGGAGCAGAGCGCTTGAATGAATTCGTTGGAAACAGTTGTATCTGGAAGCAAGGGGGAGAACCCCTTTATATAGGGTATTCTAGGGCGCCTGTGTTGAAGGGGGCGCCTGACACTTGGTCATATCTGCGCGAATCCTCATCCGCAGACTTGGCCAGCGCTTATCCCTTCAACTGGGCCACCTGAGTTGACTGGGGCGCCTGTATCAACACAGGCGCCTTATTGCTGACGTGGAGGCCTTGCTTCGAGACTGCTTGGAACACCCTTTATCTGGGGCGCCTGTCACCATACAGGCGCTTGACTCCATTCAGGTGCCTGGGAGGCTGTGAACTCCATCCCTTGTTCCTACAACCAGGGTTAGTTCCAAAACACATACAATATATAAGTTAAGTCCAGAAAATAGCCAGAGCTGTCTTGGTTATGACTTTGGGCTTCCAAAATGGAACCCTAGGTCGAACCGACGCTTAGTGTTCCCTCCTACGGGGAACGCATCCTCACCTACTCCTCTAAAGAGAGTTTACCTTTATGCCAATCGGCTCCTCCGATTGGACTTTTGCCCAATCCTCCGGATCAGGTCTTCGTGCCCAGTCCGCGACCAGGACTTATTGCCCAACCCCCGGTCAGGTCATCGGTGCCCAGCCCTCGACCATGACTTATTGCTCAATTCCTCGAATCAGGACTTCGTGCCCAGTCCATGACCATGGCTTATTGCCCAACCCTATGTCAGGACTTAGGTGTCCAGCCCTCGGCTAGGACTTATTGCCCAATTCATTGAATCAGGACTTCGTGCCTAGTTTACCTAGGACTTTTCCTGGCACTTAAAGAACTTCAGTAAATCACAAGATAACTTTAACTTATGAATCCTTTGTCATTATCAAAACACAGGTTTAATCTTGGTGCTTCCGGCACCAACATATTTTACTTTATTTTTCTTAAAATTTTTATATTTGTAGTTAGTGTCTAACCAAGCTTCAAATCTTGAAAAAACTAATAGAGGGTCTGATATATCAAAATTATTATATTTTTTTATATTTTTCTTATTTTTATTTTTTATATATTATTTTATATTTTACATTTTCACTCCTAAAGAGGGTCCCTAAAATAAAAATATTTCAGTTCCAAATATTTTAAGCACTCTTTGAATCTGAAATGAAATATTTCAGTCCCAAAGTGAACCTGAAATAATTTTATTTCAGGCTCTCTTTGGACTGAAATGAAATTCAATTGATTTTTAATTATTTTTTGAATTATATCTAATCTATCTTAATTTACACATATAAATTTTATTTTAATTCATATTTTATATATTTATAATATATACAATTTTACAAACTCTATTTCTTTTTTTATATTATATATATATTTATTTTATTGATATTTTTTGATATTTTATATTTTCTTTTTATATCTCTATTTCAGGTCAAAGAGTGTTTGAAATAAATTCATTTCAGGTCAAAGAGGGTCTTAATGATTATTTATAAAGATAGTCTTTTAATTATTTTTTAATCTTTTCACAATCACAGTAAAATATAATAAAAACTTCGGGATGGATGAGTTACAAGGTAGGAAGAGATATATAGGTTAAGAGCAAATGAGAATATCTGCATCCGAATTATAATTTATTATTTTAAAATCAAATTATGAAAAGGTGATTCGGATATCTCGAAAAGTGAACTATGAAAAGGAGTTATTGACGAGAGGGGTATAAGAGGAATGAGTTGATTTTATATGCGTTTTTTTTATAAAGAACAAATTATAAAATTTTTTTTGATAAATATGAATTATAATGTACATCTTTTGATAAAAAACCGTAAATTCTACAATAGTATTGAGAAATTATGGTACATTAGACTGAACCGTGTACTATCGACGCTGACCTAGTCGTTCTGACTCCTGTGGATGGAAAATATAAAAAGCAGGGTGTTTATTAATATTAAAGTTGTTCATTAATCAATCGGGTCGTGCGATTTGGTCGCTGTAATAATTAATGTAATGGATTATGGAGCAGGACGAAGCTGAAGCAGACGGAGATGGAGTGCGAGTACCTGAAGCGCTTCTTCGGGTCGCTCACGGAGGAGAACCGGCGGCTGCAGCGGGAGGTGGAGGAGCTGCGCGCAATGCGAGTGGATCCCCCCACCGTGCTCTCCCCGCACACGCGCCAGCCACTGCTGGCGTCGTCCTTGACCATGTGCCTACGCTGCGAGAAGGTGACCGCCGGCGCAGTCACCAGGGCAGTGGCACCGACATCTGCCTCGACCTTCCGACGCCCCGGTGCTTGCTGAATGTGCGTTGTCCTAAAGTCGATACGGAAGGGTTTAGTATGCCTGCCATGCGAGATCATGGTGGATAGATTTGGATTACGTAGCTTGAGATTCTGTGAAAACTAATTAATGTGGTGTTCGATCGTCTCTATTTGCGCAGACAATTTCTCCCATCGCATTCAAAGCGAAATTTATGTGGTGACGGGAGATAAATTAGGCATCAATTTAAATTAATAGTCGAACTTATTAAACGATAAAAGGAGATTTTTTTTTAGTACATGTTTCTATCGAAAATTGACACTAATTAGGCACCCAATGAAAACAGATATCGGATCGTAATGATAAATAATATGGAAATCTAATATAATTAGGAACCTGAGCAAAGTACCGGCATGATTCATATTTCTTGATCTTGCTCTCATAATTAACAATGATGAGACGTGACACTTTCTGTTTGGATTAGGTACAGAAATATTGGAGGGATGATAGCCTAATTACTGATTATTATATCCAGCAATGTAAAAATGATTGCAAAGGGCCCATAGAGACTGTTTTAAGTCGTGGGGTAATTAGATTATATATATTTTAGAATTATTTATTTATAATTTTTAGGACGATTTAATTTTTTTTCTATTTCCTAACCTAGTAATTACTATATAAATTTTATACTCTGTATTTCTCATGGATATACTTTTATTTTAATATGATGCATGGTTATTTTTTTCTCTTTTAACAACTTTTACATATATGGTATCAGAGCAAGTCATGGATTTGTTCGAGATGCGTTCGTATATATTTTGCTGATGCTTCATTGGATTTTGTCTGTTTCCATCCAATTATAATTTGATGATTATTTGTGAGTTCGGTTCATATGATTGTTACAAAATCACAAGTATGTAGTTACGTTGTCAATAATAAAAAGTTATTGAATCCATAGGGACTATGATTTAAGCACTATCTAGGATCGTGAAGGAAGTTATATAGACTATCGAAAGTAGGTGTGGTCTCTAACTCCTACGAATGTGAATTAGAAAGAGTGAAAGGAGGGGACCAAGAGTTCCAGGGGTGAAAATGGTTTGATATAGTTCTCTAGGCTTTTAATTTTATTATAATGTTAGTTGATGTGCTACAGATATTCATATCTCAGTCTCTATGTTTAAGCACATGTAGAGATCCTAACTAGGAAATAGTGTGGACCCGCAAAGTGCACTGAAGTGCTTCTCCATGGGTATTCAATGTCATAAAATAGAGAAGGTAACCTAGAGAGTCCGGTTAAAGAGATACCCTTATTACCTGAGGGCCTCCTGGCCATACGTCTCAAGATTACACAAAATATGTTTTAACGGAAGATTAAGAGAGACCCATTAAACATGATAACCCCTTGCAGAGGATTGACCTCATTTCATGGCAATGCTCGAGATGTCCGATGAAATGGATACACTTTGTCACAAAAGGCCCTTTAGTCATACGATGTTGGCATTCCCTCCGCATGACGATCAAACCTTCTCAACCACATGAGTTAGCCATATATAGACTAAATCAAGTACATACTGTTGGTACAATCGACCCTAGTTTGACCGATACCATCATGAGTTTTAATGTGTGTGCCAATATGATTAAGTTAGGTTTTCATATTGGTCGATATGTGTTTGAGTCATGCAAGACTTGGTGAACCACACATGAGGAACAACTGAGTGAAGTCATCTGAGGGACGAGAGCCAAAGGAAGAAGACTTCCAAGGGCGAGCCGAGGAAGTAGACTTCAAAGGCATACACGAAGGATGACATGGAGACAAGCTACAGACTTATGTGATTTCGAGGGACGAGAGCCAAACGAAGAAAACATCAATGGGAAAGCCAGGGAAGTGGACTTTAAGACATACACGAAGGATGAACTCCAGAGAGATTGAGAGTGAGTTTATAAGTTAGGCAATCGATGTTGGGTATGGCTTGGTGGGTTTCCATAGCGAAAACTTAGTCGTCCTTGAGAGACTTCTCCATGTCTATAGATTAAAAATTAACCCGAATAGAGACCCGTCTCCCAACGACCATCTCATCATCGTATCGTTCGGTACGAATTACAACTCGGTCAATCACAAAGATCGAGCCTTATAATTCTCCTTATCGAACGACCGCGGAAAAGGTGATGAGTGGATCGTCGGCTTTTGCGTTTATGGTCGGGGTCCAGTTAATTAATTTTTGGCTATGATAATTAATCAAAATAATTAAATAACTCACATAAAATGACGAGGCAAATAAACAAGGCACAATAAAACATAAGGAGCTTGGGGAGAGAATATACCTTCCCAATTACCTCGCGACCTTCTATCTTATGTCCCTCCCTTCCCGGATGTCGTGTGGGTGACAATCTACCGAGAACCATGATCACCAAGGCTTCCAATTCCTTCCTTCTTCCTTCTTCTTCCCACGCCAACAAACCCTAGACACTAGGGTTGCCGCCGGCGCTCCTTCCTCTCCAACCGAGTGCTGCCGCCCACTTCCTAACTCAAGGAAGATTCGGCCACAAGGTATCTAGGTGAGGAACCGAAAGGAAGATGAAGAAATAGGATTAAAGAAGAAGAAGAACTCTCCCTCTTCCTTTAACTTCAACCCACCGGCCTTCTTACCTTGCTCACGCACGCCGTCGGCCTCCTTGCTTCAAGGTGGCACCGACTTTCCTTCCTGAGCTTCTTGCCGAGTCCTCCAAGGGAGAAGAAGAGAAAAGGATCAAAAGGGAGGAAGAAAGGATGTGTTTTCTTCCCCTTTGTCACCTTGCGCCACCCCTCTTGTGCCCTTGCCGCCGGCTGCCCTAGGAGAGAGAAAGTGAGGAAGAGAAAAGAAGAAAAAAAACCAAGGGTTTAATGAATTGAATCAAGCCTTGGTTTCAAGATCTCATGGGGTATATATAGGGTTAAGGTAGGGACCAAGAGGAGGAGTTGGATCTTGGCCCACCAATGGATCTAAACCCGATCCATTAATTAAGATCCATTCCACTAAAGGATCTTAATTGAACTTCCTCACCAACCCTCATATTTTTATATGGGCTCCACATATTACGAGTCGTCCATTCCCCCGTGTTTAAAATATCGAATGCCTATTAATTAATTTAAATTACTGACAATTCAAATTAATCAACTTTTGGATCCTTGATTAGTACCACTCAACCTTATCATAAGTCGGATCAAATCCACCTGCAGGGTTTAATATGATGAACCTTTTTAGCTCATCAAGGGGGCATCATCATCCCGACTCACCAGGACACGGATTTCGTCAATAATCAACGATACACCATATTATTAATATTATCTCCCAACTTACCGGGCATATCGACCTAACAGAATAGATCTCGCCCATTGGTAAATCAAAGAAATAATAATTAATAATATGTGTATGATATTATATCGGGATTTAGGGATCGTACTCCATAATAAAATCTGAGATCCTATCTAATTATAATGCCAGTACAAATTAGATAACCTCTAGTTTTGGTCTTGCTCAATGTACTCAAGGCACACTAGTCTAATTCTATGGTCAAGACCAACCACACCTAATTACACTACAACCATCCCGATGGTTTGTCCAATTCCATCTCGGTTGTGAGCCTCTACTTATACTAGGCAAGGAACTGATAACATGATCTTCCATGTGACACCACACATCATGTTATCTACAATGCAAAGTAAGGGACTTTTATGCATGTACTTCTTTTCAAAATGAAGATGATCATATATAAAAGAAGCAAATCTTTCAGTATACACATCTTACAATCTCTCACTTATACTTAATGACTTTGCTGTTCTCTCACTGCCATACATATGACTCCCATATCCTCCACATGCCGATCAAAAGCTCTAACTGGAAGAGCTTTAGTGAAAGGATCTGCGAGGTTGTCCTCTGATGCAATCTTGGCGAGAGCCACTTCTCCTCGCTTTACGATTTCTCGTATCAGGTGGTACTTGTGCTCTATGTGTTTACTCGCCTTATGGGCTCCTGGTTCCTTCGAGTTTGCAACTGCACCACTGTTATCACAAAAGATTATGATAGATCTGGGCAAACCAGGAATCATATCCAAGTCCATGATGAAGTTCCTGAGTTAAACAACTTCCTTGGGCGCCTCTGAGGCTGCACATACTCAGCTTTCATGGTGGAGTCCGTCACGCATTTTTGTTTGACACTCCTCCAAACAATGGCTCCACCTCCTAAAGTAAACTCAAACCCTGAGGTAGACTTACTATTGTCCCTGTCTAACTGAAAATTCGAATCCGTATAACCCACATGGACTAATTGGTCTGCCCGATAAACCAGCATATAATCCCTAGTCCGTCTCATGTATTTCAATATATGTTTTACCGCAGTCCAATGTCCTTGTCCAGGGTTACTCCGATATCTGCTAACCATGCCCATGACAAAATAGATATCTGGTCTCATGCACAACAAGCATATATGAGGATTCCTACTGCCGAAACATAAGGAACCGCCTTCATTTTCTCTATCTCCTTTGATATTTTCGGACACATCTCCTTGGATAGAAGAACTCCATGCCTGAAGGGGAGGAAACCCTTCTTGGAGTTTTCCATGCTAAAATGAGCCAAGACAGTGTCAACATATGAAGCTTGGGATAAACATAACATCCTTTTCTAGCGATCTCTTATGACCTTGATCCCAAGGATGTGTCCCGCTTCTCCTAAGTCCTTCATATCAAACTTCTTTGATAGTCAGACCCTTACATCTAATAACACTTTGACATTGTTGCCAATTAACAAAATGTCATCTACATAAAGTACAAGAAACACTACTATGTTTCCGTCACATCTTTTATACACACATGACTCATCCGGACTTTGAGTAAATCCATATGACTGGATTACTTCATCAAAGTGGATGTTCCAAGACCTTGAAGCTTGCTTTAATCCATAGATGGATCGATTAAGCTTGCACACTAGATGCTCTTTGCCCTTTACAATGAACCCTTCTGGTTGCTTCATATAGATGGTCTCCTCAAGACTTCCATTAAGGAAAGCTGTCTTGACGTCCATCAGCCATACCTCATAGTCTATATGAGCTGCAATAGATAAGAAATCCATAGACTTAAGCATGACTATCGGCGAAAAGGTCTCCTCATAATTGATACCCTCTTTCTGAGTGTACCCTTTCGCAACAAGCCTAGCTTTGAAGGTCTCAACCTTCCCGTTTGATCCTCTCTTTCTCTTGTAGATCCACTTGCATCCAATGGCCTTTACACCATCAGGTGGTTCTACTAGCTCCCAGACGTGATTAGAATCCATAGATTCTATCTCAGAGTTCATTGCCCTTTGCCAAGATTCTGCATCCTTATCATGGAGGCCTCGTCATAGGTCCAGGGATCTGGTTCATGTTTACCAGAGACTAAGTCCAAAGACTCTCCCAAAAACATGAACCATTCAGGCTGTCTGACAACCCTCCCACTGCGACGAGGTACCACCTGTGTATCTTTTATGACACGCGGTGCAGTGACTTGTGGTGCGTCCTCTTGTACAATTGGTCCTAAGGTTGGAACGTTCCCTCTTAACTCCTCAAGCACTAGTCTACTCTTGGGCTTATGGTTCATCACATAGTCTTCTTCTAAGAATCTGGCATTCGTACTAACGATTATCTTCTGATCCTTAGGGCTATAGAGCAGACCACCTTTTGTTCCTCTAGGATAGCCTACGAACATATGTACCTCTGTACGAGATTCCAACTTATCAGTATCTCCCTTCAGCACATGTGCTGGACTACCCCAAATCCTAACATGTCCTAGACTGGGCTTGTGCCGAGTCACAGTTCTGTGGGAGTAGAAGGGGCTGACTTAGACGGAACCAAGTTCAGTATGTACGCTGCCGTTTTCAGAGCATATCCCCAGAACAAATCAGGTAAGTCAAATATCTTATCATTGACCTAACCATTTCCATAAGAGTCATATTCTTTCTGCCATACCATTCTATTGGGGTGTACCGGGTGCAGTCAGCTGGGACTGAATCCCAGCTTCTGATAGGTAGGTCCTAAATAATCGTCAATGAAAGTGACGAAATAATCATCAATGAAAGTGACGCATTAGGTAAATGTATCCATATCTTAAATAATCATCAATGAAAGTGACGAAATATTCAAAGCCACCTCTAGCCTGAATTGACATAGGACAATACAAATCAGAATGAATCAGTTCTAACACATCTTTGGCCCTATACCCCTTAGCCTTGAAAGACCTCTTGGTCAACTTACTTTCCAAGCAAGACTCACAGGTTGGGAAGTCTTCCACCACCAATGAACCCAATGGCCCATCGGCTATCAACCTCTGAATCCTACTAAGGTTAATATAACCAAGCCTAAGGTGCCAAAGATACGTCTGATTATCTTAGAAGACTCCTTTCTCTTAATTAGCTAGGTTAGATGATGAGCTATTGACCTCTGTATGCATTGTGGGAGTCTTTGGTTCTAGAGTGTATAGATTGCCAACCATAGTATCTAAACAGATAATCTCTCTATTTCTTTTTATAACAACTTTGTTATTAAAAGCAACAGAATATCCATCCTTTATTAACTTAGAAACTGAAATTAAATTCTTTCTAAACGTGGGTACATATAAGCAATCTCTCAGAACCAATACTTTATTTCTCTCAAAAGACAAATAAAAATCTCCCACTGCAAGCTGCCACTTCCATAGCATTGCCCATGTAGACCATGATTTCTCCATCAACTAGCCGTTGGGTTTCTTGGAACCCTTGCAAAGTATTGCAAACATGGTCAGTGGCTCCCGTATATACACACCAGGTACTGGTAGATAACACCATTAAACATGTTTCAACGACTAAGCATGAAGAAATACCTTTGTCTTGATGACAGGGATAATCCGCTTTCCAGTGTCCAGTTTACTTACACGTGAAGCACTTACCTTTCAGCTTCTTCATGCCAGTTTGTGGTCCCTACGATGCTGCTGCCTTTTTGAACTCACCTTGTTTCTTCTTCTTCCTGCCTTTCGGCATAGAATTAGAAACCTTCTGAGTAACCAAGGCCTGCGAGTTCTGATGAAAGTGCCCCTCTGCCGCCTGGAGTTCTCCTAGCAGTTCACCCAACATATATTCACGTTTGTTCATATTGTAGTTGAGCCTGAACTGCTCAAAACTCCTAGGCAGAGACTGGAGTACAATATCGACCTAGGTTTCCCCGTCGATCTGTGCTCCCAGTACCTCAATCTCA
The DNA here is from genome assembly GCA_024364735.1 of Boesenbergia rotunda. Classification (NCBI taxonomy): domain Eukaryota; kingdom Viridiplantae; phylum Streptophyta; class Magnoliopsida; order Zingiberales; family Zingiberaceae; genus Boesenbergia; species Boesenbergia rotunda. The sequence goes on along the minus strand of JAGFNQ010003819.1, from coordinate 1,026,067 downwards.
TTGAGTTGAGCCATTATCTTCAAGACATGATCCCTCACGGATGTCCCTTCGACCATAGTGGTCATCATCAAACTCTTCATCGCAACCTGCCTAGCGACCCGACCCTGGTGCCCGAAGAGCTCCTTGAGGTTTAGCATCATGTCACTAGCAGTGGGCATGACCTGATGCTGATGTTGTAGTACATTCGACATAGATGCCAGAATGTAGCACCGCGCCATCTCATCTGCCTTGACCTACTTCTTGTAACGCTCCCTCTGCTCTTCACCAAAGTTCTCACTAGGCTTTTCCGGACATTCCTCGAAGAGTACATATTTGTACTCCTCAGCAGTAAGGACAATGTCTAGATTTTTTTTCCAGTCTATGTAGTTTGGGCCAGTAAGTTTATTTTCCTTAAGTATTGTTGCTAGTGGGTTAAAGTTCATTTTAAAAAACCTGGAAATCCCAACATACACTACTTTAGAAATCGAAAATAAATTGATTCCTCAAAATAATAAATTTTCGAAATCAACCAACACCCTTATACACCGAGAAATTCGCATGCCACAATGGTATGGACGTATACGAATTTCTACATTCGTAAGATGATGTTTTACCTATCAATCGTACCATCTTGTCAACCTAATGTTTTGACAAGTAAGATTAATAGTTGGTTCACTTCGGCCCTGCAAAATAATAGCAGTGACTCCGATGGGGAGGATACTATTATTCACATCTAAGTGTTCATCATTACATGACATTAAGAAAATTATTTCCGATTATGTGCCTTCCGATGGGGAAGTACACACGCTTTTTAATAATTTTCTATAGTCTTTTCCGACCTAGTGATCCACAGAACAAGTCCATTCGATAGGTAGGAAGGCACTCAGAGCCGACGCGCAGACTTGTTCGCATCACTTATCGGATTGTAATGGAGGCCATGAGACCCTTAGAGTCCCTCTCCCACTTAGTAATTTACTACGAGGAATTTTAACTAGCACATTCACACAACAAGCACATAACCAACATATGAAAAATAGAAAATCCTAGATTTTCCAACTTTCATGGCCTTGGTCTCCAATACGCCTCCAGTTGCGTCGTCACATCGTCCACTCCTCCCTTCCTTCTGCGCAAGCTACCTTGAGGGATCTCCGAGCTGAAATGACTAGTTAATTATTTACATCATCGATCCTATACTCCATAAAGGAGTGTACTTGAAAATTAGATCGAAAGTAAAATAAATAGCTCGGCTAAACATGTGTCATATTTAATTACAAAAATTAAATATTACCTAGCCTCGTCAACCCCGAGGATTTAATTAATAACAATACATTGCACAACCATCACACATATCAATTATTTGGCCATGATAAGTTGGAATCTAGTACCTACAACACAAAGTTAGCCTACATTCATCCACATATCATCCAGCAAAATAAAATATATGAAAATGCAAAAAATTAACCAATCCTTAAACACACAAAATCGGAAACCTCAGCTATGATACCAATTGTTGGGTATGACTTGGCGGGTTTCCTTAGCAAAAACTTGGTCGTCCTTGAGAGACCTCTCTATGTCTATGGATTAAAAATTAACCCGAATGGAGACCCGTCACCCAACGACCATCTCGTCGTCATATCGTTCGGTACGAATTACAACTCAGCCAATCATAAAGATCGAGCCTTGTAATTCTCCTTACTGAACGACTGCGGAAAAGGCGACGAGTGGATCGCCAGCTTTTGTGTTTATGGTCGGGGTCCAGTTAATTAATTATTGGGTATGATAATTAATCAAAATAATTAAATAACTCACATAAAATGACGAGGCAAATAAACATGACACAATAAAACATAAGGAGCTTGGGGAGAGAATATACCTTCCTAATTACCTTGCGGCATTCTACCTTATGTCCCTCCCTTCCTGGACGTCGTGTGGGCGACGATCTACCGAGAACCGAGATCACCAAGGCTTCCAATTCCTTCCTTCTTCCTTCTTCTTCCCACGCCAACAAACCCTAGACACTAGGGTTGCCGCGACACTCCTTCCTCTCTAATCGAGTGCCGCCGGCCACTTCCTAACTCAAGGAATATTCGGCCACAAGGTATCTAGGTGAGGAACCAAAAGGAACATGAAGAAATATGATTGGAAGAAGAAGAACTTCCATTGGTGTAAGTTGCATCAGTGATGTCCTCTTCTAAGTGTTTTAATGTTTGACAATATACTTAAGTCAGTGATACATTGAACAAAGGAAGGGGAGTTAAGAGAGGAGTAACCAAAGTGGAAGAAAAGTCCTAGTTAACCTAGGCACTAAGACCTGGTGAGTGAAGCTGGGCACTAAGACCTGGCAAAGGGCTGGGCACCGAAGACCTGACCGGAAGTTGGGCACGAAGTCCTGGTCGAGGACTGGGCAAGAAGACCTGACCGAGGGTTGGGCATCGAAGACCTGGTTCGAGGAATTGGGCACCGAAGTCCTGGACTTAGGGTTTGGGCACGAAGTCTTGGTCTAAGGGATTGAGCAACTTAGCTGAGCAATGACTAAGGACAGAAGTAGAGACGGGTCAGGGTTCGGACGTCTTGAAATCCGAGAGTATCGGAGGCTAAGCAAAAGTCCACCCGAAGGACGGGGTGACAACCGTCTCCTGAATAGAGTAGGTGAAAGGCGCGTTCTCGGGGGTGGGAATTTGCGTCGGTTCGACCTAGAGTTTCATGGAAATCCGAAGTCAGAACCAAGTCCTTAAGGTTAAGAATATGTGTATATTTGCTTTGTATTTGTGTATCTTGCAGGTACCAAGATTGGAAGACAAAGCATGCCAAAAAAGCTGGGCTGGAAGCTTTGAAGCCAAATGCCCCCATTAATGGGGGCGCCCAACAGCATCTAGGTACCCCCATCAATAGGGGCGCCTGGCTCAAAGAACAAAATAGCAGTTTCGTGAAGAAGGCAGAATAGACTTCCATTCAGGCCCCCGGGATGATACAGGTGCTCAAGTTGAAAGCTGTATTTGCTGTTTCAAGTTCGAAGCAGAGATAAACTTTCATTCAGGCGCCCGGGAGCTCCAGGGCACCCTGGTTAAAGGTTTTATCAGCTGCGACGAGTTCGACGTGCAGATAAAGTTTGACCAAGTCCATAGGGGCATCCCCATCATCACAGGCGCCCGAATGAAGCCTATAAAAGGGGCTTTGACCCCTCAGGTTCAGACACAACTTCCAAGAATGATTCCGAGCTTTCTGACTGACAAAAAAGCGCTAAAGATGAGGCTCTACAACCGGGAGGCTCCAGGAGGAAGTGCGCGGCACTTCAGAGGTCCAGTTCGACCGAGCTTCAAATCTTGTTTGTTCGGTTTGCTTTTATTATTCCGCACTCAATTTACTATATTTCTGATTGTAATTATTGCACTGTAAGACGGGTTTCTCCGCCTCTGGAAAGTCCGGAAAGGAGACCAATAGTGGACGGGCGTTCTCGTGCATACGCCTTGGATGTACTGACCCTGGGGGGTCGGGAACCAAGTAAAAAAATCCCGCGTGCAATCTGTGTTTTGTTTTGTTCTTTATTTTTCTGTTTTCCGCTGTGCTACTAACGCTATGAGTCTAGAACGTAATTCGAAAGTAAGACGAATTTCCCCGACATGTTTTCGGTCGATATTCACCCCCCCTCTATCGACGGCACCAGTCCTACAATTGGTATCAGAGTCAGACCGCTCTTCACCGAACTAACCGTCGACGGAGCAACGACGCCAGGAGTTGAGGGGGAGCCCAGGGGTGAATCAGGTATAATTTTTTTAATGTTTGTTTTTAAATTCCATATTATATGCTTCATGTGCAGGGAGAGAGGGCACTATAAAAATCAGTGCCCTAATCGTAAGAATCGTTCCTCACCGGCAGCAAAGGAGGCACCAGCGCCAGGAGTCCGGAGAGACAAAAGTCACATCAAATGCTTCAAGTGTGACAAGTACGGACACTACAAGAATCAGTGTTCGACAAAGGTACGCAGAATTTACATTCTGAAAATTTTTAAAATTCCTGCACTATCTCACGTAGATAATTTTGATAATTTTTCTGATAAATTAGAATTTTTGCGTAATCAAATAAATATCCTGCATAACCAGTTGCAAAATATAAATAATGCTAAATTATCAAAAATTAATTCTTTAATCCGTAATATCAATTCAAAAATTACTGAGTTTAATTCTGAAATTAGATCTAATAAAATTACTGAAATTAATTCTGAAATTAGATCTGATAAAATTACTGAAATTAATTCTGAAATTAGATCTGATAATTTTACTGAAATTAATTCTAAAAATTTTACTGATAAATCTGAACTCAAATTTGAAAATATTAACGATAACTCTGAATTTAAATCTGAAATTACTAAGGATAATTTTAAAATTCTTAATGACAAGTCTGAATTTAATTATGAAAATAATCAAAATATTTCTGAGGATAGTGGAGATAATGTCCCTTTAGATTATAATTTAATTATTCCCTTAGATAATCCTGAAATATTAACTAATGACCCAAATTACTCCACCTATGTTGAGGATATTGAAGGATGTAATTTTGAGGATGAGGAGGAGATGGAATTTTCTAAGATCAAGGTCATAGTTAATAAAGTTCACAAAGATTCAAATAAATCAAAATTATTAGAAAAACTTGAAAGGATAAATAAAGAGGAAATAGTAAAAGAATAAGAAATTATTGAAATAATGAAAATGATGAAGCTAAACCCACAATTATTATCTAACACAGAAATGTTGAAATTTAAATCTAATTAAATTTTTTTCCTTATTTATTTCAATCCTTAATAATCCTGAATTAAATTAATTTTAATTATCCTTAATTAACTTAATCTTAATTCTATAATTAATCTTTAATTAATTCAAAATTCAATTAATCATTTCAATCTTAATTATTCAAATTAATTCTTAATTAATTCTTAATTAATTCAATTAATCCTTAATCAAATTAATTCTTAATTAATTTAATTAATCCTTAATTCATATTAATTCAGATTAATACAATTAACCCCTAATTAAAAGTAACTTTATTTTACTCTAACGCTCTGTTTACTTCAAAGTGTGGATTAAAGAAAGAAAGGAATTCATACTAGAAAGAATTCCACAGAGAAAAGGAAAGGAATCTTTTATTTGACATGCTTATTTACTTCAGTTGAGAAAGATGAATAGGATCAATCCATTACACCATTTACATATAACAAAAGAAAGAAAACTAAATAATATATGGTCCAAAATACCCTTTTTTCATTTTTAGATAAAAACTTAAAAAAATTTATTCAACTAAAAAAATATTAAAAATATTTAGAATTATGTTCTTAATATCCAATATTTTAATTTTATTTAAAAAATAATTTTATATTGAATCCATAATACATTTTTAATATTCACATAATAAAAGAGTTTCTCTCATAAAACAAAAAAATATTATACAAGTTGAATAAAGCGTGAAAAAGATATTATCTAGAAACGAAATAAAATATTAGTTAAGGTAAATCCTAGATGTTTTTAGAATGTTGTCATATATTAAAGTCAAAATACTTATAGCATTATCATATATTTAAAATAAATTGTTAACAATAAACATTACTCATAAATAATCCATAATTATTACAAAATTATTACCAACTAAAAAATTAAACTGACATTCATATGCTTATAATTACTAATAAGCCTATACTTAGAATACTAATCACCCTATACCAAAAATACTCACACACAATTATTAAAGAATAAGGTTCAATCTTTTTTTTTTCTAGGAGTCTCACACCCTAGATGGTAGAAAAAAAAAGATTCCAGAGCATTACTGCTTCTTCTTCATTGATTCCAAAAATACTCACAGGATTTTTTTGAGCACCTCATATATTAGGAAGAACCAACTAAAATTTAGGAAATTGTTGATAAGAACACCTAGTTTGGTCTTTATCAATGAGAATCAAAACAAGAGGGATTAGGGATTGTTTTCCTCACATATTCTTATTATCTTCGCAAATTTCCTACTTCATGGTCTTTGATTTCTCATTTTCTGTGTGTCTGTCCCTATCGTTCTTGTACATACATACTGATGCAATGGTAAGATCAAGAATTGCATGAAGAGGAAAGTTGAGGTATCAATACTCCAAAAATACTCACAATTATCAAAGAATAAGGTACCAAAAATACTCACACCCTATACCAAAAAACTCCATATGCATTACTGCTTCTTCTTCATTGATTCCAGAGCACCTCATTCCGATTGCGCCATAAACCCCAGAGAACCATGCAAACCATCAAGATTTTATCCAAGGAGGTGGTCTGGATAATAGAGGCTAACCAATCAAACACCGAGAGCCCTGTATCTAAAGGCACAGGAACTACAAGCATACGCCAACAACTTTCCAATGGACAGAATAGAAAAACAGACAAGGAGACAAGGGGCATATTCACACACAATCATGCTAAGTAGACACATAGGGCCAAAATCGTAGTGGAATAAGCAAAAAATTGTACATAATTTAATTGAAATCAGTAAGATCCAAACTTACCGCAATCACAAAGCAGAAAAACCCAAAGAGCAAGAAGAGGCCGCTGAGAAGTCGACAGGTGACTCGAAATAAGGGCTCTGGCGGAGAAGTCGACAGGTGAGTCGAAATAAGGGCTCCGGCGGAGAAGTCGACAGGTGAGTCGAAATAAGGGATCCGGCAGCGAAGTCGACAGGTGAGGAGGGAAGAAGAAGAAGAGGCCGCGGGTGAGAAGAAAGAAGAAAATAACTATCCGGCGGAGGAGTCGGCGGGTGAGATGGAAGAAGAGTTCGCGAGAGGAGGAGGATTCGCGAGTTAAGGAGGAGGAGAGTTCGGCAGCGAGGAGGGTTCGGCAGGTTCGGCAGTGAGGAGGGTTGGGCGATCGCGTGTGAGGGGGAGAAGGATTCGGCAGATTATAAAAAGAATTTGGATAAATACGTAATTTATTTATTTATTTTTTCCTTCCATCATCTTTCCGTCAAATTTGAGAGGGATAATTTTTCCTCAGAAATTTATCCACCGATGGAATAGAATTTCCATCTATTTAAAATTTTTAAATCAAGTAAATAGAAGAAAACATTCCGCAGTGGAAGATAATCCTTTATTTTAGTTCCCTCACCTCCAAGTAAACAGAGCGTAAAGTAACTTAAACTTAAATATTAAAAACGTTAATTTGATTTTAATTAATTTTAAGCCTTAATTTAATCCTTTAATTTTAAGATCAATTAATTCTCAACTTTAATTAAACCTTAATTTATAAATTTAAATATTAATTAATTCTAAATTAATCCTTTATTTAATTTAATTTAATCAACTTAAATTAATGATTAATTAACTTAAATTAATCCTTAATTAATTAAATCTTAATCAAATTCAAATTAATTCAAATTAAATCTTAATTAAATCAAATTCAAATTAATTCAAATTAATTCTTAATTAAATTAATTTCAAATTATTTCAATTAAATCTTATTTAATTCAAATAAACTCAATTAAATATTAATTATATCAAATTCAAATTAATTCAATTAAATCTTAATTAATTCAGATAAATTCAATTAAATCTTAATTAATTCAAATTAATTCAAATCAATTCAATAAACTCAAATTAATTCAAATCAAATTCAAATTAATTCAAATTAATTCAATTAAACCTTAATAAATTCAATTAATTCAAATTAGTTCAATTAAACCTTAATAAATTCAAATTAATTCAATTAAATCTTAATTAAATCAAATTCAAATTGATTCAAATTAATTCAATCCTTAATTAATTTAATTTAACTTAATTAACCCTTAATTTACTCACTTCCAATTAATTCTTAAATAACTTAAGCTCGAACTAAATAAAATTTTACCCAAACTGTAAGAATTAAAATTAACAACATTAAATATGTCAAAATGGGTTGGCATATTCGCGGGTTCACACGACATGTATCAAATCGAGAATTTTATACATTTTTAGAAACTTAATTAAAATACCTTTTGACTTGTTTAACTCATGCATAACTGCCATGCCATGCATCTGTTATTTTTTTTATATGTCATAACATTCATATTTAAACTTATGCATGATGTAGAATGGTTATAGGAAAAAGGATAATTGAAACTTGATCATCCTAGTATTAGGTGGAGGTGAGATGATAGTACGTTAGGGAAGCCTTCTGGTGGAACTAGCCGAAGCTACCGATCCAAAACCTAAGCTAGTTAGACCAAAATCTTTCAAGAAATAACTTGAACATGAATTTTCTATAAAAGGCTTTGTCAAGGAAAGGGTTAATGATCCAATAAGGCTACGGCCAAAGAAGGCCTTGTGCCTCGCCAAGACCTAGAAGCCAATTACTAAAAATCTAATTCACTTTACTATTGCTAGATTTGAATCTAACACAAGTTTCAATTAAATCTTAGATTTAATAATAACTTAAGAAAAATGATTCAAACATCTCACAATATACCCATAAGGCAACCATACTTGCTGTATTGAGACATCTAGAATGAGTGAGATGTTAAGGACTAATAAATTGAAAAATATTTTTCAAAACTATTTTTCAAAATTGTTAGAATATGTTTCTAAAAATATATTTTCAAAATAGTGCTTCAACATAATAATGTTTTTATGGAATTCATGCTTGTCTGATTAAATATATATTATATGTTTTCAAAAATTATATCTTTTTAAAAATTATTTGACTCACGCAATTAGACACAAGCCTCTTAGGACAACACTAAAGTTCCTTAAGGCACTTAGATAGAGTCAAACGATGTCGGGTACAGGGGGAGTGGTTCTTTTTTTTAATTTGTGCCTTAAAAATTACTGTCCTTTAAAATGGGTTTCGAAAACTATGCTTTAAATACTATTACTTATGGTTTCGAAAACTATGTCTGACAAATTACCTTCATTTTCGAAAATTCAAAATACATTCTAAAAATTGTGGCTATGACTCATTTGATTTTGATAAACCCTAAAGACACAAAGGAAGGTCCGCTTCATAATCTACAAGGACTCCTAGGATGTGTCAAATTTAGGGGGAGTCTAAGTCAAAAGAAAGGTTTCTGACAAATTTTTTAATTATTTTAAAATTATTAGATAATTCCTTTGATCTGAATCAAACCTTAAGCTCAGAAGAAGATTACTTGTGGTCAACAAGCTTCCTAGGACTGAGTCAAGTTTAGGGGGAGATCAAATTCAAAGAATTATTGAATATTTCAAGGTGATATGTTTTCATGCACGGTATTTTCAAATCCTTCTGAAAACATAAGTAATTTCCTTTCAAATACTATCATTCTAATAATTTTTCTCTAAAAATATTATTTTCAATAATTTATCTTGTTTTAATCAATGTGAAATAATATTTTTCTTGAGTTTGGAAAATTTTCCAGGACACTTAGGAAAATATCCTTGTAGCTAACAAGGTTTCCTAGGATTGTGTCAGACTAGAAGATAAACCAAGTCAAGTAAAATATTGTGTCTTCAAAAGATCATACATTTTTCAAAATGTACTTGCATATATTTTCTAAAATGTCTCTTGGCTTATCAGATTTTTTAATAGTATTTACTTGAAGTTGGAGATTTTCCAGGATACTTAGGAAAATATTCTTGTAGTTAACAAGATTTCCTAGGATTGTATCAGACTGGAAAGGAAACCAAGTCAAGTAAAATATTATGTTTTCAAAACAATATTCTACTAAGTACACTCAAAATATGAGTCAAATAGTATTTTTTAAAAAAAAGGGTTCATAATATGTTTTAAAAGTACTTATACTTTTCAAAAATTCTAATATTTCTCAAAAGTACTTGTATTTTTCAAAGCTGATAACATTTTTCAAAATACTTGTACTTTTCAAAGCTCATAGTAGTTATGCATCTTCCAAAAGTACTGTATTTTCTTTAAAAAAAGTGCAATATATCTTTCAAAATACATAGCGGTCACAATATTTTTCAAAATGCACCAGTTGTTAAAGTGAAAATCTTTCTATGAGTATATTTTTTTACAAATCTTTTCTAAAGGAAAGTTTTTTAAAGCAATATTGTTTAAGTGAGAAGCTTTTTGAGTTCAAAATACTTAAGTACTTAGTTTTATGCTATGCCTTCAAAATTTTACACTAAGTATTTTCAAAAAAGACCCAAATGTTTCCATTGTTGGTACAAGTATTTTTGGTTATTTTGATGTATGACAAAGGGGGAGAGATGCACCTTAAGTTAAAAATAATTTTTTTTTCTCTTTCCAAAGGATCAAAAAATCAAAATATTTTTCAAAAAGGGGGAGTGAAAGTTAGAAATATTTTTTCCTAGAGGATCAAAAATGGATTTTCAAAACTTAGATCATTTTTTTTCATTTGATCCCAACAGTTAAAATTTAGCCCTTTCAACCAATCTAACTTAAGAATTAAGATATTGTCAAACATAAAAAAAGTAGAGATTGTTGGTGCAAGTTGCATCAGTGATGTCCTCCTCTAAGTGTTTTAATGTTTGACAATATACTTAAGTCAGTGATACATTGAACAAGGGAAAGGGAGTTAAGAGAGGAGTAACCAAAGTGGAAGAAAAGTCTTAGTTAACCTAGGCACTAAGACTTGGTGAGTGAAGTTGGGCACTAAGACCTGGTGAGTGAAGCTAGGCACTAAGTCCTGGCAAAGGGATGGGCACTGAAGACCTGATCGGAAGTTGGGCACGAAGTCCTGGTCGAGGACTGGGCAAGAAGACCTGGCCGAGGGTTGGGCACCGAAGACCTGGTTCGAGGAATTGGGCACCAAAGGCCTGGACTTAGGGTTTGGGCACGAAGTCTTGGTCTGTAACGACCCTCTCTGCTAACTTTGACCTTATAGGGTCATTACGTTGACTTTACTGCTGGGCCAGCCAAAATAAAAAAAATTTAATTTTATTAGCTTTGCAAAGATTTGACCCATAAACCTCTTAGTTGCAATATTAAAGCACTAACCATCAGCCCCACAACACCTTTTATTTTACGTTGGCACCAGTCGACTGATATCTTGCTAGTCAACTGGTGCAGTTGACTGCACCTGGGACTCACTCACCCGAATGTTTCTGTTCTCTCGACCAGTCGACTGATACCTGCATCAGTCGACTGATACACCTGGAACTGTAGTTTCCAGGTTTCAGAAACACCGTTTAAGTATATATATACATTCTACTTCAACTACACAACAAGATTATAGACTCACAAACATAATAACCATAATCATACTCCATTTGCATGCATTTCAAACTCCAAATTAACTACTCAAACATAAAGTCTTTGCGGAAGTAAACTACTAACATAAACTCAAAAGAAAATACTCATAAAGTTCTATTGTTTAGAGTTTTAAACGATAAACAAAACTCATCCCGAAGGATCCTACTCCACGGTTCCGCCGCCACTGACATGAATCATCCATCCCGTAGCCTCCTTGCCCTATATCTTTTCTTTACTTTTATCTGCAATAAAAGATGCAACTATAAGAATTTGCTTAGTAAGTAGATACCTAACTCACAAAACATACATCGATATGAACATGCGTATGCTTACTTTTAAACATGCTTGTAATTGAAAATGTCATTCTTCAACATGAAAAATGCCCATGAATTCATTGTAACAAATTGCTTGCATTAGACTGAAACTTTGCTTGAAATAAATACTTGTTATCGAAAAACTTGAAACTTATCTTATACTTCATGTACTTTAAAATCATAAACATCCTTCTTGGGCCCGACATAGTACCAATGCCCGCATTCCTAATAGGTTTCGGGGTAGCTAGCCACCGAACCCTAATAGAGCGTCTACTAGCTTGCCTAGTTTTAAGGGCCTTGTGCCCAAGACATGCCACTTAGAAAGTAATATATTTAACTTGTACTCATGCTTATACTTAACTTGCTTAACTTAGCACATATCTTGCACATAGGAAGTAGGGTTCCCAAAACATGCTTTTGGGACTTCTTAAAGCCTTGGTCTTGTACTCCTCAAGGCACCTTGTGTGCCATGATCCCAAAACTTGCTTTTGGGCAATTCAAGACCTTGGTTTTCACCCCATACATTCCATCGAACACCTTGCGTGCCAAAATCCCAAAATCTGCTTTTGGGCAAATCAAGACCGTGGTCTTGCTATACTAGGATTACATCATCAAAAGACTTAGAATCATGTTTAAAACCACACGAAAACTACTTTTATTGCAGGTGAGTGATCTACTTACATCCTTACGCTTAGAACTCACTATACCGACGTAGGATCTAGCATGTTACTCCTTGTCCACTTCCTTCGCACGATCCGGATCTTGGGCGCAAGAAAAGAAGAGGAGAAACCCTAATTCTTTTCTAGTTTTCGGCAAGGAAGGAGAAGAATGAGAAACTCTTGGTTTTCTCTTCTTCTATTCCTATATATACTAGTGGAAGTTGAAGCATCACTCATAAATGATGCTTACCATTACTCATCTAATCTTGATTCTATATTTTAACAAGTTGATAACTAGCTCAATTGGAAACTCACAACTAACCCCTATCTCAGGTCACGGGTTTGAGTCCCTACTCCGACCCTTTTATAAGAAATTTTTAATTTCTTTTTGTTTATTTTGGAAAAATCTTGAAAATTTTAGGTGTTACAATCCTCCCTACCTTATGGAAAGTTTGTCCTCGAACTTAGAATAACTCTGGATACTTTTGCCTCATGCTATCTTCTATTTCCCAAGTTGCCTCTTCATGCTTCTGGTTTAGCCACAGAACCTTCACTAAGGGTATCTCTTTATTCCTCAGTTTCTTGACTGCTCAATCTATTATTTGAATAGGTCGACTTTCATAACTAAGATCTTCTTGAACTTGTACCGTATGTGGCTCAATCACTTGGTTGGCATCAAGAACATGTTTCTTTAGCATTGAGACATGGAACACATTGTGAATAGCTGACATCTCTGGAGGTAGCTCTAACTCATAAGCTACCTTGCTAACTCTTTTCGTTACTAGGTAGGGTCCTATGTAACGAGGACTTTGTTGGTGCAAGTTGCATCAATGGTATTCCTCTTTAAGTGTTTTAATATTTGACAATACACTTAAGTCAGTGATATATTGAACAGACAAAGGGGAGTAAGAGAGAAGTGACCTAAGCTGAAGAAAAGTCCTAGTTAATCTAGGCATCGAAACCCTAAGACCTAACGAAGGGCTGTTAGGCACCTAGCGAAGGGCTGCTAGGTATCGTAACCCGAAGACCTAACGAAGGGCTGTTAGGCACCTAGCGAAGGGCCGCTAGGTATCGTAACCCTAAGACCTAGCGAAGGGCTGCTAGGCACCTAGTGAAGGACTACTAGGCATAGAAGACCTAGCGAAGGGCTGCTAGGCACCTAGTGAAGGACTACTAGGCATAGAAGACCTAGCGAAGGGCTGCTAGGGAATGAAGACCTGGCGAAGGACTGCTAGGCACCTGGCGAAGGATTACTAGGTAATGAAGTCTTGGTCCAAGGGACTGAGCAACTTAGCTGAGCGATGACTAAGGACAGGAGTAGAGACGGGTCGGGGTTCGGGCGTCTCGAGATCCGGAGTAATCGGAGGCTAAGCAAAAGTCCATCCGAAGGACTGGGTGGCAACCGTCTCCTGAAAGGAGTAGGTGAAGGGCGAGTTCTTGGAGATAGGAACTCGTGCCGGTTTGACCTAGGGTTTCATGCAAATCCGAAGTCCGAACCAAGTCCTTAAGCTTAATATTATATGCATATATGCTTTGTGTTTGTGTATCTTGCAGGTAACAAGAACCGGAGACAAAGCAAGCCTTGCAGTGTTAATGCAGTGTTCTGCCCCAGTGTTAGGGGCGCCCCCAGCAAGGGGGGCGCCCCCAGGCAGTGCTAAAGTAGCAGGTTTTGTGAAGCAGGGTGACAGGTGTCAACCGGGGCGCCCGGAGCGTCCGGGGCGCCCTGATTAGTAGCTGTTTTGCTGTTTCGAAGCCAGAACACAGGATAAGCCTCCACGGGGGCGCCCGGAGCATCCAGGGCGCCCTGGTCAAAGATCTTATACCCTGCGGCGAGGTAGGCGCAAGGATAAGTGTTGACCGAGTCTTCCGGGGCGCCCCCAGCGTCCGGGGCGCCCCAGGAGGCCTATATAAGGGGCCTCGACCCCTCAGCTTCAAATACAACTTCCAAGAGCGATTCTGATCATTCCGACCGACGACAACGTGATAGAAATAAGGCTCTACGACTGGGAGGCTCCAGGAGGAAGTACGCGGCACTTCGGAGGTCCAGATCGGCCAAGTTTCATATTTGTGTTCGGTTTGCTTTTAATTATTCCGCACTTTAATTTTCAATATCTTTGTTGTAATTGCAAACTGTAAGACGGGTTTTCTCCGCCTCCGGAAATTCCGGAAAGGAGACCAATAGTGGACTCACGCCGAGTACATAGGCCTTGGACGTACTGACCCAGGGGGTCGGGAACCAAGTAAATAAATCCCGCGTGTTCTTCTGTTCTGCATTTATTTTTCTGTTTTTACATTTCCGCTGCGCTAACACTCTAAGTCTAGATCGAAAGTATATGAAGAATTCCGAAAGGTTTTGAACGATCGATATTCACCCCCCCTCTATCGACGGCACCGGTCCTACAGACTTAGCTTACCCTTCTTGCCAAATCTCATTACTCCTTTCATGGGGCTACTTTGAGGAAAACTGTATCCCCAACTTCGAACTCTAGTGGTCTACACTGCACATCGGCATAACTCTTCTGCCTACTCTGAGTAGTTTCTATTCTTTGGCGGATGCTCTTTATAGCTTCTGTGGTATCCTCAATAAGATCAGTCTGAAACCTCATTTCTCTCTTCTCACTACCTTCATACCAACAGATAGGAGATCGACACCTCTTACCATAAAGAGCTTCATAAGGCGCCATACCAATAGTAGCTTGGTAACTGTTATTGTAGGCGAACTCAGCTAAACACAGGTACTTGCACCAACTGCCCTTGAAATCCAATGCACAAGCTCTGAGCATATCTTTTAAAACTTGATTTACTCTTTCTGTCTACCCATCAGTCTGAGGATGGAAAGCTGTGCTAAACTTCAGTTTGGTGCCAAGTGATGTCTGTACACATTCCCAAAAATGCGAAGTGAAACGACCATCTCTGTCGGAGATAATGGTCTTCGGAACCCCATGCAGTCGGATCACTTCCTGAACATATAACTGAGCTAGTCTTTCAATGGAGTAGGACACTTTGATTGCCAAGAAATGGGCAGACTTGGTCAATCTATCTACAATTACCCAGATAGCATCATAGCCATTTGTTGTCTTGGGTAGACCAACAATGAAGTCATGGCTATGTCTTCCCATTTACACTCCGGAATCTGTATAGACTGTAGGACTCCTCCTGGCCTCTGGTGTTCTGCTTTCACTCTTTGGCACGTCAGGCAGGTACTGACATACTTAGCTACATCTCTTTTCATTCCAGACCACCAAAATCTTCTTTTCAAATCCTGGTACATTTTGGTAGAACCAGGATGCATAGAGTAGGGAGTTCTATGAGCTTCCTCAAGAATCTTCTTTCTTAGCTCCTCGCTGCTAGGGACACATAGACAGTCTCCATAATAGAGTATCCCCCTATCAGATACTCTAAACTCTTTACTTCCTCCTTCTTGTATATCTTGCTTGATCTTTTGAATATCAGAATCTTTATCGTGCTCTTTCTGTATATCCTCAAGCAGAGTTGACTCTAGTGTCAAAACTGAGAGTTGCCCATCTATGATCTCCACTCCAAAATCTACTATCTCTTACTGCAGTGGTGGTGACAGTGATGACAAGAACATTAAAGTTGCACAAGTCTTTCTACTTAACGCGTCAACCACCCTATTTGCTTTGCCGGGGTGGTAGAGAATCTCACAGTCATAATCTTTAACTAACTCCAACCACCTTCGCTGTCTCATATTCAGGTCCTTCTGAGTGAAGAAATACCTCAGACTCAGGTGATCCGTGTAAATCCTGCACTGGACTCCGTATAGATAATGCCTCCACATTTTGAGGGCGAAGACTACGACGGCTAACTCAAGATCATGAGTAGGGTAGTTCTTTTCATAATCCTTGAGTTGCCGGGAGGCATAAGCAATGACCTTGCCTTCTTGCATGAGTACAACTCCTAGTCCTAACTTTGAGGCATCACTGTATATGTCAAAACGTCTATCACTTTCTGGAACTGTAAGAATGTGAGCACTTGTCAATCTCTTCTTCAACTCAATAAAACTCCACTCACAGTCTTCAGTCCATTCGTACTTCTTATTCTTTCTGGTAAGGGCGGTTAGTGGAGAAGCTATCTTGGAGAAGTCCTCCACGAATCTTCTGTAGTACCCTGCTAAACCCAGAAAGCTCCTGATCTCACTAACATTCTTTGGTCGATCCCAATTACTCACTGCTTCAATCTTGGCGAGGTCTACCATAATACCTTCCTTGGAAATGATGTGGCCTAGGAAAGCCACTCGGTCAAGCCAAAATTCACACTTTGAAAACTTGGCATATAACTTCTGCTGTTGTAGCGTCTTCAACACTACCCTTAGATGTTCGTCATGTTCTTTTTGAGACTTTGAATAGACTAGGATATCATCAATAAAGACTATGACGAACTTATCAAAAAACTCCTTGAATACTCGATTCTTAGATCCATGAATGTTGCAGGGGCATTTGTCACTCCAAAAGGCATGACCACAAACTCGTAGTGTCCATACCTTGTTCGGAAAGCAGTTCTCGACACATCACTCTCCTTGACTTTGAGTTGATGGTACCTTGACCACAGATCTATCTTGGAAAACACGGTTGCCCCCTTCAACTGATCAAATAAATCATCTATCCTTAGCAAAGGATATCTGTTCTTGATAGTCACCTTGTTCAAGGCTCGATAATCTATGCACATCCGCATAGATCCATCATTCTTCTTAACGAACAACACAGGAGCTCCCCAAGGTGAATGACTAGGGCGGATGAAACCCTTGTCGAGCAACTCCTGTAGTTGTTCTTGCAGTTCTTTCAATTCTGCTGGTGCCATGCGATAAGGTGCCTTTGAAATCGGGTTGGTCCCTGGAGCCAACTCAATTTCAAACTCGATTTCCTGACTGGGAGGCAGTCCTGGTAACTCTTCAGGAAACACCTTCGGATAGTCGCAAACTACCCGTACTTCTTCTTTCTTTAACCCATCTCTTTGCCTTGCATCTACTACATGTGCTAAATAACCAGAACATCCATTATCTAACATCTTGTAAGCTTGTAGGTTAGAAAGTAACCTTTTTGTCTTTCTCTTCAGATCTCCGACAAACTCAAATGGAAGTTCTGCTTCTGGTGTGAACTTTACTCTTCTTTTGCGCCATTCAATAGCGGCACTGTACTTGCTCAAGAAATCCATCCCTAAGATGGTATCATAATCCTTCATGTTAAGGACTACTAAATCACCATAGAGTTCTCGGTTGGAAATCTGAATTGGCACAGCTCTCAGCCATTGAGTAGATGCCATGACCTCTCCCGAAGGTAGGGTCGTTAGGAACTCCATCGTTCAACATTTCTGGTGGCCTTTATACTATTTAAGTAGTGCTCAGTGATCAAAGCACTACTTATCAGTTCTTCGGAGGTTTGCGGCCTCTTAACACCGCTGGCCACATTTAATTCTATCTCAGGCCTTAACATCTTGAGCATTAGCTTGACTCTCTCTTTTTTTGTGCTAACTAGCTCTGGGCACAGACGAGCTAACCGATTAAGCTTCTTCACTGCTTCATCCACGGATAAGTCTCCTTATCTGAACTCCGTGAATTCATCGTAATGCTTGTTGGTTACTCGCATGTGAAAATATTCCTCAAAGAACTCAGTTTCGAAGTCAGCCCATGTCATCTGGCTGACATTTCTCTTGGCCTTGACTCTCTCCCACCACATTCTAGCATCTCCCGTAAGGCAGAAAGATGCACACTTTATCTTCTCTACTTTAGGCCAGTCCAGTATGAAGGATCGTCTAGGCGTGCTAGAGGGGGGTGAATAGCACTTTATCGTCGTTTGATCTCTACAGAATTGTTAGCGCAGCGGAAATAATATGCAAAGGAAATCAAGACAATACTAACAACAATATTTTTACTTGGTATCCACCCAGATGGGTGACTAGTCCAAGGATCCACTCCGCGAGCACCACTTTCACTATCGAAAACTCTCCTTGAGGTGGAGAAACCTTTACAGTCGATCTTCCTCTTTACAAGATGAAGAAATATGAGAGAGGAAGTATAAAACAGTCTTCAGACGAGCAGCACTTCGACACTGTACGGAACCGTACCGTGCTCGTGCAAAAAGATGCTCCTTTTATAGGTGAACAGGATAAACTCGCAGTCTGTCTAGCCCCGCACCAGTCGACTACCCAAAGGGCAGTCGACTGGTCTAGCATTAATTGTTAGCCAACGGCTAGTTTTTGGGGTATACCAGTCGACTGCCTCATGGGCAGTCGACTGGTCCGAGGCCAAAAACTTTCTGTGGGTTTTGGCAGTCGACTGCCCCATGGCCAGTCGACTGCCCTGCCTCTCAGCTCAGCTCCAGCCACTCCGGACCTTCTCCTTCACATATGCCTTCGGGTCTGCTCCCTTGGCTTGTCTTTTGAAGTCCTCTTCCTCTGGCTATCGTCCCTCGGATGCGCACGCAAGCCTTCCCTTGGCTTGCCTCCATGCCACCCTTCATGTGTGCCCTTGAAGTCCAATTCCCGGCTTGCCCTTGGAGCTCTCCTCCCTTGGCTCTCGTCCCTCGGATATGTCCAACATGTGTTATTCTCCAAGTCCTGCAAACTCAATCACACACATCAAATACAACATAACACTCTAACCTTAAACATATTCAACCACACACATCAAAACCATGATCTTCCAATCATTTAAGGGCCGATTGCCTCAACACAGTAGCTCTACTATGCTTTCCCAAGTTTTGAACCATACTTGAGCATCCCATGGTTCGCTTGTGCTTGAGAAGTTCCCTGGCTTTAGTTTCTGCCACTGGATGAGGTATGCTTCTTGCCTTACCCCCCTTGCCAGACTACAGATGTAATCGATGAGTCTTCGATCACAACTGGTGCCACTACATTCGCCACCGGCGGGGTAATAGGAACGACCTGCTGGTTAGCCATCCTAGTGGCAATAACTTGCTGTTGTTCTGCTAACTGCCTCTATAACTGAGCCACCACCTTTAAGAGATTTGGTGGTGGTACTGACTCTGTTGCCTCTTGCCCTCTAGGAGCTTGCTCCTCGTTTTGGGCCTTTCTAGGACGTCCTCAAATGCATAACTTAACACTTAATAGTAATGTTCCCAAACTTGCTTTAGGATATAACAAGACCTTGATCTTGATTCTTATCTCATTTCTTAGTCCTAGAACTCGTTCTAGGGCTTAGTAAGACTTTGGTCTTACTTAGAACTTTTATCAAGCACCATGCATGCAATAATCCCAAAACTTGCTTTTGGGCAAATCAAGACCTTGGACTTGCTATACTAAGATCACAACATGAAGGACGTCCTTTTGGCATTCTCTTGCTATACATCATAAAGAGAACAAGGACCTTACTTATCATCATACTCACCTAGCATATGTCATATCATCATACTCATATAGCATATGTCATATCATGTCATCTTACTCATATAGCATATACTGATCATGCACATAATAGCATATGTTAAGGCTAACAGTCATATAAAGACATGAATATAAACAAAATGAAACATATGCACTTTCTTACTTGGTAAGAGGCAGGATTGATGCTTGTTGTCACTGTGGCGGAAGGGCGGAAACTTGTTGTGATACCAAACCTGTTACGACCCTCTCTTGCTAACTTTGACCTTATAGGGCCGTTACGTTGACTTTACTGCGGGGCCAGCCAAAATAAAAAAATCTAATTTTATTGGCTTTGCAATGATTTGACCCATAAACTGTTGGTGCAGAATGCACCAAAGTCAAACCTGTGTTTTGATAATGGCAACAGAGGTCAAAAGTTAAGTCTTACTTGTGTTTCTAACAAACTACTCTAGTGTGCAGAGATAAAGTCCTAGCGAAGGAAAGCTAGGCACCTGGCGAAGGACTGCCAGTATTTAAGTCCTAGCGAAGGAAAGCTAGGCACCTGGCGAAGGACTGCCAGTATTCAAGCCCTAGCGAAGGACTGCTAGGCACCTGGCGAAGGACTGCGAAGGACTGCCAGTATCCAAGCCCTAGCGAAGGACTGCTAGGCAACTGGCGAAGGACTGCCAGTATCCAAGCCCTAGCGAAGGACTGCTAGGCAACTGGCGAAGGACTGCCAGTATCCAAGCCCTAGCGAAGGACTGCTAGGCGCCAGGCGAAGGACAGCTTGGGACTAAAGCCCTAGCGAAGGACTGCTAGGCAACTGGCGAAGGACTGCCAGTTTACAAGACCTGACAAAGGACCGTCAGGCAAAAGTCCAACTAGAGGAACAGTTGGGCATCAGGTGAATTCTCCCGAGAGGAGTAGGTGAGGACGCGTTCCCCGTCGAGGGAACAGTAGGCGTCGGTTCGACCTAGGACTCCATTTTGGAGACCAAAGTCAGAACCAAGACAGCTAAGGCTGTATAAACAAATACTTTATTGCTTTATTGTGTTTTGGACTAACCCTGGATGCAGGACCAAAGGAAGGAGTGTCTGCAGCTCAGATAGCCTCAAAGGAGAGAGGCAAGGCTGAGTAGGGCGCCCGGAGTGTCCCGGGCGCCCCCAAGGTGCATACAAAACAAGTAAAGAGAAAAAGGGTTCGAATAGCTGCTGGGCCGGGCGCCCCCGTGCTCCCGGGCGCCCCCAGCGTCCCGGGCGCCCCCATGCGTATACCTCGAACCGAAGCCCTCGAAGCCAAGCGGATAAAATTTGACCCGGTCAATCCGGGCGCCCCGAGTCCTCCGGGCGCCCCGGTCAAAGCGGATCCAGAGGATCAGACGCGACCGAGACTTTGACGGATCAAAGGCCACGTGGGGGGCACCCCCGACGTCCTGGGCGCCCCCAGGCCCTATATAAAGGCCCTTCAACCAAGGCTTCAGAACACCAATTCATTCAACGCTTCCACGCTCTTCTGCTCTCGCGCCTTGCTCCGAAAACTGCCCAACTTGAGCCGACGACGTCCCGCTGCTCCGAACAAGTGAACCTACAATCGGACGTCGGTAAAAGAAGAGCATCTTTTTCTTAATTGTTAAAGTTTACTACACTTACTCTGTATTCAATATTTGTAAACTGTCTTTGCGCCAAATATAGAATTGCCCAAAGTAAACGGTCAACGACCGTGGGCCTTGGAGTAGGAGTCGACACAGGCTCCGAACCAAGTAAATCGACTGTGTCTCTGTGTATTGTTTTTAATTTCCGCTGCGTACCTACTCTTACTCAAATCCGAAAGTTTTCCGATATTCACCCCCCTCTATCGGTTTTATCAATCCAACAAGTGGTATCAGAGCGGGGAAGTTCAAACCTGGTGCAACCACCAGTTTGAAATTTTTTTTCGGATTCTTATTTTTCTATTTCTTTTCCCTTACGAATTTTTCGTTAAATATTTTATTCGATTTTTTTGTTAAAGCGAGGTTGGTGCAACACCCCTCGTTATTTAATTTATCCAGCACTACTAATCCAAGACCTAGTCTTGGAAAATTCGTTTTTCTTTTAGCTTTCTATTTCAGATGGCCATGCGAGAAGGATTTAGCACCGCAAGACCTCCACTCTTCAGTGGAGAAGACTTTTCCTACTGGAAAAGTCGTATGGAGGTCCACCTGAAAACTCAGGTGGACATGTGGATCATTATCCAGTCCGGTCTGAAGATCCCCCGAAATGCCGAAGGTCTTCCTCAGAACTACTCTGAATGGGACAACTCCCTAAAGCGAAAGATAGAAGCCGACGCAAAAGCTACTCAGACTCTTCAATGCGGATTGACGAAAGAGGAGCTGAACCACGTGGGCCCCTTCAACAGTGCAAAGGAGCTGTGGACAAAACTGATCGAGCTACACGAAGGGACTTCAGATACTCGGATCAGCAAGAGGGATCTGCTACTAATCAAACTCTACACCATCAAGATGGCCGACAACGAAACAGCAGCCCAGCTCCACGCACGAATCCAAGAGGTAATGAACGGTCTCCACACAATAGGTCACAAGGTTGAAAACCGTGACCTAATAAGGTATGCCCTAAACGCCTTCCCTAGAAACACTTTGTGGGCATCTATGGTAGATGCATACAAGGTCTCTAGAGATCTTTCTAAAATAAAATTAGATGAATTGTTTTCCGAACTAGAACTGCACGAACAAACTAACACCAATATGGTCGAGAAAGGTATTGCTTTCGTTGCAGGTAAAACTGGAAGGACAACGAAGAAGAAGCCTGAACCCAAACCTGAGTCTAACTCTGACTCAGACTCAGAAGAAGAAGATGGAGATCAAACTAAGCTGGTCCGGCTCGCTCGAAGCTACTACAAGGAGCTGAAGAACCGAACCAACAAACGAAAAACTGGCCGAAGAAAGGACGAACCAACTGAACCCGCGAACAAGCATAATGTGACCTACTACGAGTGCAAGAAAAAGGGCCACTACAAGTCTGAATGCCCTAACCTAAAGGAGACAAAAAGGACGAGAAAAAAGAAGGCACTGCAAGCAACCTGGGACGAATCTTCCTCAGAAGAAGAAGAAGAGACACCCCAGTCCAACCTCCTAGCTCTGACCGCTTCAGAAGAAGTCGGGACCGAGTCAGAAATAGAACAGGAGGACGGCGAGCTAACCTTCACGGAAGACGGAGAAATTAAGGTAACTGGTTTTAATAGATTGCAATTAAGTGAATTAATTTCATTTCTTTCTCGAGATTTGGCAAAGCCAAACTCCGAGTCGAAACCCTCCGACAGGAAGTAAAACTACTGAAAGAGGAAGCTGACTCTAAACCCTTAACCGAGAAGGTTCAGGAAGGAACTCCTACTCAAGTTGAAAAACTTGAAAAGGAAAACTCCTCCCTGAAAACTCAGGTTAAGGATCTTAGATCAGCATTAGAACGATTTACATCTGGTTCCAAGGGTCTTGACATGATCCTTGGAAAACAGAAATCAGTTCTAAATCGATCCGGATTGGGCTATAGAACCAAATCTCGGCAAAGATCTTACCTTGCTGTACTGAATCAGTCCAGAGGTAAAATTCAGGCATGGGTACCTAAACTATACCTGAACAAACCGACTGGATCAAATCAGTATTGGATCCCCAAGGACAAGATTCACATCTTGCCTAACCATCACCGTGGCTTTAGTCCAGGGGGAGCCAAACTGAAAACTATAGTCATTATTAGATAATTTTTTTTGCAATATGATTGTTTGCCTGTTTATTTAATTTCTGCAATTTACCATGCTTAGACTTAGGCTAGTTTAAGGACCAAACAAACTTAACTGAAACTTGAAAACATAGTATTGGGTGGAGGTGAGATGATAGTACATTGGGGAAACCAATTCTAATAAGATCAAGTTTACTTGGTCTCTTTAGACTGGTGAAACCAGCCGAAGCTACCGATCCAAAATCCAAACTAGTTAGACCAGAAATTTTTCAAAGAATAATTTTGAAAATGAAATTTCATTAAATGGCTTTGTCAAGGAAAGGGTGGATGATCCCATAAGGCTTCGGCCAAAGAAGGCCTAGTGCCTCGCCAAGACCTGGAAGTCAATTTTTGAAATTCAAATTCAAATTAATCTTTGTCAAATTCGATTCTAACATAAAATTTCAGTTAAGTGTAGATTTAAACATCTTTTCGAAAATTTCAAAATTAATTATGTTTTCAAAATTTAATTGTTTTCAAAATTAATCAAAATTTTCAAAATAATCTTAACTATCAAAACCTGTCTCACGAAAACCATAAGGCTAACGTGATTGAAAACCCTAGACTGGGTGAGACAGTAGGAGTAAAGACTCAATTGGAAATTCTGTTAATACCTATACGATGAGATAATCTTGTATTTGTCAAACCATGATCAAAGCAGTCAAAACATGGTCAACATAGTCAAACCAAGGTAAACGAGGTCAAAACATGATTAACGCAGTCAAACCACAGTCAAAATCGACAAATCAATTCAGACCATGGTCAAAAGTAGACAAGACAAAGATTTGTCTTTACCTACCCTATTCAGGGCGCCCGGAACCACGCGGGCGCCCCCTCCCATACGTGTTCTTACTCCCTAGTCAAAAAGCTGCCAGTGCTTTTGACCAGGGCGCCCGGAACCACGCGGGCGCCCCCATCAACTCTATCGCAGCAAAAGCTGCAAAAGCGCTCTGTTGAGGGCGCCCGGGCTGTCCCGGGCGCCCCCATCAGTCAAGAGCTTCTGCCCTTGGCAGCAGCTACTGACCAGGGCGCCCGGAAGCTCCCGGGCGCCCCCATGGGTTTGCCTATAAAAGGCACCCGAACTTCCTTCACTTCCCACACCAAAATCAACCTTCTTCCTCACTTCTTGCTCTTCAAGAAGACCTTGCAAGTCCTTATCATCAACTATACCTCCCCGAGCCGTTCGGTATGATTAGTATTTATTTTTATTGCATTTAAATTTAATTTCTCATGCAATATCTTTATTCTTACTTTAACTCTCTTAAAAGACGCCGACCGAACCCGGCCAACCCCGGTGCCCAACCTAGTCCCGATCCTAGATTTCCTAATCTAGAGTTATGTAATAGGTTTGCACAAACAATCTACAAGCCTATTAAAACAGGTTATCTCAATAAGCACTTCTTTACCCAATCATGCCTTGTCGCCATGAACATCATCAATTTCTATCAATTGGATAATCTTGTCTTCTGCACACATACCATAAATGAAACCCTATGTGCAGAGTTTTACAACAACGTAATTCGACAAGATAATCTTATGATTCACACCACTGTCCAAGGGATTCCTTTGACTATAACCCCGACTTTGTTGAACCGATTCCTAGGACTGCGACCCTCTCAATCCACATTCTGTTGCTATCCTCCTAGGAACCCCCCATTTGATCCACCCTACTCAGACATTACCCTAGACACTATTCACTCACATTTCTTTAGGGCAGACCTCTCAGCAAATAGACGCTTCCAAGCTGTTGAACTTCAGGCCCAGAACTATGCCCTGGATAGAGTTCTAGTCCGTTGTATCTTACCACTCTCTACCAGAGACCTTGAGACTATGCGACCCTTTCATGCTTTCCTTCTTTATGCCCTAGTCCATCACCTTGACCTAGACATTGGACTCCATATGTTTCATACCATTCTGCATGCGTCCAGTGTCACGACCCAGGGACGAGTACGCACACCATATTGCCACATCATCACGTCCCTCCTTCATCACCGCGGTCGTGACGTAACCTTGGGTGAAATAACCACTATGACCGACTTTGACGAAATCGGATTTAGGAACTTCTCCTTAGCGGGTCTAGAGGTGTCGGCCACCGGGGTTCTTAGTTGGCGACGACAGCAGGCCGGAGCACCAGTCGACTCAGACGAGGAGGTTGAAGTCGACGTTGGAGATGTAGCTGCAGCAGCCCGAGCACACATCGATGAGCCCGCTCCACTGACACTCTACCAGAGAGTGACATATTTAGACACAAAGGTTCAGAGTCTTCGAGAGGAGGTCGAAGCCTACCACCTAGAGTAGATGGAAGCTCGTCGAGCCGATCGAGAAGTGGCTGACGCACGATACATAGAGATGATGGCACGATTTGATGCATGGCAGCCTGGCCCGTCCGATCATCCCGGTCCTTCGTCTTAGATTTACCTATCATTGTACCTATTTGACTACCCCTACTCAGTAGGGTTGACTTGTGGTTGACTTGAGCTTGACTGTTTGACTGTATTTGAACCATGATTACCTGCTTTATTTTCTGTTGACCAGGTTATGAGTACTTGTTCTCTTTTTTAGGATTGTGCTATGTAGAATAGACTTTTGATTTAAAATTTTTTTAAAATGGAATTTGAAAAACTATTTTACTTAATTTCAAAATCAGTTTTCATTTTACTTAGTTTTATTGCAAAACTACCCCCTTCAAAAACTAGGGTTTTTCGAAAATGGACTTAGCCTAGGCCCTAACCCTAGAACTGCATGCACCTATAGACTTAGAAGCCAGCATCTCACAAGCACCTTAGGGTACTTTTGATTGATAACCTAGAAAGGGTTGAGATGCTTAGGTCTTTGCCTTAATTCAAGATGCTTTAAGTCAGTGCATCTGCAGTAATTGGGGCACTAAATACAACTTATACAGCAATCAAGTTAAGTGTCAAGTTTAGAAAATCTAACTTGAACAGAAACACTTAACTTGACTAACCCTAGCAAAAACTACTGTTTATAACAGTTAGTAAGTAGCTAATTGGGTTAGACAAGTCCCTACAGAGAAAATTGATTGATTTAGTTAAGTCTAATTATGATTTGGTTCAGTACAGCAAAATCTTACTTATTTCCATTATCTCTGCTATATTTATTTGTTTTGATATATGGCAAAGGGGGAGAGATAGGAAAGGAGAGAGTAAAAAGTTTTCAAAATTTAATTTTCGTAACTCTATCCTTTATTCAAAAAGTATTCAAAAGTTTTTTCTTTAGAAACCTAAGCATTCAAGTCCTTCAAAACTATAGCTTATTTTGCTAAGTATTCAAGTATTCAAGTCCTTCAAAATTATTACTTAAGCTATCAAAATTTCTTTATTCAAAAATTTCTTTTGAAAAATACTTAAGCTTTCAAAAGTTTTCAAAATTTTTTCTTTATTCAAAAAGGTTCAAAAATATACTTTTCCTTTCGTCAAAAGCTTAAACTTTTTGAAGAAGTACTAAAGTTCTTAAAGCTTTTTAAATTTTTGCCTAAGTACTCCAGTTTCAAAATTTCTTAAAACTTTCAAAATTTTGCCTAAAAGTACTCTAGTTTCAAAAATTTCTTAAAAGCTTTTTAAATGATGCTAAGTACTCTAGCTGCAAGATTTTTACTCAAGCTTTCAAAATTTTCCTAAGTACTCTAGCTTTTCAAAAGGTTCTTACTTAAGTTTGTCAAATTTTTTACTCCAAAAGCTTAAGTTTTTTTTTAAACTGTATTAAAACTGAAATTCTTACTTAAGCTAACATTTTCAAAACCTTTGAG
Organism: Boesenbergia rotunda; assembly: GCA_024364735.1. Taxonomy (NCBI): domain Eukaryota; kingdom Viridiplantae; phylum Streptophyta; class Magnoliopsida; order Zingiberales; family Zingiberaceae; genus Boesenbergia; species Boesenbergia rotunda. Next base: position 999,043 of record JAGFNQ010003819.1, on the reverse strand, counting down.
TACCTTGAAACTTAAAACCTCAAACTTGTTAAGTACTCAAAAATCGTGTTTCAAAAATCTTCCTATATACTTTTAACTTAAGATTCCTAAGTACCTAAAACTTAAGTTTTCAAAGTACGAGTAAAGTTTTTCTAACCCCACGAATTTTTGAAAAATCTAGGGGGAGATTCCTTCCAGGGGGAGGAACAAAAATTAACATTTTTTTTTGCTTGCTTAAACTTAACTTTTTGAACTAAGGTTGCCATAAATCAAAAAGGGGGAGATTGTTGGTGTAGAATGCACCAAAGTCAAACCTGTGTTTTAATAATGGCAACAGAGGTCAAAAGTTAAGTCTTACTTGTGTTTCTAACAAACTACTCTAGTGTGCAGAGATAAAGTCCTAGCGAAGGAAAGCTAGGCACCTGGCGAAGGACTGCTAGTATTCAAGTCCTAGCGAAGGAAAGCTAGGCACCTGGNTACCTCTCTGCTGACTTTGGGTTGACTCTGGGGCGCCCGACACATCCGGGGCGCCCTACTCAGCTACGGCCTCACTCCTTTGAGGCTCTCTGAGCTGCAGAAACACAGTCCTTCGGTCCTGCATCCAGGGTTAGTCCAAAACAGCAAATAATAAGTTAGTTAAAACAGCCTTAGCTGTCTTGGTTCTGACTTTGGATCTCCCAAAATGGAGCCCTAGGTTCGAACCGACGCCTAATGTTCCCTCGAGGGGAACGCGTCCTCACCTACTCCTCTCGGGAGAGTTTTACCTGGTGCCAACCGGATCTTCCAGTTGGACTTTTGCCCAGCAGTCCTTCGCCAGGTCTTGAGGTACCAAGCTGCCTTCGCTTGGTGCCTAGCAGCCCTTTGCTAGGTCTTTTCTTCTGGCAGTCCTTCGCCAGTGCCTAGCATTCCTTCGCTAGGGCTTTTCCATTCTGGCAGTCCTTCGCCAGTGCCTAGTATTCCTTTGCTAGGGCTTTGTCCATTCTGGCAGTCCTTCGCCAGTGCCTAGCATTCCTTCGCTAGGGCTTTTCCTGTCTGGCAGTCCTTCGCCAGTGCCTAGCATTCCTTCGCTAGGGCTTTCTTTCCTGGCATTCCCTTTACCAGTGCCTAGCAGTCCTTCGCTAGGGCTTTTTCTGCACACTCAGTGAACAACGTTAGATCACAATAAACTTAACTTTGAATCCTTTGCCAATATCAAAACCAGGTTCGATATGGTGCTTCCTGCACCAACAATCCTCCCCCTTTTTGATTATGGCAACACAATTCAAAGTTAAGTAAAAAAACTTTATAACTGTTAAGAACATAATGTAAAAATGAAGTATAGCAATTTTACACAATTCAATGTTAAGTAAAAACTTTATAACATTTACTAACACAAGGTAACCTTTATCTCTCATAAAAAACCTTTACTCCCCCTAAAACCCTGAGTACTTGTGTTATAGATACTTAACTTTGACCTTTCCTCCCCCTTTTGACATATATCAAAAATAAACATGGGTGAACAAGGTATCTAATAGGGAGGTTTGAGTTTTACCAAAAGAAATTTAAGTAAAGGAGTTCAAAAGCATAGTTTTCAAAAGAAGCTTTAAGTAATGAATTTCATAATTTTCAAGGTAATGGATGTTTTGAGGCTCCCCCTTAATGTGATAACTCTTCTACTTATATTTTAGAAAAAGCTTGCAAAAACTTGTAACATAGTTTTCAAGAAAAACTTAACCGATATTTTAGAAAAAGCTTGCAAAAACTTGTAACATAGTTTTCAAGAAACACTTAACCGATATTTTAGAAAAAGCTTGCAAAAACTTGTAACATAGTTTTTCAAGAAAACTTAACCGTAACTTACTTAGCCAACATTTTGAAAACAAGTTTTCTTTAAAAAGTTTCAACTTTTGCACTCATAGAGAATTTTCCTCAGAACATATATCAATAAGGAATTTTTTTTTAAAAAAATTATATATGTTTTTAAAAAATTTTAAAATTTGTGTATCAGAGCCTATGAGTTTTGAAAACATAAAAATACTTAGCATAATTTTTGAAAGCATAGCAAAAGCTTAACATGCACCAAAACTCCACTTTGAAAGGCATTTTTTTAAAAAAAAAATTATTTTTGTAGGCAAGTCTTGTAGAAAATTCACTTAGAACATTATTGCCTTGAAAATATTAGTACTTTTGAAATATTATATTTTGAAAAGTAGAAGTATTTTTGAAAGATATTGTGCATTTTTGAAGATATAAGAAGATTATGCATTAAAAACTATAAGTGCTTTTTATAATATTAGAGAAAATTATCCTTTGAAAGCACTTACAAAAGTATTGTTTTTAACGCATAACATTTTACTTGCTTTGGTTACTTTTCCAGTCTGACACAATCCTAGGAAACCTTGTTAACTACAAGGATAGTTTCCTAAGTGTCCTGGAAATTCTCCAACCTCAAGTAAAATACTATTTCCAAAAGAATTTTGAAAAAAATAATAGTATCTTAAAAAAAATTATTTAAGTTTCAAAAGGATTTTAAACGTGCAGTGCATGAAAACATATAATTCAATAATTCTTTTAATTTAATCTCCCCCTAAACTTGACCCCAGTCCTAGGAAGCTTGTTGACTACAGGCGATCTTCCTCTGAGTCTTAAGGTTTGATTTAAATTAAAAATAATTAATAAACACATTTCAGAAATTCTTCTCTTGACTCAAACTCCCCCTAAATTTGACACATCCTAGGAGTCCTTATCGATCATGAAGTGGACCTTCCTCTGTGTCTTTAGGGTTTATTAAAATCAAAAGAATAGTTTTGAATATCAGCACGGTAATAAAATTTTAGGAAATTCAATTTGAATTGAAGATAATTTTCAAACATAAGCCTCTTTTTCGAAAACATTTTAAAATGATTTTGTAAAGCATAATTTTGAAAAATATAGTGATTATTTGAATGCATAAAACTTCTTCTTTTAATTTGAACTTCCCTTAAATCTGACACAGTCCTGGGAGGCTTGTTGACCACAAGTTAATCCTCCTCTTAGTCTTAGGGTTTGTCAAAATTAAAGGAACAATTTTGAACATGCCTTTTGAGTATGATAATTTTTTAGGAGATAGATTTTTGAAAACATAATTTGGTATGATAACACAGTTTTCGAAAACCATTTTGAAATGATAATAATTTTTCAAAGATATTTTGAAAGAAAATTAAAAAGAATAAACCATTCTCCCTTACTATTTAACTCAATCTAATGTCCTAGGGGACTTCAGTGTTATCTATGTTTGACTATGTTGACTAGGGTTGACTGTTTTGACCAAGTTTGATCAATCAATGACTAACACAAAACAAGCCCTAGATTATATTTAAAACAAGTCTATTGAGATTTTTAACATGAAATTTTATATTAAAAAAAAATGTTAGAAATGAAAATATAGGGTACAGCAGACTGAATTAAAAAAATAGAGATGATTTTGAATAACTTTTGAAAATATTTTTTTTTTTGGAAGGATATTGATTTGTGCTTTTAGGTCCTAGATATCTCACCCAGTTCTACGTGGTCAAACATGTTAACCTTATGGGTTGTGTGAGACAAATATTTTAATTTTGAAAATAAATGATTAAATTGAATTTTGAGAATAATTAATTTGAAATTGAGGATAATTAAGTTTAGAATAATTCAGTTGAATTTTATTTAATTGAATTAATTTGAATTTGATTGAATTGAATTAATTTGAGTTTGAATTAATTTGAGTTTGAATTCGATTTAGTTGGTTGGGTTGGACTCAACTTTTAGGTCCTAAGCATCTCACCCATTTCTAAGTGGCAAAACAGGATATCCTTAACTGTTTTGTGAGATGCATATTTTAATAGAAAGATTTATTTTGAAAAGGCCATGATTAATTTTGAAAAGTTAAATTAATTTTTTAAACCCAATTTAAATTTATTTTGAAAAGAGGTATTTGAATCTAAAATTAACTGAAAATTTGTGTTAGATTCGAATTTAACAAAAAATAATTTGAATTTGAATTTCAAAAATTGGCTTCCAGGTCTTGGCGAGGCACTAGGCCTTCTTTGGCCGTAGCCTTATGGGATCATCCACCCTTTCCTTGACAAAGCCTTTTAATGAAATTTCATTTTCAAAATTATTCTTTGAAAAATTTCTGGTCTAACTAGTTTGGGTCTTGGATCGGTAGCTTCGGCTAGTTCCACCAAATTGGCTTCCCTAACGTACTATCATCTCACCTCCACCCAATACTATGTTGTTCAATTTTCAATTAACTGATTTAGTCCCAATCCTAATTCTAAGAAAAAAACACATAATTAAAACAAACAATTGTCTAAGTAAGGTCACAATTGGAGTAATACTCCGGATTTTCGAAATCAGCAAGATTATGAATTAAATTTTCTAACTTATTGACCTTATGTTTTAGGGTTTCATTTTCTTGTTTCAATTTTTTGAAATTTTTTTAATTAAGTTACATGAATCAATCACATTATTCAAGGTAAATAACGGATTTTCAAATACTGTAAATTTACCTTCGTTGATTGTTTGTCCGGCATTCTTGGTAGCTCTTTTATCTGTGCATTCACTTTTGCAATGCCCGAACTCCTGGCACTTGAAGCATTGAATGCGACTTTTGTGCTTTCGTGCTTTTGGAACTGATTCCTTTGTCGCCGATGGTGTAGACCGAGTCTTACGAGTAGGGCACTGATTTTGGTAGTGCCCTCTCTCCCTGCATGTGTAACAAATTACATGATTAAAATTTGAATTTACACTTTTACCTTTTGGTTCTTTATTGGGAATCTCCCCCTTGATCATTGCCGCCTCGGATCTAGGCTCATCTTCTGATTCTGTGTCTGAGTCAGACTCGGGTACTGGTTGAAGTTCCTTCTGTGGTGGTTCTTTAGGAGTTTTCCCTGCAATAAAATTTACACCTTCCTCGACCATTATAGTATCTGTTTGATTATTTAATTCTAAATTTGAAAAGAATTCGAAATCGGTTACCGTCTCAGTCAATTCGTCGTCTAATTCTGGTTCGATTTTGGATTCGGGTTCAGACTCTGACTCGGCTGATTGTGCTTGGACTGAAAGGGCAAGATAATTTACTTCTTCTTCATCTGAGATTTCTTGATGAAGGTTAACCAATTTTTCCCATATTTCTCTAGCATAACTGCATGGACCTACTAGCTCGAGTTGCTCCTTGGTTAGGCCACATTGTAGGATTGAAGTTGCCCTTGCATCCGTCTCGATCTTCCTCAGGGTTGATTCATCCAGTTGGTCCCACGTAAATGATAGTCCCTCTTCTGTAGGGAGGTAGAACCCTGTTTGAACGATCATCCATATGTCCATATGGGCCTTCAGATGGAACTCCATTTGACTTCTCCAATGATTGAAGTTCTCGTCGGAGAATAGCGGTGGACGGACACTGTTCCACTCTTGGTTGGCCATTTAGTTTAACCTCGTATAGAAAAGAATTAACAGAATGTACCAAGACTTGGTCTTGGATTAGTAGTGCGGAAAAAAAAAATAACCAAACAAAATTGCACGAATTTCGAGGCGAAATAATAATAAAATAATAAAGAGAATTTATGATAAATTTCTGAAAATGTTGATTTTGTCAATTCTGGTTAATGATAAAAAAAGTAGGAATTTAATGTTTAGAAAAAAAAATTTTCTCAAACTAAAGTAGCACGAATTTCGAGAAAAATATTAAAATAATAATAAAAAAAATTTATGACAAAAATTTCAAAAATTGTTTGTTTTATCAATTCAGACTTATGGTGAAAATATAAAAATTCAAAATTGAAAAAGGCGAGAGAGGGGGGGGTGAATGTCGCAATTCGTTCGAATTTCGTAAAGAGCAATTGCGTAGCGGAATAATTAAAATCAGACAATACGAACACCAAGATTTTTACTTGGTTCGGAGCCTGGGTCGACTCCTACTCCAAGGCCCACGGTCGTTGACCGTTTTCTGCGGGCAATTCTATAAGTTCGTAAACCAGTTTACAATTATTGAATACAGAATAAGTGCAGTAAACGTATACAATAAGAAGTATGCTCTTCTTTTACCGACGTCCGGAGTAGATCGAAGATTTCGGGGCAGCGGGACGTCGTCGGCTCGAGTTGGGCAGTATCTGGAGCAATGTACGAGAGCAGAAGAGCGTGGAAGAGTCTGAAGAATTGATCATGTTTGAAGAGGGTCGAGGCCTTCTTTATATAGGGCAGGGGGCGCCCGGGATGCTCGGGGCGCCCCCCACGTGGCTTCTGATCCGGCATGCTCTCGGTCGTGACTGATCGCTTCGACTTCGGGATAACAGTTGACTGGGGCGCCCGACGCGCGCGGGGCGCCCGGTTGACCGGTCAAAGCTTCATCCATTTGGTTTCGCGAGGGTGAGCTGCAGCTGCCAGTGGCGTGGCACAGTGGGCGCCCGAGACACGCGGGGCGCCCGACATGCGGGGCGCCCGACACACGCGGGGCGCCCCCAATTGCACTGCTGTCGGGGCGTTTACCTCTCTGCTGACTTTGGGTTGACTCTGGGGCGCCCGACACATCCGGGGCGCCCTACTCAGCTACGGCCTCACTCCTTTGAGGCTCTCTGAGCTGCAAAAACACAGTCCTTCGGTCCTGCATCCAGGGTTAGTCCAAAACAGCAAATAATAAGTTAGTTAAAACAGCCTTAGCTGTCTTGGTTCTGACTTTGGATCTCCAAAATGGAGCCCTAGGTCGAACCGACGCCTAATGTTCCCTCGAGGGGAACGCGTCCTCACCTACTCCTCTCGGGAGAGTTTTACCTGGTGCCAACCGGATCCTCCAGTTGGACTTTTGCCCAGCAGTCCTTCGCCAGGTCTTGAGGTACCAAGCTGCCCTTCGCTTGGTGCCTAGCAGCCCTTTGCTAGGTCTTTTCTTCTGGCAGTCCTTCGCCAGTGCCTAGCATTCCTTCGCTAGGGCTTTTCCATTCTGGCAGTCCTTCGCCAGTGCCTAGTATTCCTTTGCTAGGGCTTTGTCCATTCTGGCAGTCCTTCGCCAGTGCCTAGCATTCCTTCGCTAGGGCTTTTCCTGTCTGGCAGTCCTTCGCCAGTGCCTAGCATTCCTTCGCTAGGGCTTTCTTTCCTGGCATTCCTTTACCAGTGCCTAGCAGTCCTTCGCTAGGGCTTTTTCTGCACACTCAGTGAACAACGTTAGATCACAAATAAACTTAACTTTGAATCCTTTGCCAATATCAAAATCAGGTTCGATATGGTGCTTCCTGCACCAACAGAAAAAACCTAGCGAAGGGCTGCTAGGCACCAAGCTAAGGGAAGCTTGGTAACTCAAGACCTGGCGAAGGACTGCTGGGCAAAAGTCCAACTGGAGGATCCGGTTGGCAACAGGTAAAACTCTCCCGAGAGGAGTAGGTGAGGACGCGTTCCCCTCGAGGGAACATTAGGCGTCGATTCGACCTAGGGCTCCATTTTGGAGATCCAAAGTCAGAACCAAGACAGCTAAGGCTGTTTTAACTAACTTATTATTTGCTGTTTTGGACTAACCCTGGATGCAGGACCGAAGGACTGTGTTTCTGCAGCTCAGAGAGCCTCAAAGGAGTGAGGCCGTAGCTGAGTAGGGCACCCCGGATGTGTCGGGCGCCCCAGAGTCAACCCAAAGTCAGCAGAGAGGTAAACGCCCCGACAGCAGCGCAATTGGGGGCGCCCCGCGTGTGTCGGGCGCCCCGCATGTCGGGCGCCCCGCGTGTCTCGGGCGCCCACTGTGCCACGCCACTGGCAGCTGCAGCTCACCCTCGCGAAACCAAATGGATGAAGCTTTGACCGGTCAACCGGGCGCCCCGCGCGCGTCGGGCGCCCCAGTCAACTGTTATCCCGAAGTCGAAGCGATCAGTCACGACCGAGAGCGTGCCGGATCAGAAGCCACGTGGGGGGCGCCCCGAGCATCCCGGGCGCCCCCAGCCCTATATAAAGGGCCCTCGACCCCAGGTTTAAATCATCAATTCCATTGAACGCAATCACGCTCTTCTGCTCCCGCGCTCTGCTCCAGAACCCTCCAGACTCGAGATACAAGCGCCGGCGACGTCCAACTGCTTTGGAACTTCGATTTACACCGGACGTCGGTAACAAAGAAAAGCTGTCTTTTTCCTTACTGCAATTTACTGTAATCAATCTTTGTAAAATTGTTTTGCGCGATTATAGTATTGCCCATAGTAAACGGTCAACGACCGTGGGCCTTGGAGTAGGAGTCGACCCAGGCTCCGAACCAAGTAAAAATCTTGGTGTTCGCATTGTCTGATTTTTATTATTCCGCTACGCAATTGCTCTTTACGAAATCCGAACGAATTGCGACATTCACCCCCCCCCCTCTCTCGCATTTCTCGATCCAACAAAAGTTTGGTACAAACTTTAGTATATTTATGCAAGTGTTTTGTTAGTTTGGTTAAACTCCGCAAAGTTTCAATTTCAAGTTGTGGTATTGGTTTTGAGTTGCTAATATGCTTAATAAACTAGGGTAGAATATAGATTTGAAGTTATATCCTAATGTGAAGTGATAGTATGTGATTTGTGGATGTTTGAAAGTGGTTATCATCTCTGAAATTGCAGGTTTTCAGGCGTACCAGTCGACTGGTACAGGACCAGTCACCTGCCCTATCGAACAGTAGCTTCTGTTCGATGCACCAGGCGTCTGCCAAAAGGTCAGTCGCCTGGTACCAGTCGACTGATATATAGCAGTCGACTGGTATCATTGCAGAAAAATGGTATAGAGCAGCTGGTTAATGCTTTAGTGTTACACCTAAGAGATCTAGGGGTCAAATCTTGACAATGCAAATAAAAGGAAAGTTGTTTTGTATTTTTTTGAAAAAAAAAAAGAGAAGGAAGAAAAAAAAATAAAGCAAGTTAAGGGAAGTCAAGTAGTAGTAACTTAAAGCTTAGTTAAGTTAAGCGACGCTAAAGCTTAAGTTAGTAGATAAAAGTTGGGTCGTCACAGGTTTGTGGTACCCATACCTACTTGGGAAAAATATACTCAACCACGTATCTATCACCATTCCCATGTTTGACACAAAATCCAAAACTTCCTATGAAAATTAAGGCAAACAAGAGGCAACCTCCCCCTTAACCTATGCCTTCTCCAAATTTTCAACTTTCCAAGGTTAAGTTCTACACAACTTAACACCATAACACCAAGTTTTGTTCTACCCCAACTTAACACCATCTATTCTTTTGTCAAGTTAATCCTAACTTAACACCCCAAGTTTTCTACTCTAGAAACTTCTAGAAAATCCTAGAAAACCTGGAAAGATCTAAAAATTTACAAGCACATTTGTTAGGATATACTCTATCCTAGAAAAATATGGTTCCATGAAAAATATCTAATGTTCTTGACTTTTGGTACATCCTCTAATTTCCTCATAAATTGTCATTTTGTATTAACTTTGAAATCCATCTATAATTCCATGTGTTTGCCAAGGCTAACCATTATAATTTGACACATAGAATTGTCCTCAACTCTCCCCTTTTTCTTATGAATTCTTAATATGATAAAAGTCTTCCCCATTTTACCTCATAATCCTAGCTACATGTGGGAAACTTCCAAATCCTTTCATTCATCAAGAACTTATCATTCAATATCATCCAATGAATTTTAAGCACTCATCAATCCTCCTTAAACTTCGTGATATCAATAAAGTCTTATTCCATACAATCATCATTAAATCACGAAGCAAGACTTCACCTAATGACTGTGAAAGCATATCCAAGATTTTAATTCAAAGTCATATCCTATCATTCAATAGTAATTTAGGACCTTCAAATCATATAATATCAGTCATGACATAAAATCTCATAAGGCAACATGACCCTTTCCTATACTTCGAATTTTACAAGTTCTTACTATCCAATATGCCTTTTTTTTTCCTAAACCTATGGATCAGTCGACTGCCCCCAAGCAGTCGACTGCTAAAACGAATAGAAGGTTCTCATTGCTGATTTTTCCTGGATCAGTCGACTGGCTCTAAGCCAGTCGACTGATACCTAAATTTTAGGTTTTCAGCTTAATTTCAGAAATGCCTAATTAATTCCACAAATCTCTAAAAAAAATTGAAATTTCGTGGAGAGATTTGTGGAGCCTATGTCTACTTGGGAAAATATGTTTTCAACCAAAACTACTCCAGACCCCAAGATTGGCACAAAATTCACTCCTTGCTAAATTATATCATTGAAACTTATCCAAAAGTTCTAATTTTGGCCTCTCCTTGATGTATCTTCTTATACCTGACCATAATACATTCCTAGCACTAAGTTATATGGCATTTACACTTTAAAAACCAATTTTCTCTCAATATGATCATATTTGCCTCTTTTTCTCCATGAAACTCCTTTTAATGTGTCAATTCCTTAGGATTAAGACTAACCTTAGCCTTCCAAACCCTTTGGCACATTTCCTAGTCCACCTAGACTTCCTAGAAAAACTATCTCTTGAGATCCATTTACCATGGATCTCAGAGGCTCCCAGAGCTCCCCCTTGAGCTTTTGGTCCTAGCCACCTCCCTAGGTGACTCAATCCACACTAGACTACACCGGTGTGCCCCCGGTGATTCTTGGCCTACAAAATTAACCTTCTTAACCTCAGATACTTTGTCTTTAGTTAAGTCCTTCTTTTTCCCTTTAAATGGCACCCCCTTGCCATTTTTGGATTTCTCCTTCTTGACATAATCATATGTTATCCCAGCATATTTCTTTCCCTTGGCATTGGAGACCTTAGACCGGTATCCCAACCCCGATCTATCATGGTTGGGTTTTAGACTACCCAACACCATATCTAAACTCTTAGATCCAACCTTGAATCTTTCTAGGATTTTCTCGAATGTATCAAGTCTTGCCCTCAAGGCTTGATTTTCCTTTTCTAGACTTCTAAACCTAGAGTCCATATGTCCACTTTGGGCATTCCTATACCTACCCATCTTCCTAGGCATATGTCTCCCCTTCTTGGGATTTATGCCTTGATCCTTAGGTACAAAGGTCATAGGTTTATCATGATGCATGCTTTTCCTAGGGTTTTGATCTACCTTGTTAACCTTATTCCTATCATGATATTTAAATCCATGATTATGCACAAACAAATATTTTTCATTAATTCTAGCATGCATAGAGGAATAAATGACACTATTTTTATGCATGGAGGAGCTTAAATTCGAATTACATTTTACCTTAAGGTTAGGAATTACCTCCCTTACCCTTGGAGTTCCTCCTTGATGTGAGCTTCTTTTCTTTCTTTCCTCCTTCTCCCATCTTCTCAAATGCCCCAATTTCTTGAGCTCTTTCTTCCTTGGACATTTTGTGTGATAGTGTCCTAATTCTCCACATGTGAAGCATCTAATTTTCTTTCTTCTCTCTTGGGATTCTCCATTCCTACAACCCATGTTAGATTTAAAAAAAAATTGAAATAGGTTTAGTGGTTACCTCCTTTTTCTTACCCTTTGGACACTTGTCCTTGTAGTGGCCCTTTTCATTGCATCCAAAGCATGTAATGTGGTCTTTTGATTTGGCTTTGGTGGAGGTTTGAGCTTCTTATTGTTCTTATGTGGATGAGGGTCTCTCCTCCCCCTCAACTCTTGAATTTGACACCTCCTCTTCTTCTCTTGATGAGGTAGATGATCTTTCATTTAATTCATCCTCCTCTTGGGCTATTGAGCTCACTTCCTCGGGCTCTTTCACTAATGGAACTCGTGTAGGATTTTCATGGAATTCTCCTATCTTTTTCCATAGGTCATGTGCACTTTCGTACTTACCTACACCACTAACTATTTCATTAGGCAAAACACTAAATAAAATTGCAATTACCTTTTCATTTGCCTTTGATTGATTTTGTTGCTCTTGATTCCAATATCTTCGTTGGAGCTTCTTCCCTTGCTTATCTCTAGGAATTTCAAATGGTTCTTCAATCGCAATCCTAAGGTCCCACTCCATTCCGAACCATGACTCTATCCGCATCCTCCAATAGTTGAAATCCTTGGAATCATAGAGAGGTGGGACATTGATGTCATCCCCCCAACTTATCTTCAATTTCCATCTTCTCTAGCTTGTGCCCTCTCGGCGATTAGTCCAACAAGAGTGGTCCTTCGCTCTGATACCACTTGTTAGATCGATGTCAATTTGCTAGAGGGGGTGAATAGAAATTTTCGATTTGTTCTTCTTACATTGTTAGTGCGCAAGCGGAAATACAATAAAAACTAAACTAAAACAAACAAACAACGCTAACAAACTTATTTACGTGGTTCGGAGGTGAAGACTCCTACTCCACGACAGCCCGTGAGGTGGACGATGTAACGCCCGCCTTTTTCCCACACCTCGTGGTGTGGCGAGAGAGGCGGCGTTACGCTCAACATTACATGTACTTAGACAATATCTTAATGCAGCGGAATCATCATCATATTTTTTTTCTTCTAAACATGCTCTTAACCATACAACTAATACATGACATATTTATACGTGCCTAAACTTGTCATTCATAACTTATATGCATAGCATCATAACTTAACCGTTTCATAACTTATTATCATTTCATAGGTAGCATATACTTATCCATAAATGTAGTATTATGAGTCTTGAGTCACCCATTAGTCATAACCCTAAACCATAGCATAAAATTTAAGAAACATTTCCAAGGCATGCATTATGTATGAATATAGAATCCTTTGCCAAGTCACTGCCACACACACACATGCTTCTGCCTCCCCTGCGGCTTCCCTTAATAGCTTCTTGGTTGATCTGCAGTACAAGGAAAATAAAACTATAAGCACATAGGCTTAGTAAAACCCCTTTCCTACTCACTAAAACCATTCGTTCTTCAACATAAATATATCAAACATCTGACATAACATAACTTCGAGCATAAACATAAGCATAGTCATACATGGCATAAATGAACATACATGAACATGACTTAATATATCAAGCAACGTATACCTGACATAAAGCATACCTACATGAACATAAAACATACTTATACATGGCATAATTCTTAGCATACATAAACATAATGCATACTTATTCATGACATAAAATATGAGCATAAACACAAGCATAAAATATACTTACCTTGGCGTGATGCATAACATAGATGTATGAATGAGTCTAATGCATTTACTACATAAGGATGCTTAGTTTTGAAATTATACTTTTCAATGCTTAACATAACATCATTGGGGTCCCCGGCTTGTACCACATACATACTTCATAGCGCGCATCCCTAAGTAAATACGAGGTAGCTAGCCTCGACCTACTAGGGTAAGGACAGCATAGTCGGTAGTCCTAGAACCGGGGCGTTCTTAAGGTGCTCATCCCTGTTGCACAGCTTCGGTAGTGCCAGAACCGTGGACAGCATAGTCGGTAGTCCAGAACCGGGGCGTTCTTAAGGTACCCATCCCTTGGACCCTTACTTTGGTCCGGTACAAGCCTTATGCATGAAAATAAACATGCATGCTTCATCATTCATACTTGTCATTCATACTTATCATTCATACTTATTTCATGTCATCGTTATGCCTTCATCATTCATACTTATCATTCATAATTAAGGCATAACCATCATCTTTATTCATGATTATCATTCTTTGTTCATAACATAGAACATACATACATAATCATGTTTCCATTCATAATCTTATCCGAGTTCATAAAGCTTGCATGATCATGATACATAATAAACATACATCTCATACAAGATACATTTTATCTTACATACATGATCCTAGTATCCATCATAAGATATGAATGGTAAGCTACATATAAACCTAACACATACTACTAGGGTTCATAGCATTCATCACAAAACATGCATATACCTTCATGAGTCATAATTTCATTATAAGCATTTATCAACATACATGCATTATTCTATTTAACATAATATACTCCTACATAAATTTCCTGTATTCATGGTATATGATCTAAATATTCATGATTAAAACATATCCTAAAATCAACCATACAAGTTATGTCACATAACACATAAACTAAGGTTTTAGTCATATGGAAGCCCTTACATCATGCTTAACCATGTACTAGCATCATGGAAACTTATAAATATGCATTTTTGAGATCTTAACCCAACCCAAACCCTAGGGTTGGGTCTTGGCCGAAAGTCTCAAGGACCATGGGTCCATGGAAAATTTGGTGAGTGAAGCAAAGAACCCAGAGTTGGTCCATGGAAGCCCTTTAGTAGAGTGATTAGCAAAGAACCCAGAGTTGGTCCGGTTGACCAAGGGTTAAGCTAAATAGGACTTGATGTTTGGTGGAGTGACTAAACCTAAATCTAGTCAGTTAGACCAAGGACTAAGCTAAACAAGACTTGATGTTTGATAGAGAGAAGTCTAGTCAAGATGACTAGCAAAGAAGTCCTTGTCAAGGTACCGAAGACTTGGTGAGTGAAGCTGGTCATGAAGTCCTGTTTTAGAGAATTGGGCAAGAAGTCTTGACTGAGGGTTGGGCACCGAAGTCGTGGTCGAGGATCGGGCATGAAATCATGGTGAGTGAAGCTAGGCAAGGTAAAGTCCTAGTGAGTGAAGCTAGGCAGTGGGAAACCTTAAGTAGTAAAGTCTTTGAGAGTTAATTCCAAGCAAAGCCTAGTAGGTCAGGTAGACTTACAGAAGTTGGTTGAGGATGTTTGTTTGCTTTGTGTGTTTGCTTGCCTTGCAGGAATCTAATGCTAGAGGCAAGAAAGGAGAGCAAAAGCAAAGCGGAAAGCAAACTGCAGCTTGGGACCACTCCTAAGCGCCCGAAAGCTCTCGGGCACCGAGTGGCTCCCGGGCACCTAAGTGATGCCGAGAGCTTTTCCACTGGTCTTAACCCCTGTGATGTGCGCGCTGAGTTGATCAGATAAGGATCACATTAAGGGCGCCCCTATAAGCACACGTGCGCCCCAGTGACCTATATATAAAGGGATTCGAGCCGAGGATTCAGATCATCAATTTTATCATTCTACTACTCACTCGTTGCGAAACAAAAGTGCTAAGGTGAAGCTCTACGACCAAAGAGGCTTCAAGAAGAAGTGTATTGCGCTTCGGACTTCCGAATTGATCGGGATCTTCTTTCTTTATTGGTTTGCTTTTATTACAAACTGTATTTAAATTTCATTTACTGTTGCTTGTATTTCTCAAACTATAAGACGGATTTTCTACGTGTCTACTGACTTGATTCTTTATTTTATTTTGCTGTGCTACTAACGAATTTTACGCTGTTGAATGAACGAACGATAAGAAGATGAAAGTTCTCGAAAGTCGATTTTCATCCCCCCTTCTCCTATCGATGGCACTGATCCCACAAATATTTCCTTTGTGATCAACAAGGTCTCATAGTTTATGTATGCCCTTTCAGAGATGCATTGAGTCACTATGAAGTGTCTACTTTGGTATCTCAATGGTATTAAGGATTTTGGCATTCATCTTCTTGTGGATACACCTCTCACCTTTCATGGTTTCTCTGATACGAACTGGACAGGAGATTTGGATGATCAGTGTTCTATAGGTGCATTTATTATTTTTTGTAGCGCATGGTTACCCACTCGACTGAGGTTGAATATTGCATCATTGCCTTTGTTGCATCAAAGCTTCAATGGATTAAGTCACTTTTGACAGAACTGCTTCTTTTGGTTATAACGCCTATCATACTCTTCACTGATAATGTGGGTGTCACTTATCTTTCGGCTAATCCTGTTTTTCGCTCTCGAATGAGGGCATTTGACTATTGAGTATTACTTTGTTCATAATCTAGTGTAATCATTCAAACGGCAAGTCACTCATATTCTTGCTGCTAATCAGTTGGTGAATGTACTCATCAAGTCACTTTTTCGACCTCAGTTGTTTGCTATTTGTAAAAATATTGGTGTTATATCTGGGACACCATCTTGAGATGATATATTAGAGAATATCTACTTAATTTATTTATTTATATTTTTTTAATATTTTAGAAGTTTTTACTATTTTACACCTGTGATGATATTTATATACTATACATAGTGTGTATTCTACTCTCAACAATTAGCTCCAAATGATTTCAGACTATTGGCTTCAGAGATTCTATCTGTGAAATTTGACATCTAAAGTATATCAGAAATAAGGCTCAGTTCAAATTTCAAACAAAAATGAAGCCAATGTGACGATCAAATTAGATTCGTAGAAGGTTTCCACAAAGCAAACGGATCTCTTTATCAGGTCCTGTTTGGCTAACCCTTTGGTCAAACTGATAAAACTTGGGTTTATCCTACCAAATATCAAGTCCAGTTTGGCTAACCCTTGTTGAGGCAATCTATGGTTCGGAGTGACCATGTGTTTTGGATGTTTGGGCAAAGAGTTTAAGTTAGGTTTTCCCTTGTATTTGATATGTGTATGTGAGTGTGCAGGAGTGCAGGTTACACATATTGACCTAGCTGGACGACTTCGATACGGTAAAAGGTGGCATGGAGACAAGCTGGAGGCTTGTGTGCATCTAAGGGACCTTGGATAGCAGGGATGAAGAGCCGAGGGCCGCGGACTTCGAGGCATGCGTGAAGGATGGCATGGAGACAAGCTGGAGGCTTGTGTGCATCCGAGGGACGAGAGCTGAAGACGAAGAGGGCGTGAAGGCAACAGTCAAGGATGCTGGTGAAGAGTCAGCTGAGTCATGAAGGGACGAGAGCCGAGGGAGGAGGACTCCAAGGGCAAGCCAGGAAGTGGACTTCAAAGGGCACACGTGAAGGGTGGCATGGAGGCAAGCCAAGGGAAAGCTTGTGTGCACATCCGAGGGACGATAGCCGGTGGAAGAGGACTTCAAGGGGCAAGCCAAGGGAGTGTACCTGAAGGCAAGCGTGGAGGAGGGTCATTGGAGTGAGAAAGAGTGTTTGTATAAGCTGGGCAGTCGACTAGAGATATAACAGTCGACTGCCACCATAAACAAAAACTCACAGTAGGTTTTCAACCCTGGACCAATCGACTACCCTAGGAGCAGTCGACTGGTAAGTAGACAGAATTCGAACGTTGAGCTGTAACGATCGAATTCTGAGAGGGGCAGTCGACTGCCTTGGGAGCAGTCGACTGGTAGGGTACTTTCCATCCTTGAGCTTTATTTAAAGAGGCTCGGGTTTGGCTGGAAATCCTTGACGAAATAAGCTTGGTTAAGATTTGTTAGTAGTCTCTAGAGCTCAGAGGTGTACTTAAGGTTGCGGCGAGGTTTCTCCACCCACAAGGAGCTACGCGAGCTAGCCGGAGGACATCCGGGGAGTGATCCGTCGAAGGATCGAGGGATCGTCTGTAACGACCCGGAAAATTCTCTTAATATTTTTTTTAAAATATTAAGCAGGTCTAGATAATTTTCCAAAGGATCTAGGAATATTAGTACGAACCTTAGCCTAGAAATCAAGGTTCTCTTATTTAAATTGAGAAACTAAAATACTAAGGGGCCATATAGGGATTTTCTAGTGCCATTATTATGGATGGTTTTAGGTAAAATTTAATATAAAAATAAAGGGATTGTAATGAAAAATATTAACATAATTATGGGAGAATTTTTAAGGAATTTTCGAAAATGATAGGAAATAAATTAAAAATAAAATAGAAAATTAGTGCATGCACCAAGGATTGAACCTTAGACCTCTTATACAACCAAGCATGCACTAACCAATTCACCTAGCAAGGGAGTGCTATGAGGCAATGAAGTGGATATTAGTGAAGGTGTAGGAAACGAAGAGTCACCAAGGTAAGAGGCACCATGCCTCTTCACTCACCCCTTTTCAAAATGATATAAATAGAAAGGAAGTTACAACTTCCCTCCTCTTCTTCATTTTCTTCTTCCTTCTTGCTTTGGCCGAAAATTCAAGGTTCTCTCCCCCTTGAGAAAAGTTCCACCAAGGACCCCATCTTGAAGATCTAAAGCCCCTACAAGGATACAAGGACTAAGGAAAGTTTAGAGACAAGAAGGTTCTCTTTTTATCTTCTATTCGAAGTTTGTAAGCGAGATCAAGGAAGGTAAAACCTTCTCACCTGTGGTATGATTGTTCTTGATGTTGAATAAGATTTAGATATTGTTTACATGTAAGTTGGAGAAAAAAAAAGAACACATGATGTGGAGCCTAGGGTTTCGGCCAAGGCCATTGGTTTAGGCCTAGGGATGATGTAAATTCCTTTTTGTGCTCTTAAATGTTTCATGATAAGATGTAAGGCATAGATTGAAATTTAGGGAAATTTTTGAGGCCCTAAAACCCATCTAGGGTTTCGGCCACACCAAGTGTAGGGCTAGGGATTTATTTTAATCCCTCAAGTAGGCTTAGGGTGTCTTACTATGATGTAGTATGGAAGAAAATAGTGAATTACATGAATTTTCTAAGGGTTTGATACCCTTATATGTTTCGGCCACATCAAGGTCAAGAGGCTAGGGGAAACTCCAACCTTTCCAAGCATGATTAATATGATTCTTATGATGCCTTATGGGTAAGAATGGTGTTAAATGAACTCTTCCATGGGCTTGTTACCCTTCTAGGGTTTTCGGCCAACTCTTGTTTTAAGGTGTGTTTGGTTCAAGTTATCATATATGATCTTAGTTATGTGATTACCTGGTAATCACATAACCAAGGTTATGGGGAATGAAACATAACTTAATATTGTTTGGTTAAATTTAGATGATCAAAGAAAATCTTATTTGTTTGGAGGTAATAGTATATAATCTAATGTAATATTTTACTATATTATCCATTAGTATAAAATTAAGGATTATGATAATATATGTTTATTTATACTAAAAATTAAAAAGTAAGGTAATATTTTGTATTAAATTTATTTAGTTTATCCTAATTATAATTTATTTAATTTAATAAAATTTTAATTAAAATACTAAATTTTTTTTAAAAAATTATTTAACGCCCGACCGCCACCGATCGTTCGCCGGCGGCGGTCGCCGGCCGGTCGCTGGACGCCGGCCGACGGTGGTCGGCGGTCGCTGGTCGCCGGCCGGCGCCGGTCGATGGTCGCCGGTCGCCGGCCGTCGGTCGTCGCATTTGATGACGTTTTGCTGATGTGGCGGTAATACTGCATTACTTGGGAATTGATGATAATCTAAACCAAATAAGGTTATCAACGGTAACCTTGGACAGATAACCAAGGTTATCACTGATCACCCTGAATCAAACGCACCCTAAAGATCTTTCTAGCTTGCTTTGCTTTGTCCAATGGCCTTAACATCAACTATTCAAATTGGCCGTGAATTGACTATAATGTACAAGACTATGATTTAAACAAAACAGAAAAATCCATTAGTTGTGAGGAGTTAGACCCGGTTGTGATCGTCGTCGTCGTTGTTGGTCCATTGCTTGTGGCCGGGCCACCAGTTGGGGCACTTGGGGCTGAAGTAAGAGGCCTTGACGCGCGTCTCGAGCAGCTCCACCAGCGGCCCTGCCTGCACGCACCGCGGCGCCTTGTACTGGTTGAAGGATGCGCTTGGCTTAGCGCGTAGTCCATCAGCTTGTCGAACGTCCCCTTCTCCACCTCGCGGATCTCCAGCGGCCCGATCGACTGGTCGCACGCCCGGGCCTGCCGGTACACGCTGTTCAGAGCCTCCTCCACCGCCAGGCAGCAGTCCTCCATCGCTGCCGCCGGCACCGGCGACCGCTCCCCTCCCCGCAGCTCCCAGTACAGGACGTAGTGCCCCGGTGCCGAGCTCCCGCCTGTCTCAGCGTAGCTCGTATAGTCCGCCAGGACCCAGCCGTACTGCTCCAGATTCCGCGTAGCCGCACTCACCGCCGCATGAAGCTCCACCTCGTCCGTCTTCTCTGCCTCGAGGCTCAGCACCACATTCTTCCGCCGCACGAATTTGAACTGCGGCGCCTTGTTCTTGAATCCCGATACCCGCAGCACGTCGCCGATTCTGTACCTATACAGCCCTGAAATGCATGCAACTTACTTGACCTATGTTTTCGATGCCTAATTTCTTGTATATACGAGTTAACTTGCCGGGATAGGTGGTGACGACGAGCTCGTACTCGTGGCCGAGTTTGACGTCGACGAGGTCTACGAGGTCATCGACCTCGGCTTTGTCGTTGCTGCTGCATTGGAGGTCGAGGAACTCGAAGTAGGCCATGGTGGGGATGAGCGTGTAGGCGACGTCGCTGGGGTCGCAAAGGGGGTTGAGATTGATGCCGAAGTAGCACTCGGACGAGGCGTACATGGTGGACACCAGAGGGAGTCCGCCGCTGTAGAATTCGAGGGTGGGGATGTACTGCGCCATGGCGCCCGTCACGATGACGTCGACATACTTGGTTCCGGGCCAGAGACGCCGGATGATGCCCCGCCACGAGCTCCGCCGGCACTCGGCCTCGATCCGCCGCGCGAGGTCGGGGTCAGGACGGCACAGCACGCGCGAGACTGCCTCGCGCACGCCTCCGTCGGCGACGTGAGCCGGGTCGAGCTCGCCGTCGCGGATGTCGCAGCACAGGCTCCTCCAGTTCTTCTCGAGGAAGCGGAGGGCGCGGATGAATCCGGAGGCGAAGACGGCGCCGACTCGGACCACCTCGTCTCGCTGGACGAGGCCGCAGAGCAGCTGGGCGTACATGCTCTGGTGGGGGTCCGGGCAGAGCACCGCCTCGTTGGGGCTGGTGTAAGAGTTGAAGGGATCGTCGCGTGGCCGGTCGAGGAAGTGGCGACTGGTGTAGTAGCTTGTGAGCACTGGGCGGGCCACGAGACCTCCGGGCGTCCGTGTCTCTGCCTTCACGAACAGCAGGTACATCCCCTTCCTGCCGTCGAGCCCCGGCACGAACTGCCCCATCACTGGCATTAGCAAACTGTACAAGAGACTTCGCCGATCGAGCTCCTCCTCGATCGTCGGCATCAGCTTCCGCTCCCCTCCCGAGGTCCCCGAGCTGATATTCCACCAAAGATCGCCTGAGACCACTGATCTCGCAGGATTAAGCAAACAAGAAAGAACTGTTCAGGATACCTCGTGAGGAACTCTGAGATGGGGCGGCCGGAGAAGATGGGGGAGGTGTCGCCAAGGGCGACGCGAAGGATGTCCGGCTGCAGGTCTTCGTAGGTGACGACAGGGATGAGACGCTTGAACGCGTCGGGGTCGGCCCCAGCGCGGCCGGAGAGGCCATGCCGGCGGAGGTACTCGGCAGCGGCGTTCTGCCCAAGTATTTCGCTCAGCACGCGCCGTTGGACGACGTCGGCATTCGCTGTGACGTGCTCGATGAATTCGAGCGCCCTCAGGTGCGCCTCTGGCGGCGTGATCTTCCCTGCCTCCGGCATGGTTTGCACTTCACAATAGTAGTAGCGATGGATCGATCAACAACAAGATTGAAATGGTTTAAATTAATGAGACGGCGTTGGTGTTTGATCGATGCGTGTGAGGAGAGGAAGACGGCGATGAGCTTTTATAGAAAGGAGAAGATCGCGGGGGCAAGGAATATTTCCATAGAATAAGACCCAAAAATAGGCATCTTATCTAGCCAATTAATCAAGAAATTTTTAAAGCGGAAGAGTTTTCGTCGACTTTGATTGAAAATTCAATTGATGTAATATTTTTCGATAAGTTTTATGTATTCAATTTATCATAATAATTTCAATAATATATTTTTAAAAGGAAATCTATTATTATTCCTAGTATCTGTTTATTGTATATGTGACAGATATATTTTTTTGAATACCAAAAGATTATTTTATGTTGCAATATTAATTTATTCTGATTGATTGTTTTTTAGGTTGGCAATAAGAAAAATAATAATGATTTGTTGATAAATTTCATTATTATTTGAATGAATACATAAAAATACAAGATCTTTTAAAAAAATAGCAGTATTTTTAATTTTTATCTAATTTATCATACTTTTAAATTTCATATTCATTTTATCTATTTTTATTAAAATAATGATCTAATATTCAAGATAATTTATATATTAGATCCATACACAATTATATTTGGTGGTTATGTTGATAATAACCTTCAAGTCTTCTATAACGATCGTTTACTACCCCTTTAACACCTCCTCCCCTTACTATCTCCTTACCACCTTCATTCAATTCACAAAACTTTGATACCAGTTATAGATCTTAATTTAGTTGTCTCCAATCTTCTCTTCTGCTCTAACTATGCAATGACTCTCACTAATTACTTCTTTCACTTAGCTAAAGACCTCCTATATATCCTTTACCATCGATCGATCTCGACCGCCAATACATTATAGACAAGATCTCCTTGACTGTGCTAGCCACCGCCTCCACAAATGAGGAGTTCCATGCACTATATATATATATAAGCGTTTTTTTTTTAATTTTCAAGAACAATTTTGAACCACTCCTATATTTTTTTTTGTCGGCTTTCATAATCATTGGTAAAAATTAAAAAACCGATATATATTAAAAAAGCAAGAAATTTGGACTTGATCTTGTATTTCTTCGGAAAGACCTCGCTTGGCTAGCTAAAAGTGCCTGAGCATAGAGCTTCCCAACTTCAGATGAATTGTTTTTACTCGTGTTTGATGTCAAGGTGTTTGCCAAAGAAGGATTTGTTGCTACTTTACTCAACCAATTAAGCATTTGGGCCAGAGGTTGTGTCTTTCTCTTCTTATGGTTACTTCCTCCATTAGTAACGAATCCTCCCAAGGTTACAACATCCTTGGCATTGCGCTTATCATCAACAATTGTTGTTGAGAATTTTCACTTGCTACACTTTTATCGGTTTTCATAACTGTTGGTAAAAATTAGAAAACCGATCTCAGACTCTTAATCAGACCCGATTCATGCCCAAATTAATTGATTGTCGATAGACCCGGCCTCGGGTTGAGTCCCAGTCAGACTCAACCTCAGGCTCATTACCGATTCAAGTACCAATTCACTCGATTCTGACTCAAATTAATTGACTAACAGTTCAAATTTTTATTTTATTTTTTTTCAAAGATTGTAATAGATTTTTTTTTATAAATGTAAAGATATTAAAAAAATTATTTGCAATGAGACTCCAACCTAGGTCTCCTAAACAATTAGATTTTTTTTATAACTGATTAATAGTTTCTTTTATTATATTGTTATTCTTAATAATTAGGGAAAAAAGTAAGAGAAATATTTATTGATTTATTAATTATTTTATAATCCTTTTGTCGATATATAATTTCATATGTTAATTAATTATTTAATAACTAATTAATAGTTTTCTTTTACTATATAATTATTCTTAATAAGTCCAAAAATATCAAGGTTTGATAAATGATTTTGATTACTTGTGGAAATATGAAATTAGGGTTACCTATAGAAATGACTCTAGTTCACTATTGGAAAAAGACAAGACAAAAATTTAGGTCAGCTTTATTTGCTATTAGAAGCTAATAAAAGTCAAAAAAGTTAAGTAAAAAAAATTAATAAGGTTAATATATTTTTAAAAAATAGTTCCTTATAAATAATAATATATTTAATAATATTCTAATCATAAATAATTTAATATGATTTTTTAATTTTAAAATAAATATTTTTTTAATAAATATCATTATTAAATATTTTAAAAAATATTAATTAAAAATATCAAAGTTAGAGGATGAATATAATCAAATAAAGAAGAGAAAGATTTTCCTGAATGAGATTTGGGATTTTAGAGTTGAATTGATGAAGATGAAAAGTTTTTAGTGTAAGATTTAGGTTTAGAGTTGAATAGAAGAAGAGGAAAGATTTTTGAAGTGAGATTTAGAGTCTCAATGATGGAGAGAGGAAGATGATGCCGTAGAGGTTGCTTACGAATGTTTGGTCAAGGTGGACCGGCAAGAAGGGGTGAATTGCCCTTGTAAAATAAAACAGATCTTTTGTGCGACTCATAAAGATTCCAGATTAGTTGCAACAATAAATTAAAATAAACATAAACTAATTAACTGAATTGAATTAGTAAAAGGGAAGACACAAGAAGTTACTTGGTTACAACCTGGGTGGTTATTAATCCAAGACTGTTGTGTTGGTGCAGGAAGCACCATATCGAACCTTATTTTGATATTGGCAAAGGATTTAAAGTTAAGTACTATTTGTGATCTAACGATGTTCATTGAGTGTGCAGAAAGAAGTCCTAGCGAAGGGCTGCTAGGCGTTGAAGACTTGGCGAAGGACTGCTAGGCACCTAGCGAAGGGCTGTTAGGCATTGAAGACCTGGCGAAGGATTGCTAGGCACCTAGCGAAGGACTGCTAGGCACCTAGCGAAGGGCTACTAGGCGTTGAAGACCTGGTGAAGGGCGGCTAGGCACCTGGCGAAGGACTGCTTGGTACCGAAGACCTGGCGAAGGGTTGCTAGGCACCTGGCGAAGGACTGCTCGGCAAAAGTTCAACCGGAGGAGCCGGTTGGCAAAAGGTAAACTCTCCTGAGAGGAGTAGGTGATGACGCATTCCCCGTCGAGGGAACATTAGGCATCGGTTCGACCTAGGGTTCCATTTGGGAAACCCGAAGTCATAACCAAGACAGCTACGGTTGTAAAAACTAACTAACATTCTTTCCTTGTTTGTTGTGGAACTAACCTTGGATGCAGGGACCAAAGGAATATGTTTCTGCAGCTCAGAACGCCCCAAAGGAGAGGGGCAGCAGCTAGGCTAGGCGCCAGGGAGGTCCCGGGCGCCCAAGGTCAAAGCCAAACGAGAAGTTAAGCAAGAATCGCTTCGAAAGCTTATTGGGCCAGGCGCCCTGATGGTCCCGGGCGCCCTGATGGTCCTGGGCGCCCTGGATGTCTCGGGTGCCCTGGGTCAAAGCCAAATTGTGATCGAAGCAAACTCAGCCACGAAGCCCGGGCGCCCAAGGTCAAAGCCAAACGAGATGTTAAGCAAGAATCGCTTCGAAAGCTTATTGGGCCAGGCGCCCTGATGGTCCCGGGCGCCCTGATGGTCCTGGGCGCCCTAGATGTCCCAGGCGCCCTGGGTCAAAGCCAAACTGTGATCGAAGCAAACTCAGCCACGAAGCCAGCGGACCAAGTCAACCGGGGCGCCCCCAACCTCCTGGGCGCCCCCGTCAGCTCCGAGGCCGATTCTGGAGGGATAAGCGCTGACTGAGCTTCGGATGAGGTTTCTCGGATCCGAAGGCACGTGTCAGGCACCCCCGACGTCCAGGGCGCCCCGAGGAGCAGTATAAAAGGGGCTCGACCCCTAAGGCTTCAAGATCATTTTTTTCAAAGATTCCAAGCTCTTCGTTCAAGCGCTCTGCTCCGGCAAACTCCGTTCTCGACATTCTAGCGTCGACGACGACCCTTTGCTCCGAAGAACGATCCACACCGGGCGTCGGTAACGAAGAGTATACTTGTTTACTTACTGCACTAATATTGTAACAATTTCTGTAAACTTTTGCGCTACTATAGAATTGCCCGCAGTAAACGGTCAAGGACCGTGGGCCTTGGAGTAGAAGCCGAACGCAACTCCGAACCAAGTAAAACTACTTGAGTTCTGTGTGTGTGTTTTGTTTAAATTCCGTTGTGTACTTTCTCTTTTCAATCCGAAACGTTTTCACGATATTCACCCCCCCCCCCTCTATTGTGTTTACTTGATCCAATAGGTTGAAGCTCACTATCAAAATCTCCTTCTGACAGATGTCACGCCCCCAGAGGCACATGCTTACTCGAGAATCGGGCAGCATCTCCCCTGTATGGTGGACAAGTTGGGACATATACTACATCATCTCCTCAATATAGCTTAGCCACATGCGGCTAGCTTCACAACAATAAGAAAACCATGCAGTTTATAATAATTTGATGGCTCAACCATCATAAACAAAAAGAAAACTCCAAAATAAAGATATCTCCAATACGAGAATATCAGACCAATAAAAATCATATCCAGTCTATGAAGTAAATGCAAAAACAATGAAATTTCAGAAATAAGTACTACGGTAGTCAAACTAAATACGAAAACAAACTCAACACTGGGGATTAGCAACTGGATCCTCTCCTGGCTCCAAGAAGTGCAACTACCTGCTATCTGAAACAAAAAGAGAAAGCAGGGGTGGTGAGTCCAGGCCAACTCAACGGATATAAGAATAAACAATTGCATGGCATGATCAAGCTAGGTACAGTCTATAAGAAATATAAGAATACCTAAACATGTACCTAAACATGTATAACATATCAACACAACATGGCACAAAGCAAAACGACAACTAAGCATATAGAAAAATCTCATGATATCACAATATCAAAACATACATGCATGTCAACCAAATGCAGCAAACACAACTCATATAAATGCTGGGGAGCCAACTGCTCCAAACCCCTGAATAAATGGGGAGCTATCAACAGCTCTAATGCTGGGGAGCCAACTGCTCCAAACCCCGGAATAAAGGGGGAGCTATCAACAGCTCTAATATCCCTCTAAAACAACGGTGTGCCGGTAGAAACAACAAGTATCAGAAAACCAACTAAGAACCAACCAGAAGCCAACGATCATGCAACTAGGTACGATATTTCTAATGTCAAATAAACCTTATTGTGTTTAATCAAACTCTAAGTACTCGCGTACAAGCGGAGACTATACAGATACAAAACAAACAGAACAGAAATTCAACAGGAGACTGTACGGATACAAAATTTTTGAATACTCGATGATCAACAAAGAAAGTATCAACAACGGCATAAAATAACAACAACAAGATCAAGGTCAAGCAGACCTATAAAGACATAATAAGTCATGCATTAAGATAAACGAACTACACGAGTATAAAGGAGAAGTACTCGCCTCGTAAATGACATACTTATCAGAGAAAAACCCCTCACGATAAACCGAATGAGTCTGAATCAAGATCCTGTATAAATGAGGAAGTTTAGTTATTTATTCAATTAAATAAGCAACTAAACTAACCACTAAACTTACAGTCTCCTGTTGAAATTGAATGGATGAGTTGCGCGATGAAGAGGACTCGAAAGAGGGCTCGCTGGGAGGAAACGATTTCCGTGTGGAGAGGAACCGCAAGGCTATGACGTCGGGCAAAAACTGAGAGGGCGAGGTATCGTGTGATGAGGAAAGGAAAGATAGGGTTATATGTTTAGGCAAGTTTTCAAAAAGACCCCCCTAAGTTTGGGTTATTAAACTTCTACCCTAAATTTTAAATTTTTATGCCTTTTTTTGCCCTCTAAACTTTTGATACTTAATAGTAGAGAAGCCTTTATAGACTTTATAGCACAAGACAGAAGTTAAAAAAATTACTAGAAATTCGATTACAGTCAATTGATTAATTTGGAACTAAGCTCTGGGGGGCCGATTTATAGCCCATGTTAACTCTATCTGAATGCTGACGTGGCATCATAGAGGCGCCTGAGTGCTTGAGGGCGCCTAACACATGACTTGAGTGTTATTCGAAGTACAACGTTCGCAAACGACTAGCTGGTAGATAGGAATTAGCTCTCGGGAGCCTGTAGGCACAGGGGCGACCGAGTGCTTGGGCGCTCGTATGCATAGGGGCACCTGAGACCCCGGGCACCCCTATGTTTAGGGCACCCGAGTAACTTTTGGTCAGCAACTTGCTGACCAGTCTCCAGCAGGTCTTCTTGGGTGATTTCTGGCCAACCAGAGTTAGGCTTACCCGAACCTGACTCCAACCTTTCACCTTTCGAGCGTCGTTCTGACTTCTCGTCCCTCGGACGTCGCGCACGTCCTTCTCGCTCCACTGGTATACTCTTTCGTAGCTTCTGCGTCCCTCAGATGCACAGAATCTATCAGCTCACTTCCCCGTGCAATCCTTCTAGTCCACTGTGTCTTACGCTCGACTCCTTCGCTCCTAAGCTACTGCACACTTAGACAGAGGGATCAAAACCTAGTCTAACTTGGTTGATCACATCAAAATCAACCGGAGCACCAACAACGAATCCTAGAACAAAAATTTTAGATTTATGAGAAAAATATTATGGGAAAAAACTTAAGAAAAATAAATAAAAGAAAAGAAAAAAATTAATATAAATAAAATTAAAAATATTTTTTAACAAAATAAAAATGAGACAAGGATGAAAATGAATATAAATAAAATTAATATTTTATAATTTATTTAAAGAATAAATTATTGACTAATAAATATTTTAAATTAATTAAATGAAGTTAAATTTGACATGTACCAAATTAATTTAAATTAAGTAAATTGTATGCTTTAATTTTTGTTGTTTTTTAAAAATATTGATCAATTTTAACTTCGATAAGTTATTTACTAAATTTATTTATTGATAATTAATTCTTTTCTATATTAATAGAATGATCATATATATGATGAAAAATTCTCGTGGAATAATTGCTTATATTATGAAAATACTGAAAGACATCGTGTCTCTGGTGGTTAAGATCAAGGCCCGGGAAGTGTTGACGTAGGTGTCGATTTGAAAACTACTATTAGAAATTAGAGCAATATAAACTATTAGTTGCAATGTTTTGACACAAAACTACTGCTTAAATTATCCAATATTAGCATTTTCAAAATTATTTCTAATAGTTGTAACAATAATAGCGGATTAAGTAGCAGTTTATACAAATCAGCACGTGTAGTTTAAAAATCAATTGTACATCATTAGAGCAATAAAAGCGGTTTGTAGTAGCACTTTATACAAACTTTTATATAAACGATTAACGAGGTTAGGTAACATCGAACCTCAGATGATCGATCGGCCCTACGAAACTTTTCCACCAGTCGCTAGGGTAAATCGGGAAGTACTCGCAGTAAGCGATCCAGAAGCTTAGCATCACAAGCTTCAGTAGTTTTTATATTGCTTCTAATAGTTATATCATGAAGAGTAGTTTATAGCAATAATTTTTTTAAATCGATACTAAAGTCATTCAACAAGAGCGATTTCAAAATTATTCTTATAGGTCAGATAATAAAAATGGTTTATTTCAAACTGATTCAATTGATCAATTTTCAAGGATGGTGTTAAAATCACTCCTAAATAACCGCTCTTATATTGTTTTTTTTAGTGATATGATCATTGCTCATCCCCCAATGATGGTCCAATATCAAACAAATAAGTGAATGAGTAATAGAGGATATTTGTCAATGTAACGGCGAGAATGTAATTACGTCGGCATCCAACTTATAGGAATCATCTTATGAGGTAACTTGTTACATAAAAACTAAATTATCGATTATTAATTTAACAGAAATAGGATGAAATGAATGCTAAATTTTAATATAAAATTTAAGCTCGATGCTATAAGATAAAAGTTATTATTATTATTTATTCCGGAAGGAGTCGTCGGCGATGGCCAGTCACTGAGGCTCAGCCCCGGCGAGGATGACTACGTCGCTGAGGAACTTGGGGGTCCTGTGAAAGTAACACAAGCGTTAGAGGGACACGCCGGTAGGGGTCTGGCGGAGTCCACTCCGACGCTCAAGTTAGGAGGTTGTTTGATTGGTGGTGAGAAAGAAAGATAGTAGACAAAGACAAGAGATCGTAACCCCCTTACCGGAGGGGTTGAACTACCTTTTATACTGGTGTCGGAAGACTGATCGTGCCCCCTTTAGCAGCGCCACGTTGCCGATATTCAGGTCACACCCCCTACCTTCAGGGGTAAAGAGATATCCTTTGAAACAGTCCGTGACATTATCCTTCTATTTGAGGCACTCGGAGCTCCCAAGGTCAGCTGCTGCGAGGACTCCACCCCCTGAGGTGAGCTCGGGGGTCTTCAGGTGCGATATCTCCCGAAGTACTCTTGGGGTCTTACCTTCCCGAGCACACCCCCGAATGGGGGGGGGCCCGAGGGGAGAGGTTAAGTCATGTCCCTGGCTTTTTCATCCCCCGTGTCGGGCACGAGCTATCCAGCCCCATCACAAGTCCCTCCCTTCAAGTCTGATTGAAGGAAATGTGACTGACTGATTGGACTAGTGCCGGGATGAAGAAGCTGCATTCGCCTAAGCTTTTTTGCTTTAAGCACAAAAACCTTTCTGGATCGTATCTCTTACATCCAGAGTTCCCAGGAATCTCCCTTTTAGTGTTTTCCCCAAAAAAAGGCTTTTCTGCTTCCCGAAAGTTTATAATGATGCCTCTTTCCCCGGGATTAAGGGTGCATGGTCTCCTTTCTGGAGGGTGGGAGGATGTTTCACGCGAGTGCCACAATGCCACGTATTATAACGGCTACCTTCCCTAGTCCCCCTGGTCGTGTGCAGGTATAGCTAGCTCGCGATGATCGGATGTCTGGGCTAAGTGGTTACTGGCTTTCCACGCGTCCCCTCCCCATTGTGCCTAGGCGGATGCCGTCCTAGATATAAGAGGAGAAAGAGCAGACACTGGCCTCCATTTCTGGTTCGGCGATTGGGTGTGCTTCGGCGTTCTCTCCTGTATAGCTTCTTCTGTGTGTGAGTAACTCTTCTTCTTCTTCTTCTTCTCTGTCAGGGGTCATGGAGGGTTATCGAGTGGAATGGTACGAATCCGCCTCTTTGAGGGTGAAGCCAGAGGCCCTGCAAGCAGCCATAAAGGCTCATGGGGTCCTGACCGAGATGGCGATTGTCATCCCTAACGTGGACCAGAAACCCGTGGAGCCACCAGCAGGCATGCTGACCTTCTTCTTAGGGCAGATGGAGCTAGAGCTTCGTTTTCCTATCCCCCCTTCTTCACGAACATAGCTTCCTACTTTAACATTCCCTTGCATCAGATGGCTCCTAATGCCTTCGCTCAGATTGGGGGGGAGGGGGGGGGGGGATATATCATCTTCAAGCTTTTCGGTCTCCCTCTGACTCCTCATCTTTTCCATTCCTTTTTCCTCCCGATAGGATCGAGAGGGGTTTTTAGCTTCGCGGCTGATAAGCACCATTTTATTGATTATTTTAATTGCTAAAATCCATGTTTGACCCATGTTTTCATTGCTTAATTATGATTTTACCTAGGTTTTGGAACTTTATTTTATTTTGGACTTAATTGTAAAATTACATAATTTTTGGATTATTTGGCCACTAATTTTCTGATATATTTTTGTAGGCATGAAAGGATCCTGGACCTAGGGCATACTGGGTCAAACCTGAGTCGGATGTGAACCGGATCGAATTATCAAGCCTACGATTAATCCGGGCCGTCCGATTCAAGAGCGGCTAGATCTGAGCCATCCGGGACGATCTGAAGCAATCCGAGCTAGGGTTAGGGTTGATCAAGCTCTATGATCAAGATCTGAAGGTTTCATCCCAATCAGAGCTAAATCAACCGTTGGATCAAGCAAGGAGGGCTCTAGAGCGTCCATTCACAGATAGAGTTGATCTGGACCATCCGTTGCACATCTGGAGGATCCGAGCTACCACAAGGTAGATCCTGACCCCAGATCATCATCATAAAAGTTTGGCTCCAATCAGACCAAGATCTACCGTTGGATCTCCTCCGATCAATCTGAGCCGTCCATGGGTTATTACTTAAGGAAAAATCCCAGCCTCTTCTCCTCGTCGCGTCTTCAGAGTTCTTCGCCGCAGTTTTCGTTTTTCTTCAGTTTTCTTCATTTCTGCTCAGTTTTGTATCAAAGAACATATGATATCAAGTGAAATAGATACTCAACATGAAATTTTCACTCAACAACCCTTGTAATTCACTCTTGATACACTTCCTTTACAAGTTGGCACACTTCCTCATTTGTTTTTTTTTCTTTTTCTCTCAGATTCCGGCTTCCATAATATAACTTCAGATCTTGCAAAACTTCTGATTTCTCCAACAATTAACATCAAGAGTGCTTGTATCAAATGATAGTGGAACCCTTAAATGTTCCACTCAAAAATTCAAATCAGCCCATTAAATTTCAGCCCCTTGCCTTCACTGATTTCGGAAATGCCTTCACTGCACTTTGTTTCAGATTTTTTTCAGCTTGGTTCGGCTCCAATTCAGCTTGTTTTTAGATGGTCTTCAGATTCCAGCACTCAGAAAACTCAGATTCAGCATTACAAGCTCAGATTCAACACACCTTTAGCTTCTTTTCAGCCTTTGTTCAGACCTTATACAGCTGCAATTTTTTTCTAGCAAAGTGTGCTCTGATTCCTACAGTAAAGGACAGCTGCAATCATCTTCTAACATGGTGGCCGAACAGCTCTATCAGCTGCAAATTAAGCAGCCTTGCAAGTGGAGGTCTTGTGTGCACAGATTTTTTTCCTTTGCAGATTTGTTTCTTCTTCAGCTTGAATGCAGAGATTTGTCCTTCAAGTCAGCTGCTGGCTTCTGATTTTGGTTGCAGATCAGCTGCCCTTGCAATGCAGTTTGTATTGTTTCAGCAGCTACAAGTCAGCACTCGGCAATTTACAAGCTTTCCCTTGCTGCAGTTCATTGTTTTCAGCTTCTTTTCAGCTTTGCTCAGCTCTTTTAAATTTTGTACAGCTGCTTTTCAGGCTTCTCTTCAACTTTTGATCAGCAGTGGTTATTGTCGATACAATCTGATACAGATTTCAACAGCAATACTTGCAAATCTCTTTAATTCTGATGATTTCAGTAGGTCAGATTTCAGCCTCCATATTGATATGATAAACCATTTCTGCACTTAACTTGGCACAGGTTTTTGTAATGGCACAACCATTTTTTTTTTTCATTGCCTTTCCACTCGGATCTTCAAAATATGATAAGGAGGCTAGATCTCCAATTGCTTCCATCTCTCTTGATCATTCTTGGCACCAAACTCACTCACTTGGCACATGAAATTTTTTTTTTTTCGAAATGAAATGCCTCTTTGATACCAAATCTTTCCAAAACGCTAGTCACTCCCCCACACTTAAATCTTTGTCCGTCTCGGGCAAAATAGCATCAAGAAAACATCCCAAGCAACAAATCCATAGAAAAATTTGGGTTAGAAGTAGGAATAAGGAAAGACAATTCAAGAAGAGTGTGTATCAAGTATGCTCAGTTTTGTATCAAAGAACATATGATATCAAGTGAAATAGATACTCAACATGAAATTTTCACTCAACAACCCTTGTAACTCACTCTTGATACACTTCCTTTACAAGTTGGCACACTTCCTCATTTGTTTTTTTTTCTTTTTCTCTCAGATTCCGGCTTCCATAATATAACTTCAGATCTTGCAAAACTTCTGATTTCTCCAAGAATTAACATCAAGAGTGCTTGTATCAAATGATAGTGGAACCCTTAAGTGTTCCACTCAAAAATTCAAATCAGCCCATTAAATTTCAGCCCCTTGCCTTCACTGATTTCGGAAATGCCTTCACTGCACTTTGTTTCAGATTTTTTTCAGCTTGGTTCGGCTCCAATTCAGCTTGTTTTTAGATGGTCTTCAGATTCTAGCACTCAGAAAACTCAGATTCAGCATTACAAGCTCAGATTCAACACTCCTTTAGCTTCTTTTCAGCCTTTGTTCAGACCTTATACAGCTGTAATTTTTTTCTAGCAAAGTGTGCTCTGATTCCTACAGTAAAGGACAGCTGCAATCATCTTCTAACATGGTGGCCGAACAGCTCTATCAGCTGCAAATTAAGCAGCCTTGCAAGTGGAGGTCTTGTGTGCACAGATTTTTTTCTGCATTGATCCCATGTTGTCTGATTTTTGCTCAAATTCTGCACAGATTCTCTACCTTGATCAGATCTGGTCAGCTTACAATTTAGAATCACAAATCTGGCATCAAATGATAGTGGAGAATGCTCTTCTTCCTTGGAAGTTACTGATCCATATCCATTTCCTACCCACAATAGCAGATTATTTTCTTTTCTCTTTTTGGCACAACTTCTTTTCTCTATTTTTTTTTCTGTGCCATTTGTAAATTCTTAACCGAATTCAACTTGAGGTTAAACCTCCTTGGATCTTCAAATGATAAACAAGATTCTTCAATTGTTTTCAATCTTTGACCACTTCTTCTTGCTCAATTTTTGATTTTTGACACCAAACTCAAATCAACTTGGCAAAAAAAAAATTTTTGAAATGGCATCCGTGATAAAAATTTCTTCCCAATCACTAATCACTCCCCCACACTTAAATCTTTGTCCGTCTCGGGCAAAATAGTATCAAGAAAACATCCCAAGCAAACAAATCCATAGAAAAATTGGGGTTAAGATTAGGAATAAGGAAAGACAAATAGAGTAGACATGATTTTTGCCAAAATTGATATAGAAAGGTAAACAAGGTGATTAGTCTCTATATATGTGATCCAATCATTGAAATATGATTTTGAAAGAACCTAAGCAAGTTCTAGAATACAATAACATATGTGTCATAAATATAAGGCTAATTCTCACTAGGTAAAAATAATTCATCTCAAATCCTCAATTAAGAATCTAAAGCAAAATCGTACTCAAGCATCCAAGATTTCATCCATGAACTCAAATCCTAAGTTTTAACAACCAAATTTAATTTATTTTCAAAAGGCTCTAAAATGACAATGAGATAGCCTAGAGGGATACATTTATTTACACTCATGCAAGAAAAAGTGCTAAAAGAAAAAACATGGTATTTACAATGTCTATTTATTCAATTTACTCTAGAAAACATAAAAGTGAGAAATGCGATAAAAGAAAATTCAAGAAAGAAAAAATCTCCCCTTTATTTCTGGTGGACAGAGCCTATCCAGAAGTAGCCTCCATCGTGGTAATGGAGGAGTCTGGGTGGTTGGGAGAACTCGGACTCCCCCACACTTAAACTTCACAAAAAATATCTCTGGTGGCCTAAGGCGATTCAGGTTCAAAATCCACTGAAGGAATGGAGTTCTTCGAATTAAAGCAAAATCATCTCCTCCTTCTTTATGCCTTTCAGAAGTCCTTCCAGGCGGCTGAAGTCTGTTCAGTTGGAGCACCCACTCCTGGAGTCTTCTGGACCCTGGAGGTTCTACAGAAGTAGATGTATCCGTGCTCTCCTCCTAGTCAAGTAATTGCTCCACTTCAGGTTCAGGTTCTGGTGGACACTCAATTAAAACAGGTGATCCTTGGGTTCTTGCTTCCACCATGCAAGTCCCTACACTTTCTGGTAATTGTGGTGGTCCCTGGGGCTTAGTGCAATCCCCTACACCTATGGAATCATCTTCCTCAACCCTTCCTGTATCAACCAAATTAGAAAAATTAGGACCTTCAATAATACTATAATCACAAAATAAAAGATGAGAATGATCCTGTGAAATAGGAATGGGTGATTCTTGGGGCTCTGTGCAATCCCCTGCACCTATAGAATCATCTGATTGTTCTAATCTTTGAGCTTGTATTTGATTCCATTGATCAACCAATTTTGCAAGGCGTCCTTCGATGTCTTGTTGTTGTTGTTGAAAATTTTGCTGTTGTCGTTGGATTTGTTGACACATCTCCATCATCCTTTGGTGTAGAGCCTCATCCCAATCTGGATCATCAAAACCTCCTTGGTTAGTGTGGAACCCCTGTTGGTCTTGAAATGGAAAATAGGGCTGCTGAAGTCCAGGAGGAGGCTGTGCATGCTGAAATGGAAACTGTTGGGGCTGCTCAAATGGATGAAATGACTGATTAAATTGCTGAATATTTGGTTCACAAGTTGGTGGAGATGGCTGAAAACTGTAGCCCTGAAAATCTTGTATCTGAGGTTGAATTTGTGGTGGTGAACACTCAAATTGATGTGGGGGCTGTTGGTACTGATTTTGGTGCTGAATTTGTTGAGGATATGGCTGGAAATTGCTTTGGAAATTTGATGGACCTTGCTGAAAACTATTCCCCGGAAAACCTTGATTTGGACCTTGCTGAAAACTGTGATAGGGCTGCTGAAAACTCTGAAACTGCTGCCCTTGCTGATAGTTCCCCTGAAAACCTTGATTTTGGTTAAATGTTGACTGTTGATGCTGAAAACCTTGCTGAAAAGGCTGAGACACCTGCTAGAAATTTTGATAGCTTCCCTGAACTTGCTGATTTTGGTGGTATTGAGGCTGAAAATTTTGATATTGCTGTTGGAATTGTAGCTGCCCATTCAGTGGTGGTAAACACTGAAGTTGCATGGGCTGGAAATCCTGGGTATGTAGCTGAAAATTCTGATCGCATGACTGTGAATATTGAAAAGGTTGTTGAAAATTTTCATAGGAATGTTGGAAATCTTGATTTGGTTGCTGATTTTGTTGGAATTGTTGACACGACTGTTAGTAAGTAGATGGAAACATTCTGAACTGGCAGTCCTATCACACAACAAACAAGAAAAATGGCAGCAACCGTATACAAAAATAAAACAAAATAAAACAGAACCCAATGATATGTCTAAAAGCATACAAGCAAAAATCAAACAAATCAACTAGTTGCTTCCCCGGCAACGACGCCAAAAATTTGACGGGCCCAAATTATACTAATTAAAGTTGTCATGAAAGTGTGGGCTCATCAGATTTAAAATTTGAATGAATAACTGGAAACCCTTTTTACAATCAAAATCTGAAAATGTAATATAGGGGCCACAGGTCGTATTTTTCTCGGGGTTAGTTGACGTTATTCGATTCGCGCTTGTACTTAGGTGTCGTTTGCGAATGTTGGGTTTCGAATGAAATATGGTTTGGGTTTCAATTTAGAATGAAAACACAATGAGAATGAAGGAAAATTCAACCATGGAACTTAACAAGTGATAGCAAGTTATCATTCAACCAATGGACCACTTGATCACATAAAGCACTTAACCAATTTTTTTCCGTAAACGAATCTGATTTCAAATTCAGCAACTAATGCTAAGCAATGAAACAACACAGCAGTGGAGACAACTTCCAGAAATCAAACAACCTTAACACAATAATAGCATATGAAATTCAGTCTTTAAACAAGCTATTCAACTCAAACTAGCTATAGTTTTTGCAAGCCAACCAATGCCCAGAAAATTCAGAAATACTGAGGGGTGATATCAATTGATTTCAAAACTATTCTACACCCAAAAGATAAGTCAAAACTTGATGCAAAACTTCACCCAAAACAGCTAGGCACGCAAGGGCCAATCCTTGTGCCAAAACTGAATTTTTGTGCCAAGTTAATACTAACATTTTCGAAATACAATGACAGCAAAAAGACTGAATTCAAGCTCAAAAGTACCCTAGAAATTTCATTCAACTTGGCACAACCGAATGCCAAAATTCCACTTGAATCTTTGTGAAGAATTTGATGTAAACTTGCTACCCAAATGGATGAAGCTCATGTGCCAAATCTGATGTGGATTGCTTAACATATAAACTACCAACCCAGAATTTGAAGCTAATCAATTTAAACATGGAAAGTACAGCCATGAATGCAGTGATATACAGGGATAATTGAAGACATTAAGACCCCAACAGATTAATCAAACAAATGTTGAAGAACTTGATACACCAATTCTGCAGAAAACTGCAGAAAATTCAGAGATAGCAAATAAGTATGCAGCTACACATTTGATGCCAATTCATGCAAGACAATTGAACTAGAATGCTACCATCCAAGGTTCGGCTAAGATTCAAAAGAAACAGGCATCACTTGATACAGAATTTGGTCTGGAAATCAGAAACTCTCAGCCTTGGCAGCTGACAATTTCAGAAATGAAAAGCTGAATTCAGAAATGGAAATCAGGTTACCTAATTGAAGTTGGTACGCAATGTCTGATGGGCAAAGCTAAAAACGAGTGCTAATTAGCTAGACTAAACTGCAAGATAAACTCATAAGGTAAAACTAAAGCGAGCTTGGAACTAAATTCAGGAATTCAATGGAAAGGGACTGATCTGATACGCAAGCTAACAATCTGATATGCAAACATTAAACACAGAAATAAACTGAAATTAAATGCAATCTATCACTACACAGATTCCTAACTCACTGAACTGGAAGATTAAAATCCTAATTAAGCTAAACAATTCAGAACTGCAAACTTAAACAGCTGATATGAAACTACAAAAACAGAACAAGTGCAGTAATGGAGTTTAAGCTACAAAACATGGAAATTAAGAAACTAAGCTACTCCTCAACCATTCTTCAACTCAAGAGCTCCTTGGTCGTCAATCAAGGGAGAACCTCGGACCCGCAAGCTCCGCAAATTAGTGAAGATACGTCTCTGCTACTGAAACAGACCAAAACCTGCTCAAACTGAAATCAGCTTCCGAATTCTTTAATATCACTGTTGTGGCTTGCAAAATGGATTTGGGAGTGACCGAAACCTTCCAGGGAACCCCTCTGGTCAGCTCGGATGCGGTGGAAATGGAATGCAGCTGAGTTCGTCGAAGTCGGATAGCAGACTGCCGAAACCTCGCGCAACCTTGCTATTGAGCAGAAATCGATTCTGAAACCTCGCTGAGATTCTCTTCACTAGCCTAGCCCTTGCTTTGATGATGGATTGAAGGGTCGCGTCTCCGCCGTAGTCTTTCTTCTTCGTTCAGCTGTTCTTCATTTCTTAGCTTGTTTCTTCATCAAAGGAGGCGCGATCCTTCAATCCATCATCAAAGCAAGGGCTAGGCTAGTGAAGAGAATCTCAGCGAGGTTTCAGAATCGATTTCTGCTCAATAGCAAGGTTGCGCGAGGTTTCGGCAGTCTGCTATCCGACTTCGACGAACTCAGCTGCATTCCATTTCCACCGCATCCGAGCTGACCAGAGGGGTTCCCTGGAAGGTTTCGGTCACTCCCAAATCCATTTTGCAAGCCACAACAGTGATATTAAAGAATTCGGAAGCTGATTTCAGTTTGAGCAGGTTTTGGTCTGTTTCAGTAGCAGAGACGTATCTTCACTAATTTGCGGAGCTTGCGGGTCCGAGGTTCTCCCTTGATTGACGACCAAGGAGCTCTTGAGTTGAAGAATGGTTGAGGAGTAGCTTAGTTTCTTAATTTCTATGTTTTGTAGCTTAAACTCCATTACTGCACTTGTTCTGTTTTTGTAGTTTCATATCAGCTGTTTAAGTTTGCAGTTCTGAATTGTTTAGCTTAATTAGGATTTTAATCTTCCAGTTCAGTGAGTTAGGAATCTATGTAGTGATAGATTGCATTTAATTTCAGTTTATTTCTGTGTTTAATGTTTGCGTATCAGCGGCCCGTCCGAGCCATAGGATTCTAGGAGGTTTTCCTTCTTCGCACAAGGGGTGGAAGGAGAAATTCTTCTTCATTCATCTATCGTCACTGCCCTTCAACCCTCTATGTTGGAAAGTGGATTTGCTGACTCCCCCCCCCCCCCTCTTAGAGGGATTTCTTCATAGCCCTGCGTATCATCATGCTAGAGAGGTACTTTCGGACATGGAGTTCAGTGGCCCGGGGCTAGTACAGAGCGAAGAGCTTATGTACCGGGCGGGCCTTAGCCCTAAAGTAACGCAGATCCGCCCCAACCTAGGTATGCCCGTCTCTTTCTTCCATGCACATTGGTTCCGACCGATGCTTTTTCTAATTGGCTTCTGCAGAGGAAGTCATGTATGCCAAGGCGATGAGTCAGCTCATCAAGTGGGAGGAGGCCAACAAGGAGGCCCTGAATACTCCTCCGATTGTTTATGACACTCCTTGTGTCCCCGCTGAGTCCACCGAGGGGCCCGCTGTCTCGCCTCATGGGGTCGCTCCCTCCGAGGGGGTCGATGTTACTGTTACATCCCCATCGGCTGAAAAGCAAGCGCCCCCAGCCCCGCCGGCTGCGCCAGTAATGGATTCCCCCTCCGGGGGTGGCTCCTCCTCAGGCACGAGCAACCCTGACAGGGGGGGACAAAAATTCTACTTCCTCCGTTACCCCGATGGTTATCCGGCCCTTCGGTCGGCAGAAGTGGCGGCTCCCCAAGGGCTTGGGCCCTTCCTGGAAAAAGCGATGCCCCATCCACTCTTCTCCTCTGCCCTCGGTGCCTGAGGAAACGGCTATGCCTACCGAGGTAGCCTCGCCTGCATCAGCCTCGCCCGTTTCCATTTCCGAGGTGGCCACCCTGGTGTCCCCTCCCTGCTCCGTCGATCTAGCTATCCCTCCGACGGGTAAGGAGGCGTCGCGTATTCAATTCCGTATGAAACTATATCGACTAAGGGAGAGATTGGATACAACGTTGGAGGCCTCCTTGCAGTCTTCCTCCACAATGCAATTGAAGGAGACTCCGACTGAGAGGGCTTTGCCGGAGGGGATTTCCAGTCCTGAAGGGATGGACTCCGATTCCCCCGGCGCGCCTACTGAAGCTCCTGCCGTTTAGCAACCTCCCGTTCGCCCGCTCTCTCCGGCGATCGAAGAGCGGGGCGACGTACTCCGCCCTCCAGCCGAGGTAGTCGTGCGAGCCTCTGCTGGGCCTGTTAGTAGGAGCCCTAGAGCCAATTATGTGATGATTGACTAGGGACATTTTGTATCATATTCTATCATTAATAAAGGCATGTATGGTTATTATACTTACTTTGTATTTGTGCCAAATAACTAAGTATAATAATGCTCTTAGATAGTAGGTTCTTATCTACATTATATCGATTGGTTGAATTGATAGTGAGATGATGTAGAGAACACTACTCTAAATCATTCCTAGTCAAGTATTAATATTCAAGGACAATATTAATGCATGGAGGCTAGCATGTAGGTCAACTGATGACTTGAGCTCACAAGTCATGGATATGTGATATCAAGTTGACACATGGGTATACATTGGAAAATGTGTACTGAATTG
This sequence comes from Boesenbergia rotunda, assembly GCA_024364735.1. NCBI lineage: Eukaryota > Viridiplantae > Streptophyta > Magnoliopsida > Zingiberales > Zingiberaceae > Boesenbergia > Boesenbergia rotunda. The sequence goes on along the minus strand of JAGFNQ010003819.1, from coordinate 958,664 downwards.
ACCCGTCATGAGAAAGTATCATAGATTGTCATATGAGTGTCATAAACTTTCTCATGTGACTATTAGTATGAATAGTTCTTAGACCTGAAGTCACTACAGTTCCCTACATAAGGAGTTATGTACTTTGATATCGTCAAACGTCACCCGTAACATGGTGGACTATAAAGGCGATCACTGGGTATGTAATGAATTATGCGGAGGAATGTAAGTGATATAGATGGGATCTATCCCTCCCATATGACAGGAGTGATATTTGTGGGCCCCTTGATCGAGTAGGACTACTAAAACGCATGGACATGCTCAAATGAGTCAATATGAGATATTGAGCTCATTTGTTTGAGTGAGTCTACTCGGGGATCAAGAAACACAAGATTTGTAGGATCGATTGTGTTTGCTAGAGGGGGGTGAATAGCGTTTCTCGGATCTTTCTTGTACCTGCGTTGTTAGTTGCACAGCGGAAAAAATAACAAAGAAAACAAACAACGCTAACAAAGAGAATTTACTTGGTATCCACCCTGCCCGAGTGACTAATCCAAGAATCCGTCGGTGGATCACTCCCCGGATAACCTCCGGCTAGCTCTCGTTGCTCCTTGTGGGTGGAGAAACCTCACCACATCACCTAGAGAACCTCTGAGCACAAAGACTACTGTTTGACCCTTAACCAAGACCAAATTCGTCAAGAATCTCAGCCACCACGAAGTCCTCTTTATATAGGACTCGGGCTAAAACCCTCACTACCAGTCGACTGCCCCTAGGGCAGTCGACTGGTGCCACTGAATTTGACCGTTGCACCCCAACATTCGAATTCTCAGCCAACTCACCAGCCACCTACCAGTCGACTGCCCCCAGGGCAGTCGACTGGTCCCAGGCCAGAACCCTTCTGTGAGTTTTATCAGTCGACTACCCCACTCACTCAGCTAGGGTTTTCCTTCCTGAGTACATTCCACTCCGCACTCGAACCCTAGGACTTTCCCGAGTACAATCACACAGCACTCATACCCTCACGACCCGACTGACTCCTCCTCCGCAGCCTCGACTGTTGCCTTCGCGCCCTCTTTATCTTCGGCTCCCGTCCCTCGGATGCACGCAAGCCTCTAGCTTGCCTCCATGCCATCCTTCACGCATGCCTTGATGTCCGCGCCCATCAGCTCATCGTCCCTGCTCTCCAAGGTCCCTCAGGTGTACACAAGCCTCCAGCTTGTCTCCATGCCACCCTTCACCTTACCGAGGTCGTCCAGTCAAGTCCATATGTGTAACCTGTACAACCTGCACACTCAACATACACATATAAGAACACAAGGGAAACCTAACTTAAACCCTTTGCTCAAACATCAAAACACTTGGTTACTCCGGACCACAGATTGCCTCAACAATCTCCCCCTTTATGATGTTTGACAATACGTTTAAGTTAGGGAAAGCAAAATAGTAGTCAATAGCAAAACCAAATGCATATGCAATGCATACATGGATCCTATCCCAAGGCATCCTACACCTAACCCTCCGATTAGGAATTTTCCGAAACGGGTTTTTTAAAACCTATCCCAAGGTTCCCCACACCTAACTCTCCGAGTTAGGACTTTTTCACACATAACCCTCCATGTTAGGATTTTTCCATACCTAACCCTCAAAGTTAGGATTTTTCACCAAAAACGGACTTTTTAAAGCTTCTCCCAAGCTCACCCTTCATCGGACTTACAAAGGCTTTTTAAGAACCTCTCCCAGGTTTCCCTTACGCCAAGAATGGAGCAACCATGCTCCCCCTTAATCTTAGCTCTCCCTAAACCCAGGATTTCTAGCAAAGGAGTGTTTGGTTTCCCAACTTAAACCCAACACTTCTCTCCCTTTGCCTAACATCAAAAAGAACCCAACAATATCCCAATTATTGGTTCTTTTAATCCCTAATGACCATAAACAATGTGTACTAGCCCCCCATACACTTGTTTTGCATCATTTGGACACATACCCAGCTGCTGATACAAAATTCAGCCTTTACCAGTCGACTGCCCCCCAGGGCAGTCGACTGATACTCTGAAAATCAGAATTTCAACCTTTCTGACGAAATTCAAAAATGCGCCAGAAATTTCACAAATCTCCAAAAATTCCCAAATTTTGTCGAGACATTTGTGGTACCCATACCTACTTGGGAAAAATACATTCCAAAATGTATCTATCACCATTCCTAAGTTTAACACAAAACCCAAAACTAGCTAAAAAGTTCAATAGAACCTTGATCTAAAGTCCTAGTTTTGGTTTCCTCTTGATGTCTTTGCCCATGCCAACCCACATTACGTCGCTAGAATTGTTTTGCATGGCAATTACACATCAAAAACCAATTTTCATGCAATATGACCTCAATGTCATATTTCCATGCATGAAACTCAAAAACACCGTGCCAAAACCCAAGAATTGAGACTCAAGTCCGTCTCCAATTCTTTTGGCACACTCCATGGTCCATCTAGACCTCTAGGAGCAATCCTCCCAAGGTCCATTTACCATATATCCCAAAGACTTCTAGAGCTCCCCCTTGAGCCCTTAGCCCTAGCCACCTCCCTAGGTGAGTCAATCATCACTAGGCCACACCGGTGTACCTCCGATGACTCTTGGCCTACAAACTCAACCCTCTTAACCTTGGACCCTTTGTCCTTAGTTAAGACCTTTTTCTTCCCTTTAAATGGCATTCCCTTGCCATTTTTGAACTCCCCCTTCTTGCCGTAATCATATGCTACCTTAGCATATCTCTTTCCCTTGGCATGGGAGACCTTAGATCAGTATCCTAGACCCGATCTATCATTGGTGCGGTTTAGACCACCCAACACCATATCCAAACCCTTAGATCCAACCATAAATCTCTCTAGGGTTTTCTCTAACGTATCAAGTTTTTCCCTTAAAGCTTGATTTTCCCTTTCTAGGCTCCTAAACCTAGAGTCCACATGTCCACCTTGGACATTCCTAGACCTACCCTCCTTTCTAGGCACATCCTGTTGGTGCAAGTTGCATCAATGATGTTCCTCTTTAAGTGTTTTAATGTTTGACAATTCACTTAAGTCAGTGATATATTGAACAGACAAAGGGGAGTAAGAGAGAAGTAAACTAAGCTGAAGAAAAGTCCTAGTTGATCTAGACATCGAAACCCTAAGTCCCAGCGAAGGGCTGCTGGGCACCTAGTGAAGGGCTGCTAGGTATCATAACCCTAAGACCTAGCGAAGGGCTGCTAGGCACCTAGTGAAGGACTACTAGGCATAGAAGACCTAGCGAAGGGCTGCTAGGCACCTAGTGAAGGACTACTAGGCATAGAAGACCTAGCGAAGGGCTGCTAGGCACCTAGCGAAGGGCTGCTAGGCATAGAAGACCTAGCGACGGATTGCTAGGCACCAGGCAAAGGACCGCTTGGTAACAAAGACCTAGCGAAGGGCTGCTAGGCACCTGACGAAGGATTGCTAGGGAATGAAGACTTGGTCCAAGGGACTGAGAAACTTAGCTGAGCGATGACTAAGGACAGGAGTAGAGACGGGTTAGGGTTTGGGCGTCTCGAGGTCCAGAAGTATCGGAAGCTAAGCAAAAGTCCACCCGAAGGGCTGGGTGGCAATCATCTCCTGAAAGGAGTAGGTGAAGGGCGAGTTCTCGGGGATAGGAACTCGTGCCGGTTCGACCTAGGGTTTCGTGCAAATCCGAAGTCCGAACCAAGTCCTTAAGCTTAATATTATATGCATATATGCTTTGTGTTTGTATATCTTGCAGGTAACAAGAACCAGAGACAAAGCAAGCAGAAGAACTAGCCTTGCAGTATTAATATAGGGTTCCCCAGTGTTGGGGGCACCCCCAGTGTTGGGGGCGCCCTGATAAGCACCATTTTATTGATTATTTTAATTGCTAAAATCCATGTTTGACCCATGTTTTTATTGCTTAATTATGATTTTACCCTAGGTTTTGGAACTTTATCTTATTTTGGACTTAATTGCAAAAATTACACAATTTTTGGATTATTTGGCCACTAATTTTCTGATATATTTTTGTAGGCATGAAAGGATCCTGGACCTAGGGTATACTGGGTCAAACCTGAGTCGGATGTGAACCGGATCGAATTATCAAGCTTACGATTAATCCGGGCCATCCGATTCAAGGGCGGCTAAATCTGAGCCATCCGGGATGATCTGAAGCAATCCGAGCTAGGGTTAGGGTTGATCAAGCTCTATGATCAAGATCTGAAGGTTTCATCCCAATCAGAGCTAGATCAACCGTTGGATCAAGCAAGGAGGGCTCTAGAGCGTCCATTCACAGATAGAGTTGATCTGGACCATCCGTTGCACATCTGGAGGATCCGAGCTACCACAAGGCAGATCCTGACCCCAGATCATCGTCATAAAAGTTTGGCTCCAATCAGACCAAGATCTACCGTTGGATCTCCTCCGATCAATCTGGGCCATCCGTTGATAACTATTTAATCAGAAATGTGCCTAGCTCTTCCCTTGTCGCGTCTTCGCCGCAATTCTTCACTGTTCTTCGTTTGTTCATCGTTTTTCTTCAAATTTCTTCTCCAATTCGAGGCGCGACCACTCAATCTCTCCTTGGATCAAATTCTGAGTCTTTGGCGATCGTTCTTTGAAGAATTCAGTTCGAATTTGCGCCGGAACAGGGATTGCTTGAGGGTTTCGGCATTACCTCAGTCCGACCACTGTCTTCTCTTCCACACTCCATTTCAAAGCTTCCGAGCCATTTGTAGGGGTTCTCAGATGAGTTTAGAAGCTTCCCAAATCATCTTTGCAGCTCATTCAACTGAGAAAGAGTGAATCGGATCAAAATTTTCAACCAAGCGTAGATTGGAACAGAATCGCCTTTAGAAATGAATTTCCACTGATTTGCTGTGCCTAGGGGTTCGAAGCCGGCTCTTGATTGACAACCAAGAAGTTCTTGAGCTTAGGGAAGATTGAGGAGTAGCTTAGATCCTTAATTTTCATGTTTTGTAGCTTAAATTTCATTTCGGCACTGTTCTGTTTCTGCATTTTCGTATCAGCAGTTTAATTCCAAGTTTCTGACTTGTTTAGCTTAATTAGGTTTTACATCTTCAAGTCAATTAGTTTATGAGTTCGTTAGGTGACAACTCAATTCAATTTCAATTAGTTTACATTTCCTTTCTTGCGTGCCAATTGGTATTGCTTGCGTATCAGTGAATTTCAGCAATTTCAGTTCTGAATGTAGTTTAGTGAATCCGATCTGTCCGAACTATTTCTGCAGTTAACTAGTTTCAATTCAGCAAGTATTAGTAGCTAGGTAGTTTGTTAGTGAGTTATGGCAATTGGTTTAGTGTGTTTTGCATAGTTTAATTCTGCAAATTTAGTTTAGCTGCTGCGTATCAAACTCTTGTTCTGTTTTCTGCAACTTTCCATTCAGTATCGAATTTTCAGTTTAATCCCAGTTAAATTTATGTTTAGTTTGTTCCCTGCAATTGAAGATAGCATTTAGTTTGTTAATGCATGAGATCTGAGTTTGTTTTCCAAGTTGATTTTATTTCTGCAGTTGCCATCAGCTTGTTAGAATCGAATCCAATTCTGTGATTCAGAATTTTAATTCTGAACAATAGGTTTCAAGCTGCCGAATTGTATCAAGTGAATGTAGATCTATCAAACCTTATCTGATCCCTAGTTTGGTACATTCAATTTCAGTTATTCCGTTTGGCTTCACATCAGATTGTTGGGAAATTCTGCATGGGCATCATTGAAACTCTGCATTTAGTGACTGATTTTGTTAATTCTGCACCAGCCTTTGATTTAGTTCCGTTTGGTACAAGTTTGCATCAGCCTTGCTTTAGTTCCGTTTGGTACAAGTTTGCATCAGCCTTGCTTTAGTTCTAGGTACATGATAGCGGGAAGTTAAGTGGTATCACATCTAGCATCTCTGAAATTTCCATCTTGATCAGTAGTTTTCAAGGATGAACTGTTGGAAGTAGTTTTTGGCACAAAAGTTTCAAATTTTGGCACAAAGGTTTCCCTTGCTTGCTAAGCTATTTTGGGGCACTGTTTTGTATCCGAAATTAACATGCTTCCTTGGTGTATGATTGTGTTTGAAATCAATTTCATATACATTTGATTTATCTCTGAATTGTAATCTAAATTTCGGCACATAAGCATCTCAATTTGCATATCTAGTTTATTTTATGGTTGCATTGTGTGTCTAGATTAAATTTCGGTTGAATGGTACTCCTTGGAGTTAAAAGCAATTTGTCGTGTACATGCACTTAAGTTCAGAATTACTCCTTGAATTCGGCTAAGTGCCTTGCTTGATTAAGTTGTTTAGTGGTTAAGCTCATCAATTGCCATTACTTGGTTTAAGGTTCATGAGTTGAGTTTATTTAATTTTCTTTGCATTTCCATTCCTATTTGCAACCCAAAACCCGAATATCTCTTTGAAACCCGAAAACACAAACGACACACAAATACAAGTGCGAATCAAACACAACATCAACTAGCCCCGAGAAAAATACGACCTGTGGCCCCTATATTACATTTTCATAATTTTGATTGTAAAAGGGTTTCCAGCTTTCATTTATAAATTCTAAATTTGAGGCCCACATTCGTGACACATAGTTTGGGCTCGTCACACCCCCAGTGTTGGGGGCGCCCCCAGTGATGGGGGCGCCCCCAGACAGAGCTAAGAGACCAGCCTTCGCTGCTGCGAGTCCGAAGCACAGGATAAGCGCTCAAGAGGGCGCCCGGGATGTTTGGGGCGCCCTGGTCAAAGAACTTATCACCTACGGTGAAGTCAGCGCAAGGATAAGGGTTGACCGAGTCTTCCGGGGCACCCCCAGCGTCCGGGGCGCCCCCAGGAGGCCTATATAAGGGGCTTCGACCCCTCTGCTTCAGACACGACTTCCATGAACTATTCCAAACATTCTGGCCGACGACAACGCGCCAGAAACGAGGCTCTATGACCAGGAGGCTCCAGGAGGAAGTGCGCGGCACTTCGGAGGTCCAAGATCGGTCGAGTTTCAGATCTTGCTTGTTCGGTTTGAGTTTACTATTACATACTTAATTTCACTTATATTTTGATTGTAAACTTGCACTGTAAGTCGGGTTTCTCCGCCTCCGGAAAGTCTGGGAAGGAGACCAATAGTGGACGGGCGTTCCCGTGCATAGGCCTTGGATGTACTGACCCTGGGGGTCGGGAACCAAGTAAAAATCCGCTGTGTACCTGTGTTCTATTTGTTCTTATTTTCCGCTGCACTAACGATCTGAGTAGTTTTACGAACGAAGTTCTCGCGAAGATTTTCACGGTCAATATTCACCCCCCCTCTATCGACGGCACCGGTCATACAATTGGTATCAGAGCCGAGCCGCTCTTCACCGGACTAACCGCCGACGGAGCAACAACGCCAGGAGTTGAGGGGGAGCCCAGGGGTGAATAAGGTATTTTTAGTTTAAAATGTCCAGTTTTAAATTGCATATTATTTGTTTTACGTGCAGGGAGAGAGGGCACTACAAAAATCAGTGCCCTACTCGTATGATTCGGTCTACATCACCGGCGGCATAGGGGGTACCAGCGCCAGAGGTCCGAAAAAACAAAGATCATGTACGATGCTTCAAATGCGAGAAGTACGGACACTACATAAACAAGTGTCCGGCGAAGGTACGTAAGATTTACGTTCCAAAAGTTTTACAATTTCCTGCACTGTCTTTAGATAATTTAGTTAATTTTTCTGATAAATTAAATTTACTGCATAGTAGATTAAATATCTTGCATGAAAAATTAGAAAATACGGATATGATTAAAATATCCAAAATTAACTATTTAATTATTAATACCAATTCAATAATTGCTAAAATTAATTCTGATATTAAATCTAAAATAAACTCCGATAATTCTACAGATAATAATACAGTTAATTCTAGTTCTAAATCTGAAATTAATCCCGAATTCGAATTCGAAGATCCTAAGGATAAATTCGAATTCAAATTTGAAAATCCTAAGGATAAATTTGAATTCAAATTTGAAAATCTTAAAGATAAATCTGAATTCAAAAATCTTAAGGATAATTCTAAATCTAAAAATTCTTTAGATAATTACAAATTCAAATTTGAAAATCCGTTGTACAAATCTGGATCTGAAAATGAAAATCTTAAAGATAATCCAGAAATTAATTCTAAGGATAATCTAGAGATTAATTCTGAATGTCTGGAAAATATTGAAGATATATCTGAGGATAACTTTGAGGATAATTCTGAAAATAAAAATCTCCTAGATAATAACTTAATCATAGATAATATTGAATATAAAACTTTAACTAGTGGCCCAATTTACTCCACCTACTGTAAGGATATTGAAAAATCAAATCTTAAAGAGGATATGGAACTATCTAAGATAAAGGCCATAATCAATAAAAATTACAAAAATTCAAATAAATCAAAATTATTAGAAAAACTTGAAAAGAAAGATAAAGATAAAGAAGAAATTTTCGAAATAATGAAAATGATGAATTTACACCCACAATTATTAATTAATCATGATAACCTTAAAAAAAACTTTAAATTAAATCTTAAATAATTCTAAATTAATTCAAATTAATAAATTAAATCTTAAATAATTTGAAATTAATTCAAATTAATAAATTAAATCTTAAAAAATTCTAAATTAATAAAAATTAATAAATTAAATCTTAAATAATTCAAATTAATTCAAATTAATTAATTAAATCTTAAATAATTCTAAATTAATTCAAATTAATTAATTAAATCTTAAATAATTCAAATTAATTCAAATTAATTCAAATTAATTAATTAAATCTTAAATAATTCAAATTAATTCAAAATTAATTAATTAAATCATAAATAATTGAAATTAATTCAAATTAATAAATTAAATCTTAAATAATTCAAATTAACTCAAATTAACTCAAATTAATTAATTAAATCTTAAATAATTCTCAAATAATTCAAATTAATTAATAAAATCTTAAATAATTTAAATTAAAATTAAAATCAATTAAATCATAATTAAATCTAAATTAAAATTCAAATTAAATCATAATTAAATCTAAATTAAATTCAAATTAAATGATAATTAAATCCAAATTAAATTCAAATTAATTTCAAATTAAATCTTAATTAATATCAATTTAAATCTTAACTAATTTCGAATTAAATCTTAATTAAATTCAAATTAAATCTTAATTAATTTCAAATTAAATTAAATTAAAATTAAAATTAAATTCAAATTCAAATTAAATTAATTCTAATTAATCCTAATTAATTCAATCCAGTTTTATTGAAACTTCTCAATTAATTCAATCAATTCTTAATTAACCTGAATTCAACTAAAATCTTAAATAACTTAAACTCAAACTAAAATAAAATTTTACCCAAACTATAATAATTAATATCAATAACATTAAATATGTCAAAGTGGGTTGACATATTCGCGGGTTCACTCGACATGTATCAAATCGGAAATTTGATACATCATTAGAAACTTAAATAAAATGTTTGGAATTGCTTGACTCATGCATAATTGTCATGCCATGCATTTGCTACCTCTTTTAAATATATGACATGTCATTCATATTTAAATTTTATGCATATATTAGAACGGCTATAGGAAAAAGAATAATTGAAACTTGATCAACCTGGTATTGGGTCGGTGAGATGATAGTACGTTAGGGAAGCCAACTCTAATAAGATCAAGTATACTTGGTCTCTTTAGAATGGTGAAACTAGCCGAAGCTACCGATCCAAGACCCAAACTAGTTAGACCAGAATTTTTCAACAAGTAATTTTGAAAATGAAATTTCATTAAAAGGCTTTGTCAAGGAAAGGGTTGATGATCCAATAAGGCTACGACCAAAGAAGGTCTAGTGCCTCACCAAGACCTGGAAGCTGATTTTTGAAATTCAAATTCAAGTTACTTCTTGCCAAATTCAAATCTAACACAAGCTTCAATTAAATCTTAGAGTTGATAATAAATTAAGAAAAATGATTCAAGCATCTCACAATACACTTATAAGGCAACCATGTTTGCTGTATTGATACATCTAAAATGGGTGAGATGTTAAGGACTAATGAATTAAAAAATATTTTTCAAAATTGTTAGAATATTTTCCTAAAAATATATTTTCAAAATAGTGTTTCAACATAATAATGTTTTTATGGAATTCATGCTTGTCTGATTGAATATATATATATTATATGTCTTCAAAAATTATATCCTTTGAAAATTGTTTGACTCACTCAATTAGACACAAGCCTCTTAGGACAACACTAAAGTCCCTTAAGGCACTTAGTTAGAGTCAAACGGTGCTGGATGCAGGGGGAGTGTTTTGTTCTTTTTATTAAAAATATTTTTCGAAAACTGCACCTTAATTTGCATTACATATGTTTTCAAAATTATCTTCTTTCCAAATTGTGGCTTCAAAATTTAACTACTTGAAAATTATCGTTTCTTTAACTTTGATAAACCCTAAAGACACAGAGGAAATGTCCACTTTATGATCTTCAAGGACTCCTAGGACATGTCAAATTTAGGGGGAGTCTAACAAGTGTTAAATTATTTTGAAAATTATTATTCTTTTGATCTGAATCAAACTTTAAGACTCAGAGGAAGAGTACTTGTGGTCAACAAGCTTCCCAGGATTGGGTCAAGTTTAGGGGGAGGTCAAATTAAAAGACTTATTGAATATTTCAAATGTTTTCATGCGCGGTATTTTCAAATCCTGTTGAAAACGTAAGTATTCTTTCAAAATACTATTAATTTTCCCAAAACAAAAATATATACTATTATTTTCAAAAATTTGAAATAATGTTTAGCTTGAGTTGGAAAATTCTCCAGGACACTTAGGAAAATGTCCTTGTAGTCAACAAGGTTTCCTATGATTGTGTCAGACTGGAAGATAAACCAAATCAAGTATTATGACTTCAAAAATTTATTCATTTTTCAAAATATACTCACTATTTTTCTGAAGTTCTGTGACTTATGCATTTATTTTTATATTTACTTGAGTTTGAAAATTTTCCAGGACACTTAGGAAAATATTCTTGTAAGTTAACAAGATTTCCTAGGATTGTGTCAGACTGGAAAAGAAACCAAGTCAAGTAAAATAGTATACTTTCAAAATGCATAATTCTTTGCAAAAATTACTTATATTTTTCAAAGTCTCATCTTTTTCAAAAATAGTTAGTACTTGCAAAATATGTATAATATTTGTCAGAAAAACTTATATTTTTCAAAATATCTTTCAAAACTGCTCAATCTATTCTCTCAAAACCTTCAAAAGATCATTTTTCAAAATATTTGGACCTTCAAAAATCCGGTATTTTCTCAAAAAAATTGTCTTTTCTGAGTTCCAAAATACATAAGTATTAGTTTAATACTATGCTTTCAAAAATTTAGCATCTTCAAAAAGAACCAAAGGTGTTCATTGTTGGTGCAAGTATTTTTTGATTTTTTTTTATGTATGACAAAGGGGGAGAGGTGTGCTTAAGTTAGAAGTTAGGAACATTTTCTTTCTCCCAAAAATAAAAAATGTAGGTTCAAAACTCATATCATTTTTCCCAAGGACAGTAAGTTAGCCCCTTTAAACCAATCTAACTTAAGTTATTGTCAAACATAAAAAAGGGGGAGATTGTTGGTGCAAGTTGCATCAATGATATTCCTCTTTAAGTGTTTTAATGTTTGACAATTCACTTAAGTCAGTGATATATTGAACAGACAAAGGGGAGTAAGAGAGAAGTAAACTAAGCTGAAGAAAAGTCCTAGTTGATCTAGGCATCGAAACCCTAAGTCCCAGCGAAGGGCTGCTGGGCACCTAGTGAAGGGCTGCTAGGTATCATAACCCTAAGACCTAGCGAAGGGCTGCTAGGCACCTAGTGAAGGACTACTAGGCATAGAAGACCTAGCGAAGGGCTGCTAGGTACCTAGTGAAGGACTACTAGGCATAGAAGACCTAGCGAAGGGCTGCTAGGCATAGAAGACCTAGCGAAGGATTGCTAGGCACCAGGCGAAGGACCGCTTGGTAACAAAGACCTAGCGAAGGGCTGCTAGGCACCTGGCGAAGGACTGCTAGGGAATGAAGACTTGGTCCAAGGGACTGAGCAACTTAGCTGAGCGATGACTAAGGACAGGAGTAGAGACGGGTCAGGTTTGGGCGTCTCGAGGTCCGGAAGTATCGAAAGCTAAGCAAAAGTCCACCCGAAGGGCTGGGTGGCAACCGTCTCCTGAAAGGAGTAGGTGAAGGGCAAGTTCTTGGGGATAGGAACTCGTGCCAGTTCGACCTAGGGTTTCATGCAAATCCGAAGTCCGAACCAAGTCCTTAAGCTTAATATTATATGCATATATGCTTTGTGTTTATGTATCTTGCAGGTAACAAGAACCGGAGACAAAGCAAGCAGAAGAACTAGCCTTGCAGTATTAATGTAGGGTGCCCCAATGTTGGGGGCGCCCCCATGCACCAGGGCGCCCCCAGTGTTGGGGGCGCCCCCAGACAGAGCTAAGAGACCAGCCTTCGCTGCTGCGAGTCCGAAGCACAGGATAAGCGCTCAAGAGGGCGCCTGGGATGTTCGGAGCACCCTGGTCAAAGAACTTATCACCTACGGCGAAGTAGGCGCAAGGATAAGGGTTGACCGAGTCTTCCGGGGCGCCCCCAGGAGGCCTATATAAGGGGCTTCGGCCCCTCTGCTTCAGACACGACTTCCAAGAACCATTCCAAACATTCTGACCGATGACAACGCGCCAGAAATGAGGCTCTACGACCAGGAGGCTCCAGGAGGAAGTGCGCGGCACTTCGGAGGTCTAGATCGGCCGAGTTTCAGATCTTGCTTGTTCGGTTTGAGTTTACTATTACGCACTTAATTTCACTTATATTTTGATTGTAAACTTGCGCTGTAAGTCGGGTTTCTCCACCTCCGAAAAGTCCGGGAAGGAGACCAATAGTGGACGGGCGTTCCCGTGCATAGGCCTTGGATGTACTGACCCTGGGGGGTCGGGAACCAAGTAAAAATCCGCTGTGTACCTGTGTTCTGTTTGTTCTTATTTTCCGCTGCACTAACGATCTGAGTAGTTTTACGAACGAAGTTCTCGCGAAGATTTTCACGGTCAATATTCACCCCCCCTCTATCGACGGCACCGGTCCTACACATCCCTCCCCTTCTTGGGATTTTTGCCTTGATCTTAGGTCTAGAGGTCTTTGATTTTTCATGATATATGTGTTAGGACCAAAAGGAATTAGGATATCTCTACAATGGCATGATATTGTCCACTTTGGGCCTAAGCCCTCATGGTTTTGCTCTTGGGCTCTCCTAAAAGGCCTCATTCCAATGGAGATACATTATTCCTTATAAGCCTATGATCCAACCATGTGTTTTCCAATGTGGGACTAAGTTTGCACCCTTGCAACCCCTAACAATCCCCCCTCAAACAAAGGACCACATGCCCCCACCACAAGCGGAAACCCTTTCCGTTAGATGTCTGATCCACCAGGACTTTCTGTCCCTTGGTCCACCTGACCTTACTAGGACTTCACCACCTAGCCGCAGCTAGAATTGATCCTGTTGATCAAGACATGGGAGCCAACATATCCTTTATTAAAGTTTAACGCACATTGTTGGATCTGGATGAAGAAGAGCAACCTGGCTCTGATACCAATTGTTAGGACCAAAAGGAATTAGGATATCTCTACAATGGCATGATATTGTCCACTTTGGGCCTAAGCCCTCATGGTTTTGCTCTTGGGCTCTCCCAAAAGGCCTCATTTCAATGGAGATACATTATTCCTTATAAGCCTATGATCCAACCATGTGTTTTCCAATGTGGGACTAAGTTTGCACCCTTACAACCCCTAACAATATGGCCTTTCTAGGGTTTTAATCTACCTTGTTAACCCTATTCTTATCATGATATTTAAAACCATTGTTATGCACAATCAAGCATTTATCATTAATTCTAGCATGCATGGATGGATAATTAACTCTATTTTCAACATGCATAGAGGAGCTAAAACTTGAATTGCATTTTAACTTAGGGTTAGAAATTACCTCCCTTACCCTTGAAGTTCCCCCTTGATGTGATCTTTGCTTCCTTCTTTCTTCTTTCTCCCATCTCCTCAAGTGCTCCATTTTCTTTAGCTCACTTTTTTTAGGACACTTGGTGTGAAAGTACCCCATCTCTCCACATGTAAAGCATCGGATCTTCTTCCTTTTCTCGTGGACTTCTCCAATCCTACACTTCATGTTAGATTTAAATGGAATTGAAATGAGTGTAGAGAGTACCTCCTTTTTCTTACCAATTGAGCACTTATCCTTGTAGTGCCCCTTTTTGTTGCAACAAAAGTATGTAATATGGTCCTTGGTCTTGGCTTTGGAGGAGTTAGAAGCTAGGTTGACTTCTTCTTCAACCTTTGATGATGTGGATGCCTGCTCTTGATCCGGTACGGTTGAGGGTCTCTCCTCCCCCTCAATTCTTGAAATCGATACCTCCTCTTCTTCTCTTGAGGAGGCTGATGATCTTTCACTCTCTCCCCCACTTGAAGATGTAGATACTTCCTTTTCTTCTTCTTCTTCTTGACTCATTTGACTTTTCTCCTTGGGCTCTTGGCCTTGTGTAGAACATTCATGATATTCTTTCAATTTTCCCCACAATTCACATGCATTTTGGTATGCCCCTACACAACTCAAAATTTTGTTAGGCACAATATCAATCAATATACCCATTACCTTTTCATTTGCCCTTGCTTGTTCTTGTTGCTCTTGATTCCAATACCTAGGTCTAAGCCTCTTCCCGTGCTTTTCCTTTGGAATCTCGAAGAGCTCTTCAAGCGCGATCCGAAGGTTCCACTCCATTCCAAACCATGCCTCCATTCTCGCTTTCGAATATCCGAAATTCTCGTGGTCGTAGGCCGGCGGAGTGTAGATGTCGTTCCCAAATTTGTCTTCCATGTTCTTCCCTCTAGCTTTTGCTCTTCCTGGCGGTTAGTCCAATCACGAGCGGTCCTTCGCTCTGATACCAATTGTAGGATCGATTGTGTCCACTAGAGGGGGGGTGAATATCGTTTCTCGAATCTTTCTTGTACCTGCATTGTTAGTTGCACAGCGGAAACAATAACAAAGAAAATAAACAACGCTAACAAAGAGAATTTACTTGGTATCCACCCCGGCCGGGTGACTAATCCAAGAATCCGTCGGTGGATCACTCCCCGGATAACCTCCGGCTAGCTCTTGTCGCTCCTTATGGGTGGAGAAACCTCACCACAACACCATGAGAACCTCTAAGCATAAAGACTACTGTTTGGCCCTTAACCAAGACCAAATTTGTCAAAAATCTCAACCACAACGAAGTCCTCTTTAAATAGGACTCGGGCTGAAACCCTCGCTACTAGTCGACTGCCCCCAGGGTAGTCGACTGGTGCCACTGAAATTTGACCGTTGCACCCCAATGTTCAAATTCTCAGCCAACTCACCAGCCACCTACCAGTCGACTGCCCCCAGGGCAGTCGACTGGTCCCAGGCCAGAACCCTTCTGTGAGTTTTATCAGTCGACTGCCCCAAGGGCAGTCGACTGCCCTACTCACTCACCAAGGGTTTTCCTTCCTGAGTACATTCCACTCCGCACTCGAACCCTAGGACTTTCCCGAGTACAATCACACAGCACTCGTACCCTCACGACCCGACTGACTCCTCCTCCGCAGGCTCGACTATTGTCTTCGCACCCTCTTCATCTTCGGCTCCCGTCCCTCGGATGCACGCAAGCCTCCAGCTTGCCTCCATGCCATCCTTCACGCATACCTCGATGTTCGCGCCCATCAGCTCATCGTCCCTGCTCTCCAAGGTCCCTCAGGTGCACACAAGCCTCCAGCTTGTCTCCATGCCACCCTTCACCGTACCGAGATCGTCTAGTCAAGTCCATATGTGTAACCTGTACAACCTGCACACTCAACATACACATATAAGAACACAAGAGAAACCTAACTTAAACCCTTTGCTCAAACATCAAAACACTTGGTCACTCCGGACCACAGATTGCCTCAACAAGATTGACTGAGGATGACATGGTCTATGCCTCATTGGTCAATCTAGATATTGAGGATAGAAGGACAAGGTCATACATTATCGTAGTCACGGAGGTTACGTCGGATCTCGACTTTTCTTGTTACTTGGGTAGCAATGATGCATTGCTAGATACCGCTCATTGCTTATGTGCCTAAAGTGGTTTAGATACATTACCAACGTTACAAGAACCTATTGGGTCACACACTAAGGACACGATGCTTCGAAAATTAATTGATCTTGGTTTGACTAAGATTTGATTCGAATTGGATTAATTGAGTTAGACTCAAGTGAATCCAATTAGATTATGGGATTGAGTCTAATTTGAGTTAGACTCATCTAGATTAGACTCAACCACTTAATTATGGATAATATTCATTAAAGGGTTTAATAAAATATTATTTAAGAGGAAGGCTAAGAGACATTCTATTCATTAGATTAATGAAATATTAAGAGTCTCAAGGAATACCAAGAGTCATGGTATTCATTGGGTTTTATTAGCATTAAGATGAGAGGAGCTCAAGGGACATAGACCCTTGGTATTCATTAGATGAGTATAAATACCCCCTTTGTCAAAGGCTAGAGGGGGCATCTCTCTTCCTCTTCTTTCTTCCTCCTTGTCCATAACTCCCTAGTGGAGGTTCTTGTGCTTTGTGAACCATCCCAAGTTGCTAGCACAACTAAGGTGGTTCCTCTCCGAGGTGTAGATCGTGTTTGTGTGGATACGCATAGAGACACTGACACTTGAACGTGCAAGAGATCCAGCGAACCAAAGGACTAGCGGGATAAGCGAAGGGCACGCGACAAAGGTATTCCAATAAGATAGTGATTTGTAGATCACTTTGTATGAGTTTTTCTTTCGCATGGATCGCTCGAGGAATCTTATTTCCGTTGCGATTTTAAATATTTTTACTTATAGATCCCAACAGTGGTATTAGAGCCACTTGTGAAAGATCGTACAATGTTTAGAAAACTTTTATATGTGATATAGAAGTAGGATATAATTTTATTATAGATTGTATAATGTATGAGCATTGTCGAGATACAAAAGTTTGTGTTGATCATACTAAAAGTCTATAGCATTATCATATGAAATATGAAACTGTGCTATGATGCGAATGTACTCGACAAATTTTATAACCTATGGTTTTGGCTCATGAGCATTTTTACAATCATAATAAAAAATTGATGTCCTAAATATATTGTAATTGATTGAAGACATGGTGCATGTTATGACCTTAACCCCAATGTGATTGGATGTATGTCGTGCCTTGTCTCTATTTGTCCTAGTTGTAAAAATAGATTTAGACTCGAATGTAACTCGAGTTTTCCTACATTGTAATATACAAAAGGAGCAGTGGAGTGTCCATTGAAGAATGAAGTTACAAGAAGGATGCCGACCACACACGATAACCGAAGGATGCACTTGGAGAAGATGTTATCCCTAGGTTGGCCATCGATCTTCTCATTGGCTTGAGAAGATCGTAGTATACGAGCCATAACCATGTCACGCTTTCTTTCTTATATGTTGATATATGCTATGTGTGTGTATGTGATGCATGCTTAGATGTTTATCGTAATTAAGTTAACTCAATATGCCTACCAAAGTTTGGTACTCATAAACTACCTCGATCATTTGTTGTTGGGTTTGCCAAAGCAAAGCAGCGCATTTTATCTTGGTAGAGTGCGAGAGGACAATTGTGATGTCCCGCTATCAAATTTTGGGTGAGACTTAACTAAGTCCCCTCAATTAGATTGAGAAACTTGGAGGGATATCCCAAAAGTTGGGAAAATTGGGTAAGAGAACAATTATTCCATGTCTTGGGCGATTAGGCAAAGCTAACTCAAGATGATGTGTAATGTGGATCTTGACCCTTTGTTTCAAAGAGTTGCATGAGATGCAATTGGTAAAATGTTACGTACCTAATTATACCAAGTCTTGGGCGATTAACCAAAGCTAACTCAAGATGAAGTAAAATATGGATCTTGTCCCACATGAATAATGATTGCTATTTGGTTTAGAGCTAGTAGTGTTGGTAAATTGAGTTTGCCTACATCCATGACTAGCCCCAACCAAAGCTCTACGATTCAGTGGGAGTATCATTTAATTAAAGGGCTAATTAAATGAATTAGATATGATACTTATTTCTGCATAATTTTACTGTTGTAGATCACCATGTCATCTAACACGTCAAATACTCTCTCTCTGCGATCCGTCCTTGAGAAGGGCAAGCTCAACGGAGCTAATTTCCTGGACTGGTACAGAAACTTGAGGATAGTCCTCAAACAAGAATGAAAATTGTACGTCCTAGAGCAACCTCTTCGAGAAGCACCTGTCGCTACCGCCACCCATGCTGAAAAGGATGCTTACAAGAAGCATCAAGATGATGCACTTGATGTATCATGCCTTATGCTTGCCACCATGAACTCTGAGCTTCAGAAGCAACATGAGAACATGAATGCACATGATATGGTTGAGCATCTAAAGCAACTATATCAAGGGCAAGCTAGGCATGAGCGGTTTGAGGTGTCTAAAGCCCTATTTGCATGCAAGATGCAAGAAGGAACTCCAGTTAGAACTCACGTACTCGAGATGATTGGGTACGTCGAGAACCTTGAAAGACTAGGATTTCCACTGGGCCAAGTATTGGCAACAGACCTTATCCTGCAATCGTTGCCGGAGGGGTACAATCTGTTGGATCGAGAGAACCGATAGAGGGGGGTGAATATCGGAAAGCGTTCGGATTGGAAAAGAGAATGCGTAGCGGAATATTAAAAACGAAACATGCGAACAACAAGGTTTTTACTTGGTTCGGAGCCTAGGTCGACTCCTACTCCAAGGCCCACGGTCGCTGACCGTTTACTGCAGGCAATACTATAATCGTGCAAAATCAGTTACAAAAATAGAATTACAGTTAAAGTGCAGTACTGAAATTAAACTCTTCTTTTTACCGACGTCCGGTGTAGATTACTTTTTCCAGAGCAGTAGGACGTCATCGGCGCTTGTATCTCATGTTGGGAGGTTGCCGGAGCAGAGCGCGGAAGCAGAAGAGCGTGAATGTGTTCGAGAACTTGGATGCTTCTGAAGCCTGGGCGTTGGGTGCTATTTATAGCATCTCGGGGCGCCCTGGACGTCGGGGGCGCCCCCCCACGTGTCATGCGATCCCTCTTTCTCTCAGTCAACCTCTATCCCACTCGAATAGGGCTGAGGTTTGACACTGGGGGTGCCCGGGACGCTGGGGGCGCCCTGGTTGACTCCTTCAACTCGGGCTTCTTGACTGGATAAGGGTAATCGGCCTCGCTGGCTTAGGCGTGGGGCAACCTGGGCGCTGGGGGCGCCCTGGGCGTCCGGGGTGCCCTGGGCGTCCGGGGCGCCCTGGATGCTGGGGGCGCCCTGGGCACTGGGGGCGCCCCGGCCAGTAAGCAGCCGTAGCCCTTGTTGCTTCGCTTGTTTTGTGTTGGCCTTGGGGGCGCCCGGGACACTGAGGGCGCCCTGCTCAGCTACTTGCCTCTCTCCTTTGGGCATTCTGAGCTGCAGACACACGTTCCTTTGGTCCTGCATCCAGGGTTAGTCCAAAACAATATGAAGCAATAGAGTATTATGTTTATACAGCCTTAGCTGTCTTGGTTCTGACTTTGGGCCTCCCAAATGGAGCCCTAGGTCGAACCGACTCCTACTGTTCACTCTCGACGGGGAACGCATCCTCACCTACTCCTCTCGGGAGAATGTACCTGATGCCAACCGGCTCCTCCGGTTGGACTTTTGCCTAGCGGTCCTTTGCCAGGTCTTGGATACCAAGCTGTCCTTCGCCCGGTGCCTAGCATTCCTTCGCCAGGTGTTCAGTCCCAAACTGTCCTTCGCCTGGTGCCTAGCAGTCCTTCGCTAGGGCTTCTTACTCTGGCATTCCTTCGCTAGTGCCTAGCAGTCCTTCGCTAGGGCTTTTTTACTCTGGCATTCCTTCGCCAGCGCCTAGCAGTCCTTCGCTAGGACTTTTTACTCTGGCATTCCTTCGCCAGTGCCTAGCAGTCCTTCGCTAGGACTTTTCGTGCACACTTGAGTAGCATGTTAGATAATAAGTAAGACTTAACTTTTGAATCCTTTTGCCATTATCAAAACTCAGGTTCGACTTGGGTGCTTTCCGCACCAACAATCTCCCCCTTTTTGATTTATGGCAACCCTGGTTCAAAAAGTTAAGTTAATTAGGGCAAGTATAATTTAAATTTTGTTCCCTCCCCCTGGAAGGAATCTCCCCCTAGATTTTTCAAAACTTCGTGGGTTTTTGAAAATTAATTCTAGGTTTAAGGATGGATTTTTACTTAGAATAATTTTCAACAGAGAATAATTTTGGTTGTCTATTTTGGAGAACTTGCAGAATATTTAAGTTTAAATACTTTAGAAAACTTAAGAAGGATTAAGAAAAATTTTGACGCCTTAAGTTTAAAGTACTCAACAACGTTTTGAAAACTTTAAGTTTTAAAGTACTTAGTAAAGTTTCGAAAGTCTTACTTAGAAAAACTTAGTACTTTGAAACACTTAGTAGAAATTTAGTGAACTTAAGTTTTGAAGTACTTAGTAGAAATTTAGTAAACTTAAGTTTTGGAGTACTTAGTAAAAATTTAGTAAACTTAAGTTTTGAAGTACTTAGTAAAAATTTAGTAAACTTAAGTTACGTACTTTTTGAATAAAGGATAGAGTTTGAAATTTTGAATTTTGAAAAAAAAATTGAACTCTCCTTTCCTATCTCTCCCCCTTTGTTATATATCAAAAACAAATAATTAAAGCAGAGACAGAATAATTAAATTACATAAATGAAAATAACTTGCATGATTTTGCTGTACTGAACCAATTCATGATGAGAATTAAACCAAATCAATTTCATTTTCCTCATTTAGGGACCTGTCTAACCCAATTAACTACTTACTAACTGTTATAAACAGTAATTTTCGCTATGGTTAGTCAAGTTAAGTGTTCTGTTCAAGTTAGATTTTCTAAGCTTGACACTTAACTTGATTACTGTGTAAGTTGTATTTAGTGCCCCAATTACTGCAAATGCACTGACTTAAAGCATCTTGAATTAAGGCAAAGACCTAAGCATCTCAACCCTTTCTAGGTTATCAATCAAAAGTACCCTAAGGTGCTTGTGAGATGCTGACTTCTAAGTCTATAGGTGCATGTAGTTCTAGGGTTAGGGCCTAGGCTAAGTCCATTTTCGAAAAAAAACCTAGTTTTGAAAGGGGGTAGTTTTGAAAATAAAACTAAGTCGAAAACTTTATTTTAAAACTTTTCAAAACTGAATAAAAGCATTTAACACCTATTTAAAAATTTCTTTTAAAATTGATTTGAGTAAGAAGACCAATAGTAGACTAAACCTATTCTACTAAGCATAGTAAGGATCATATACTCAAGTCAAATAAGTGGCAAATAAAATAGGTTAACTGGTCAAACAGAGGTCCAGTAGAGTCAAACATGAGTCAAGTTTTAGTTACTTAGTACAATGCTGAAAATAGTCTAACTATGAAGAAGGGCCAGGGTGGTCAGATGAGCCAGGCTGCCATGCCCTCAGTAGTGATAGTATCTCACTGTATCATGCATCGTCCACCTCTCGATCAGCTCTACGAGCGTCCATCTGCTCGAGGTGGTAGGCCTCAACCTCCTCTCGGAGGCTGTGGATCTCCGTCTGCATCTGAGTGAAGTGTTGGTCGATGGTCGGTGGAGGCGGCTCGTCTATGTGTGCACGAGCCTCGGCTGCTAAATCGGCAACGTCGACTTCTACCTCCTCATCTGAGTCGATCTGGGGAGCTGCTCTCTGACGTCTCCAGGACAAGACCCCGATACCGGAAACCTCTATACCAGCTAGGGAGAAGTTTCTATATCCTATCTCGTCGTAATCAGTCAAAGCAACCATCTCTCCCTCGGTGATGTTCCGACCGTGGTGATGTAATATGGACGTGATGATGTGGCAGTAGGGTGTGCGTACCTGCCCTTGCGTGGTAACACTGGAGGCATGTAGGATAGCATGAAACATGTGAAGTCCTATGTCGACGTCTACCTGATGAATCAAGGCATATAGGAGAAAGGTGTGGAATGGTCGCATAGTAGCGACGTCTCTAGTAGATAAGGGCAGAATACATCAGACTATGACTCTATATAGAGCGTAGTCCTGGACCTGTAGGTCGACAGACTGAAATCGTCTGGCCAGTGGTTGTCTAAAGAAGTAGGAGTGTAACGTATCTAGGGAAATGTGAGAGTAGGGAGCATCAAAGGGAGGCTCCCTAGGAGGGTAACAACAGAAGGTAGACTGCGAGAATCGTAGTCCTAGAAATCGGTTGAGTAGTGTAGGTGTGATTGTTAAGGGAATTCCTTGGACAGTGGTGACAAACATGAGACCATCCTGTCTAATTATGTTGTTGTAAAATTCTGCACATAAGGATGTATTAATTGGATGGGTGCAGAATACGAGATTGTCAAGTTGGTAAAAGTTTATGACATTCATTGCTAAGGGACAGGATTGGGTGAAAAATTGGCTATTTAAGTAGCTCGTTTTGATAGGCTTATAGGTCGTTCGAGCAAACTTATTATACAATTCTAAATTCGGAAACCTAGGATCAGGACTAGGCTGGGTACCGGGTTCTGCCTGGTTTGGTCGACGTCTTCTAAGAAAAGAAATATGCATTTAAAGAAAGTATGAAGGAATTGCATTAAAGAAAATTAAAAAAAAACTTATTTGCAAAAAAAATTATACCGGGCAGCTCGGGGAGGCATGGTTGAGGATGAGAGCTTACAAGGTCTCTTGGAAAGTAGAGAGTTGAATGGGAGGAGTGGTTTGAGTGTGAAGAGAAGAAAGGGGTATGGAGCCCTTTTATAGGGCATTTCCGAGCGCCCTGTAGCGGGAGGGCGCCCTGGCTGGCAAGGGCGCCCTGGCAGGGCTGCAGCTGCCTTTTGGCAGCTTTATGCCTTTGCATGGCTATATGGAGGCGCCCGGGAGCATCCGGGCGCCCTGGTCAGCGTGGAGTGGCAAAGTATCTGCCATTTGGTGATCCTCGGGCCGCCCGCAAAGGTCTGGGCGCCCTAACAGCCTGTTTCTGAACCTTTTTGTCTTGAAAGTTTGAAATGTGTGAGGTGGGGGTCGCCTGAAGGGTCATGGGTGCCCTAGAAGAGTCTACTTATGCTTTGATAGACTTGTTTGACTGCTTTTGACCGGATTTGTCTTGTTTGACCAGGTTTGACCAGATTTGACTGTTTTAACCATGGTTTGCCTAGAGTTAAGTCAGTGCCGTTCTAAACTGAATGTAAACAAAATGCAGTTATTAAATGACTTTTCATCAAGTTTGCTGTCTCACCCAATCTAGGGTTATCAATCACGTTAGCCTTACATGTTTTGTGAGACAGGTTTTGATAAGTAAAATTATTTTGAAAAATTATTATTTATTTAAAAAAACATAAATAAATTTGAAAACAATTAAATTTATTTTGAAAGGAATGTTTAAATCTACAAGTAACTGAAAATATGTGTTAGATTTGAATTTTGACAAAGAATAATTTGAATTTGAATTTCAAGAATTGGCTTCCAGGTCTTGGCGAGGCACTAGACCTTCTTTGGCCATAGCCTTATTGAATCATCAACCCTTTCCTAAGGCAATCGCCTTATGATTGTAATCATTTACTTTAATAAATGAATATTCACTATTTGAGTATACATGTTCATGTATTTGATTGAGATCTTAAACTCATTTACTGAATGTCCGCAATACAATTCACAGCATGAGAGAATTCGTGATGAATTCACGACTAGTGATTATCTCTACATGTGCAATTGTGAAGTATTGAAATTGTCCCTAGTCGATGAATTGATAATATGGACACTGTCAATTCTGTTGAGACTAGCATTGGTTATTCTCTAATCAGTTGATTCTCACTGGCTGGTGACATTGGGTTGTCCGGAGATAAACATGGATGCTAGTTAAGGGAACTAGTTCATTGGAGTGACTAGCTGTAAAACTTCATATGGTAATCTACATATAGATATGTCAATGAAAGTTCTTACTGCAGCTTAAGTGCGATGTTCCTTTGACTTGCGGTGTTCAAGTCATCTTGATCACGGAGACTTATACTTTGACATCTTAAGCAAGCATCTCTAAGGAGGTGTGGACCCAGGATGGTTGGGTATAAGCCGAAGTGCCCGAAGATGTTTGAACAGCCTACAGAGGATTCACCACTCCTTGCGAGGAGATGTATACCCAAGGCCTATCGTCGGATTGTTACTCGAAGCCTCTGGCCAGAGCATAACATGTTCCGAGTATAAATCTCTAGGAAACATGAGAGTAATTAGAATCCATTGGACGAGAAAGACATTACTTGGGCTAGGTGTGACGTAGTCAGCCTAGTGGGGACTGACACACATAGACCGTGTCCTGAACCAAGTGGTTATAAGATGGTGAAGGGAATGAGGCACGATTCATTAGAGTTGCTGAAGGGTTTCAGAATAATTTCTGAGGTCAACCGTTGATCTTTCGATTAATTGGGGATCATGATGTACTACTAGGTGTCACTCATGATCGTTCTATAATTGATGAATTATAGACGACCAACATAAATCGAAAGCCTATTTAGTGACACGCACTACGAGTAATCCGAGGGATTTAAAATGAGTTGAAAATTAGATTTTCCGATCAAGAGAGATAAGTCGAATCTGAATTTTTAGAGACGCATCGGAATCTTAAAATGGCTAAGTCTTTTGAAGGCTTATTGGACGAATTAAATGAGTTTAATTCGTAACGGTTTCGGCTTGGTGTGGCTGGCCAAAGAGGGAGCCCACCCTCTTTGGTTTGGCCGGCCACAAGGAAGAGGGGAAACCAAATTGTTTGGTTTAAATTATAAAATAAATCGAGCGTGATTTGTTTTATAAAATTATGGATAAAGAAATTTATATAAAAGAAATTTTATATAAAGAAATTTATATAAAGAAATTTATAGAAATTTATTCTTTTTATGGAAATTAAAATGAACCATGGATTGGTTTATTTTATTTTCAATTATGAATTGATTTTTCCAAGATAAGAAAAATTTGTATAATAAATTTCTTGGATAATTTTATTCCATAATAAAAGGGGAGGCATGGTTGTTTTTATTATAAATTAAGTTATAATAAAAACTTGGCATAACGGAATAATTCATAGAAAAATTTATAAGATAAATTTCTTATGAATTCTGTTAAGAGGAGACTTGGCGATTAAGAGGCTACTATATAAAGGCACCAAGGCAAGGCTTGAAAAAAGAATTCAAGAGATCAAGGATTCTTGCCTAGCCTCTCTTCCTCTCCTTTTCTCCCTCTCCCTCTAGGGCCGGCTACCCTCTCCCTCTCCTAGGGCCGGCTGCCCTCCCTTCCCTTGCCGTGAGCCACCACCAAGAAGAGGCCGAAGAAGAAGAAGAAGCGGGGCGCGACTCCTTCCTTCCTTCCGGAATCTTGATTCAGTTTTTCTTTTGGTAGTTAGTTTTCCATCTCTCTCTTGTTACTCTTGTCGTGCCTTTGGAGAATCTAGTAGTTCTTGTCGGCACGAAACTCGTGGCTTTGCGAAGTCATCCCGAAGAGAACTCGGCGTGGACACGAATAGAGGCGGAGCTTCCAAGGGACGCTACGATTGGATCTCGTCCCTTACTTCGAGTTACGCGAGGTATTGAGTAAATTAATTTACTTTCTGCAAAATTTTAATTTATGATCATGTCCACACACCATAAGGTTGCATGCTAGATACGTGGTTAAAATAATTTGAGAAATTATTTATGCTAATTCTTCCGCTGCACGTAATTATTTTTTTTAAATTACGAACCCGTATCCATGTCAACATGCACCCGGTCCCAACATACATTATATCGATTGGTTGAATCGATAGTGAGATGATGTAGAGAACACTACTCTAAATCATTCCTAGTCAAGTATTAATATTCAAGGATAATATTAATGCATGGAGACTAGCATGTAGGTCAACTGATGACTTGAGCTCACAAGTCATGGATATGTGATATCAAGTTGACACATGGGTATACATTTGAGAATGTGTACTGAATTGACCCGCCATGAGAAAGTTTCATAGATTATCATATGAGTGTCATAAACTTTCTCATTTGACTATTAGTATGAATAGCCCTTAGACCTGAAGTCACTACGGTTCCCTACATAAGGAGTTATGTACTTTGGTATCGTCAAACGTCACCCGTAACAGGGTGGACTATAAAGGCGATCACTGGGTATGTAATGAATTATGCGGAGGGATGTAGATGGGATCTATCCCTCCCATATTATGGGAGTGATATCTGTGTGCCCCATGAACGAGTAGGACTACTAAAATGCATGACCATGCTCAAATGAGTCAATATGAGATATTGAGTTCATTTGTTTGAGTGAGTCTACTCGGGGATCAAAAAATACAAGATTGACTGAGGATGACACGGTCCATGCCTCATTGGTCAATCTAGAAATCGAGGATAGAAGGACAATGTCATACATTATCGTAGTCATGGAGGTTAAGTCGAATCTCTACTTTTCTTGTTACTTGGGTAGCAATGATGCATTGCTAGATGCCGCTCATTGCTTATGTGCCTAAAGTGGTTTAGACACATTGCCAACGTTACGAGAATCTATTGGGTCACACACTAAGGACACATTGCTTCGGAGATTAATTGATCTTGGTTTGACTAAGATTTGATTCGAATTGGATTAATTGAGTTAGACTCAAGTGAATCCAATTAGATTATGGGATTGAGTCTAATTTGAGTTAGACTCATCTAGATTAGACTCAACCACTTAATTATGGATAATATTCATTAAAGGGTTTAATAAAATATTATTTAAGAGGAAGGCTAAGAGACATTCTATTCATTAGATTAATGGAATATTAAGAGTCTCAAGGAATACCAAGAGGCTTGGTATTCATTGGGTTTTATTAGCATTAAGATGAGAGGAGCTCAAGGGACATAGACCCTTGGTATTCATTAGATGAGTATAAATACCCCCCTTGTCAAAGGCTAGAGGGGGCATCTCTATCCCTCTTCTTTCTTCCTCCTTGTCCATAACTCCCTAGTGGAGGTTCTTGTGCTTTGTGAACCATCCCAAGTTGCTAGCACAACTAAGGTGGTTCCTCTCCGAGGTGTAGATCATGTTTGTGTGGATACGCATAGAGGCACAGACACTTGAACGTGCAAGACATTCGGCAAACCAAAGGACTAGCGGGATAAGCGAAGGGCACGCGACAAAGGTATTCCTATAAGATAGGAATTGTAGATCACTTTGTATGAGTTTTTCTTTCGCATGGATTGCTTGAGGGATCTTTTTTCCGCTGCGATTTTAAATATTTTTACTTATAGATCCCTACAGGGCCACTAGCCAGTCTTCGGAAGACCCTTCTGCAGGTGCGAATTACTATAGTATTTGATTGTTTTTTGGTCCGGCTGCTAATCCTTCGGTGCGATGTTAGGTAGCTGAGGATTGCCTGGTGATTGGCCGGGGACTGTGTTCCGGGCCCCAAGCGGAGGCCTTACTCCAGCAAGCCCTAAAGGCGGAGGCGGCCATGAGTCTTGAGCATTGGTTCGGGGTGATGCAGGCCGGCGACAACAGAGCTCTCCGTGAGGAAGTAGAGCAGCTGAGGAAGCTTTTGCGCGACACGGAGCAGACCCTCGAGAGCTTCCGACACTGGTAATGCCTTGCGTCCGAGAAGGCTGTGTCGGTTACCCGGGATCTTCTTCGGGTGACGCAGGAGAGAGATCAACTCCAAGCGAGAGAGAAGGAGCTACGGAGCCAAATGGATCCACAGCTTCTGATGGCTACAGACTGTGCATTTGTCCTGGAGGATAACCTAATCCAAGCTCGGGCGGATGAGCGGGCAGCGCCTAAGAGGCTCAGGGAGGCCCTAGTTGAGCAAGATGATATGTCTGCTAAGCTAAGGTGGCTAAGACGGTCCGTTGAGGCTACCGAGGGTTCTGCCTCTCGGGAAGCTGAGAGGGGCTTCAGGGCAATGTTCCTGGGTTCGGAGGAGTTTCGCGCCATTGTAGCCGACCAAGTAATGGAGCTTTTACAGCAGGGCTTTCATGGGGGCCCTTGGCGGGCTGAAGAAGGAAAAGCTCTTACCTCTCGGTGGTGGCTCGAGAATGTAAATACCCTTCGACCTGTGTACAGGTCTCCGTCTGAGGCCTCGAGCGGCCTGATATGGACAAGTCAGGCTGTATTAATACTACTTATCCTTTTCCCTATTCCTTGTGTGTGTGTGTTCTTGTATGATGCGCTTTTTGTTTTTGCGTGTGGGCTCCGCCAATGACTGCCATCGAGGCAGATACTAGAAGCCATATCCCTGCACCTTGCATTTAGGTCTGCAGAGTCTCGTTGCTAGTCTTTGCCCGCTAAGGTGCAGGGGTGATTTTCGAACCGTCTCCTCTGTATTATTCGTAATCTCATTGATTGGACTCATTAAGAGTCGTGAGTTCCTAGGCACAGTAAGGACGTGCCAGTCGAAAAGACGCCTGGCGTTACTGTATCTGCCATGCCTTAACTGCTGGGAGAGACTTTTATCGTTATAAATAGGGGGAGAGGGGGAGCATGTCTCCTCCATCCCCCATGCTTTTGCTTGCTTGCTTCCTTCTTGCGGGCGTCTTCCATGCCCCTCCTTCAAAACACCATGGGGCTCTTGGCTGAGGGACTAGACAGGGACAGAGACCTCCTTGCCACACCCTTTGTCGGGGAGCATGGTGGAGATAATACCCCGGTGAAGCTCCTAGGGGATGTTAGGGCTCCCAGGTTTCTGAAGAGTTCAGTAAGGACCTTACCCGACTCTCTAGGGAGTATGGGGGAGATGACGTCTCCGGATGGTTGTGTCCTGCGCCAGCAAGCGCCATCCTCTCCTGAGTCCCTGTTTTCCCCATGTTTTGGGCGGAGGGTGGTGTTTTGTGGGATACGCCATCAAGGGGGGAAGGATTGCCACCACTGGCTTATCTCTTTCTTCTTTTCGTTGAGAAGCTGCGGGGGCTGCCCCCCTTCTCCTGTTAAGGCAATTCTTCTTTGCGTCTTTACACGCTCCGGGGAGAAATTGCAGTCACCGGCCCCCCTCCTCATTTTTCTACCTCTTTACGGCGAAGATCGGGGGTATCCAGATGGAGCCACTCATGTGTCACCTCAGGCATCAATCTTCATTCTGGACCACCTAAAGGGAGTACCTTAGGCGTCCATCTTCGTCCCAGACTGCTCGACAGGAGTACCCAGGCGGCTCATGTGTTATCTCAGGCATCCATCTTCATCCGCTACCCGCAGACTACTTGATGTGTCTTAGTAACTCACCGAGATGTATATCTTCATGTATTGCTTCATGTAAATAAATAATTCCTTACGAATACTTTTCCTGTGCATACAACTGTCCTGTGTTGACATTTCACTGTTCTGTTGATTCTTCGAAAAGGGTGTACTCGTTGTCTTCGCTTTGAAATCAGTTAAGTTCCCAGATGGGTTTTACTCAGCCGGACGCATATGTCCTCGATCAAGCCTAAGTATCCCGGTCAGAGGCTGCACTGTAGGGTATTAGGATTTTAAAGTTCTTGGGAGGGCACGTAAGTCCCGAACCAAGCCTAAGTACCTCGAGCATTGGCTGGACCGCAGGGCATTAGGGTTTTAGATTACTTGGACATGTGCATAGGTCCCGAACCAAGCCAAAGAACCCCGGGCATCGACTGGACCGAGGGGCCTTAGGGTTTTAGATTACCTGAGCGCGTAGGTCCCGAACCAAGCCTAAGTACCCCGGGCATCGGCTGGACCGCGGGGCATTAGGGTTTTAGATTACTTGGACGGGCGTGTAGGTCCTGAACCAAGCCTAAGTACTCCAGGCATCGGCTGGACCGCAGGGCATTAGGGTTTTAGATTACTTGGACGGGCGCGTAGGTTCTGAACGAAGCCTAAGTACCCTGGACATCGGCTGGACCGTGGGGCATTAGGGTTTTAGATTACTTGGACGGGCGCGTAGGTCCCGATCCAAGCCTAAGTACCCCGGGCATCGGCTGGACTGTGGGGCATTAGGGTTTTAGATTACTTGGATGGGCGCGTAGGTCCCGAACCAAACCTAAGTACTCCGAGCATCTGCTGGACCACGGGGCATTAGGGTTTTAGATTACTTGGACGGGCGCGTAGGTCCCGAACCAAGTCTAAGTACCCCGGGCATCGACTGGACCGCGGGGCATTAGGGTTTTAGATTACTTGGACGGGCGCGTAAGTCTCAAACCAAGCCTAAATACCCCGAGCATCGGCTGGACCGCGGGGCATTAGGATTTTATATTACTTGGACGGGCGCGTAGGTCCCGAACCAAGCTTAAGTACCCCGGGCATCGGCTGGACCGTGGGGAGTTAGGGTTTTAGATTACTTGGACAGGCGCGTAGGTCCCGAACCAAGCCTAAGTACCACATTTGTTATTTTGAAAGAAGCATCTCATTTCATTACTTGATTTTGCTGCAAGCGCATAGAGAGACATAGACAATTGCGCCAAGGAAATTGCAAATCTTACCAAGACAGGAAGGACCGGGGACCTCAGTCAGACTGAGACCTCCAGTGTTTCTTTCTTGTTCTTCTGCAGCTATTCTTCCAGGCCTCGTGGGTTCTTCCTAGACTCGGCCCTGACCTCGCCACTGTAGCATCTTCGTGAAACTAGCTGATCCCCACGGACTTCCACCACTCGATCGCCCACCGAGAACTTGATCTTCTGGTGGTATACAGAGACCACCGCCTGGAAAGTACTGAGCGCTGGTCGACCCAGGATAGCATTATAGGAGGAAGGCGCGTCCATAATAAAGAAAGGAGTCCTCTGAGTTCTTTCGAGCCTATCGCTGCCCAGCGAGAGTGACAAGGTAATCTGCCCCAATGGCTGTACGCGGTATCCCGTGAAGCCGAACAAGGGGGTTGAGGCGGGGACTAGTTCATCCTCGTCTATCTGCATCTGCTCTCAAGCCGCTCTGTACAGGATATTCATGGATCTTCCCGTGTCTACGAAGATGCGCTTTACCTCATAATTGGCAATGCGGGCCTCGATCACTATGGCGTCCTCATGGGGAGCTTCCACTTCTTCTAGATCGAATGGCCCAAACGAGATAGTCGGGCCTGCAACCTGACTTCGACTTGTCCCGATGGAGTAGTTTTCCAGCCGCTGGGTGTAAGATTTTCGGGCTCGGATAGAGTCGCCCCCGATAGGTCCTCCGGAGATGACCCCTACGTGGCCCGAAGGGGGGCCCCGCATAGGGGCTTTGCCCTTTTGGGGATCTCTCTCCAAGGATAGGGATCTTCGGGGCGTGGGCCCTCGGCTTCGGCCTCTGGATCGCGATTGAGATCGCGGTCGGATTTCGTTTTCCCCTGTAGGTTGTCGACGAGGGGAAAGGCTTTGTCGTGGCGACCTTCAGTGATATCCTGACTTGTTCCATTTCCTCCGAGGTTTGGTCTCCGCTTCTTCAGTGAACCTTTTCTTCAAGGCATGACACTCTTCTATGGAGTGAGTCGAACTGCCATGATAATTGCAGTACTTGGGCGCTGCCTCCGGCTGCTCGGAGTCTACTGTTTCCACCAGCCGACGCCGACTAGCCTAGTGGTCTTTTCCGGGCGGCAGGTCTTTGCCCCGCGCCGGGGCCGGGGGCTCCTTCTTGTCTGACCGAGGGGCTGTGGGAGGAGGAGCTCCAATTGGATCCTTGCGCCGAGCGTATTATACTTCCTCTACATTGACATGCTTGACTGAGCGTCCTAGCAAGTCATCAAAACTGGCGGGGGACTTCCTCACCAAGGACCGAAAGAAGTCCCCTTCTGCGAGCCCTTGGGTGCAGGCGCTGACGAGTATCTCCGATGTCACGCTGGGTATATCCTGCGCCACCCGATTGAACCGCTATATGTACTCCTTGAGCGGTTCTTTATGCTTTTGCTTAAGAGCGAACAGATTGATTGCTGTCTTCTGATAGCGTCGGCTACTCGCAAAATGGTAGAGGAAGGTTGTCTTGAACTCCGCGAAGGAGTTGATGGAACCCAGTGGCAACCTCTGAAACCACCGTTGCGTTGCTCTAGACAAAGTGTTCAAAAACACCCGACACTTCTCCCCCGTCCGTATATTGGTGCAGAAGTGTCGCATTCTCGAACTTATAGACGTGATCACCTGGATCCGTCTTCCCGTCATACTCAGGGATCCCCGACCCGCGGAACTGCTTCGACATGGGGCCCTCGACAATCTCTAACGAAAAGGGGGTAGAAGGAGTTTTCAGAAAGATCTTGGGTCCATCACTCCTCCTTGGTCCCTCCTCCTGCCTCTGGGCGCTAGAGGCCACCGAATGGGCCTTTTCCTCTTCTCCAGGGGATTCTTTCTGAGGGCCTTGGGCTGCGCCGTCCTGCCGTCCCACAGGAGTCACAGATTTTCGGGAGTGCGAGGCGGAGATTCTGGGGATCTCCTCCCGGGATCTCCTCCCTCACCGGACCCGCTGGTGGTGGGGCAGCCTGTTCGATTTGGTGCTGCTCCAAGGCTTCCTTGATGGCGCTGGCCACCAAGCGATCAAATTTCTCTAGCATGAGGGTGAGGGGTTGTTCCTCCGGTCATACCATTGGCGCTCCTTCAGGTGCATTGTTGTTTCCCACAGACGGCACCAAATTTATTCCGGAAGGAGTCGACGGCGATGACCAGTCACTGAGGCTCAGCCCCGGCGAGGATGACTACGTCGCTGAGGAAATTGGGGGTCCTGTGAAAGTAACACAAGCGTTAGGGGGGCACGCCGGCAGGGGTCCGGTGGAGCCCACTCCGACGCTCACGTTAGTAGGTTGTTCGTTTGGTGGTGAGAAAGAAAGATAGTAGACAAAAACGAGAGATCGTAACCCCCTTACCGGAGGGGTTGAACTACCTTTTATACTGCTGTCGGCAGACTGATCGTGCCCCCTTTAACGGCGCCACGTTGCCGATATTTAGGCCGCACCTCTGCTTTCGGGGGTAAAGGGGTATCCTTTGAAACAGTCTGCGTCATTATCCTTCTATTTGAGGCACTCGGGGCTCCCGAGGTCGGCTGCTGCGAGGACTCCGCCTCCCGAGATGAGCTCGGGGGTCTTTGGGTGCAATATCTCCCGAAGTATCCTCGGGGCCTTACACTCCCGAGCACACCCCCGAACAGGGCGGGGCGGGGGGGGCCCGAGGGGAGAGGTTAAGTCATGTTCCTGACTTTTTCATCCCCGTGTCGAGCACGAGCTATCCAACCCCATTATTATTATTATTATTATTATTATTATTGTGAAACATTCAATTAGAAATGACTCTAACTAGGATTGCTGTTGTGGATGATGAGGAGACAGTTACTGGAAAAGACAATTTGGACATGAAGGACCAACATGACAAACAATGCCACGTAGCACTTCATGCTGTAAAGAGATAATGAATCATAATGACAAAAGTGTGATAAATTTGGAGCTGGTGAACATCATTATCATCATCTAAGAAAACTTTTCCTTTAATTTGCTACATAGGCCAAGACGACATGTGACCACATAGTCTTAAGTTGTAGCTACTAAGAGTAAGAGTTGAAGCATGATATTATATATAAAGTTGAGAGCTATTAAAACATAGAAGATGAAAAAAAACTATTGTTTTTTTTTTAATGAATCATAGATATAATTAACTTGTTCAAGATGAATGGGTGATGCTCGTTAGTGTTCAAGAGTAACTCAGGTATCCGCGGTTCGATCCCCAGCTACGGTACATTTTGTAGAAATTTTTTTTCTAAATGGGGCGCGAACCCTGGGACGCTGGGCTTCTAGATTGCCACCACGAGCGCTTCCCGATTTACCCTGGTGACCGGTGGAAAAGTTCCGTGGGGCCAGACCGATCACCCAGGTTCAATTTGTCTGCTGCCTGGTTCATAGATCGTTAGTGTTCAAGAGAGAGACTGAAAGATAACAATGCTATTGCCAGCCACTTTCATATGTGAACTTGTTTGTTTCCAACATAAGCCTTGTTGATTGAGCATGAAAAAGTCGAGGCTCTTAATTGCTATCGCCATTCGTCTTTGTTTCCACTTTTATGAGCTTCTCTATGATTCTACTCATTACACTAATCATATTATGAATTCATGAAGGAGGTGGCATTCATTGTCTCTCTGAAAGATGTTCTATCTCTTCTTGCCTTTGCTAACAAAAGATTGGATTGCCATAGCTTATGCACTACACAGTTGAAGAAAAAAAGATACATCGAGGGCATGTTTATCCTTGAAAAGATAAGTGGTCGAAGGATGAGTTTAAAACGAGAAATATGTCGAAGGATTCTTTTTATCTTGTTTAATTTTCATTGTCAAGAAATAGAAAAGATGGATTAGGGGTGTAGTCAGGATTCAAATTTGGAGCTGACTATTTACGAATGACCAATGTATTTGTGACGGAATTGAACAAATATAAAATTAAAAGTCATTAATTTTTTTTAAAAAAAGGGTGGGGCTGGAGTCCACCATAGCCCAAAGGTGGCCCCTAGATAGATATTCAAATAGATAAACTTAGCCTCCATGCTTCTTTTACTCATCCACTTAAAACCTTGTTGATTATACATAAGTGATTCATTCTCCTCATTTACATCCGTTTAAAGAGGCAACTTAAAGGATAGTTTCTTCTCATCCTTCCCCTCTTCCTTTTACCATCTCTTCAAGGGAAACAAGCCTATATAGGCCTATATATTGTGTAATTTGTTTTGCCCTAAATTTTCTAATGTTTAGTGCGATGAAAAATCATGAGCAATTATTTTTTATTATGAAAAAGATTTCTTTTAGTGATAGGTATTTTTTTAACAAAAAATATGTTTAAAAGAGAATAGTATTTTTTCCCACTCATCCACGCACTATTTACTTTTATCAATAAACCCCTCTTTGCTATTCATCTTTCAACTTGGTTTGTGGATTGATATGGCAATGTTGATTGGCTTGAGCAGGATAGATAGACCGGGCAATTTAGTCGGACTATTATCAATATCTTTTTAATCACATCAAAATAATAAAAAAAATATTTTTTAAAAACATGTTTTTATACGTAATTTATTTTTTAATAATTTAATATTTAATTAAGAATTTGAACCCTTTACTAACCAACTCTCAGTTGATTTGGTGAAATCCAAAATTAAATTATGTTAATATCTTTTTTCTTTTTTACACCGAAAAAATTCAATTTCTTTTTCTTTAAATTCTAAAAATTTAGAAAATAAAATCACAAATTTAAAAAATACAAAATTCAAAAATAAATCTATAATATTTATAAATCTTAAAAAGAAAAATTTAAATCTTAATCCAAAATCAAAATTTTAAAAAATAATTTATCAAATTCAAAAAAAATAATTTTATTTTTTAATTTGAAATTTTATTTTAAAAATTCAAAATTAAAATTTAAATTTGTACTAAGTAAATTCTTATCTTATGGTAAAATAAAATTTACACATCTTACTATATATCTTTTACTATCATACTTTTTAATTAATAATTTGGACTCTTCACTAACCAACTCTCAATTGATTTGGATAATGATCAAATTAAGGCTCAATTGATTTGATTAGTGATCAAATTTAAATTAAGTTAATGTACTTTTTTTCTTTTCACACCGAAAATTTTTTTAAGGCTTACTACTAATTTTAACTTTTTATTTTTCAAATTTTAAAAATTCAAAAAATAAAATAACAAATCTTAAAAATATAAATTCAATAGATAAATCTATAATTACAAATTTTAAAAAGAAAATTTCAAATCTTAATTTGAAATTAAAATTTTAGAAATAATTTAACAAATTCAAAAAACATAATTTCAAATTTCAATTTGAAATTTTATTTTAAAAATTCTAAAATGAAAATATTAAATTTTAACTAAATAAATTCTCATCTTAGGGTGAAATAAAATTTACATGTCTTACTTTATATATCATAGTATCATACTTTTTAATTAAGAATCTGGACTCTTTACTAACTAACTCTCAATTGATTTAATAAAGGTCAAAATTAAATTAAGTTAATATTCTTTTTTGTTTTCATACTGAAAAGAAATTTTAAAACATATTAGTAATTTTAATTTTTTTATCTTTTAAATTTTAAAAATTTTAAAAATATAAATTCAAAAGATAAATCGTTAATTATAATATTAAAAAAAAATTCAAATCTTAATCCGAAATTAAAATTTTAGAAAATAATTTATCAAATTAAAAAAAAGATAATTTCAAATTTTAATTTGCAATTTTATTTTAAAATTCTAAACTTTAAAGTTTAAATTTTAACTAAATGAAATTTCATTTTAGGGTGAAATTCAAATCTTAATTCAAAATTAAAATTTTAAAAACTAATTTATCAAATTCAAAATATATAATTTCAAATTTTAATTTGTAATTTTATTCTAAAAACTCCATAATTATAATTTATATTTTAACTAAATAAATTTTCATCGTAGGTGAGATAAATTTTACGCATATTTATGTATTATATTATACATAGAATGTGTATGCGTGATCGCTATTATTTAATGAAGAATTTGCTTCATTTAATACACAACACAAATAGTTATATTCCTATTAACACACAAATATAATTTTTGATGGAGGGTAATTTTAAATATACAAAATTTCAAATCCCTTAAGGTCAAATCTACTATAATTCTTTACCTTCTTACTTATATTTGATAGAAAGGGTATTAGAAAATTATCAAATGCTCAAAAAACAAAAAAAATCATGATCCCTAAAATCACCTGTGAATATGAATCTTATATAGAGAGAGGTCTTCTACAAGATTTCTTAGAGGATCCATTTCTAATCATCCCATGGTGTCTGATTGACCGATATTTCATCATCAATGATTAAAATTTTATTAGAGAGATGGAGCTAGAGTCCCTTCATAAAATTTAACATCCACTTGGATACTTATATCTTTCTATTTATTTTAATCCTTATATACAAAATTATCTTTGCACTTAATCTCTTAATTTACCTATCAATCATTTCTCCTTCAATTTCACACTCAAAATGAACTCATCAGGCTAGCTAGTTTCATAATGTACAACAGTGATAAAATTAGCCAACTCCATTAATCACTCATCTGTTCCACCAAAAGCATTCTGAAGAAAACACAGAAGTGCATGGCCAAGTCATCAGCTTAATTAGCTGCTGCATGTTTATCGGCAGCTTCTGCAGAAGAGGAGGATGTTTAACGGCATGTCGGATTTTCCCCGCGACGGCCGCTGTCACCCCCGGCACGCCATTCAACATCGCCGCCCATACCCGCCATCCTCCCCCAGCCTCGCTCTCCTCTGCCATTGGTCGCTGTTCACTTCATCCAGCTGAAAACCCTAGACACCGATCCGATATTCACGTTGCGTGTCGCCAACCCCTAACTGCACACGCGCATGCATGGCCCAGACATTTACGTCGTCCTGTCGTCGTCGCCGCCACAACCCTGGACCATGCTCTCCATTAATGCACGGCTAGCTAGCTGCAGTTCTAACTGAGGTTAATATAATGTATTGTTAGCTTCTTTGCTTTGTTATTCCCTCTGACGTACAGCGTGGTGTATGGGGATGAGGACGATGGATGGGTGCAGCTCCGTGTACGGAGTCCGGATCCTCTGCGACCAAAACGTCTCTGCACCACTGCGACGCGCGCTAAACGACAAGAGAAAATCACGTGCAGTTCACGTGATTTCGCCCGCTCGCGTGAAGAAGTCGAACCGCGCGTCCCGCTCGCGATCAAAAATTCTGCCCTAAATCCCCAGTGAAGAAGGCTTCTCCTTCTCGATCCCGTGCTTGATCTCCCCTCTCCCAGCTCCGGCCTTCTCCCCTCTCCCAGCCCCAGCGTCGACGTCGGCAACGTCACACGACGAACTCCCTAAACGCGTGTGGTTCGCTCTTCCCCTCTCATCTTCGCTCCCAGATCTCCTCTCGCCTCCTCGCGTTTCCCTCTGGATCGCTGCTTCCCCTCTCATCTTCGCTCCCAGTCGCTAGCAGAGGGACTTCCTTCTCGCTTCTCCTGCTTCGGCCTGCTTTCATCGTGCTCCCTACTTCTTCCCGTCTTCAAGGTACTGTTTTTTGCCCTAATTATCTTCCCGGCGAGCTCCGCCCTAAATCCCTCGTTAAGTGTTCTTTGCTCCATTGAAATAATCTTCCTCTTTGCTTTTAGTTTTTGTTTTGAAGTATAAATGTAGATACAGATATATGCAAGTGATGGAACATCTAGTTCACAGAGAAGCTTTGCAAGGCAGGGCAAACATTCCTTCCACTAGTTTTGATTCACCATCACTGATTCCTAACATATTGCCATCTTGCTGACTGTTATGAATGACTGTTTTGTTATGCTATTGACAATGCTGATTGTAATGTTATTGACATGTTTTCATCATTATTGTCATAAGAAATTGGGTCCTTTTCCTACTTAAGCTTGCCCTTTTTGCTTAGCAGATTTAAGGTTATCGTCGTCGCATCCAAACATGTATGCGGTTACCTTGTGCTTTGGCAATTCAAACCTTTTTAAAACTGAAGTGCGTATGTAGTGCCTTGCCATGATCTTCCTAAGAGATAAAACCTTCAGAAATTGCTAGGTGGAATGTGTATAACCTATCTTTTATTGACAAGTTCAGACATTTCCATCACGGACAATGTTTTTTTTGTCTGAAAAAGAAAGAAGTGCGTATGATTTGTTATGGTTATTTTTTCAGATAAGTTACAAGATTAGCTACAACTCTAGCCTGATATGACTTACAAGATTAGTGTTCAAGAAATTGAAAATTTTCGCTTTTTCAGATGAAGCATGTAGCTTCCATTGTTGAGATTCAACTGATAATTGAGCGCATAATAAATTAAACAAAGTAATTTGACTAACAATATTTTACTTAATTATATGTTTGCATTAGACAACACAGAAAACAGCTTCTAGAAGATCATAATAATTAACAAGGCAAGATAAGATAGATTAGTTAGCCACTAAATATTGCATCTATGTTGTTTTAGTTTCAAAGTTCAACTTTATAAGCAGCAATTTCCCCAATAATTATTCAACTTTTTGTTCGGATAAAGTTGCTGAGTTGCTGTCTCTGACTTGTACTGCAGACGATCAACAAAAAAAGAATTGAAGCCCATGCTGTGAAGTCAAAGATAACATATCGCCTACAAATATACAAAAGGTATATTGTTAATTAAGCACTTAACAATGTACTAATTGTATAATGGGAATAAGACCCTCTAACACATTATTAGAGATTACTCTAAGACAAATGTGATCATGGAACACCTCGAGATGCATTTGCCAGCTAATGGTTGATATTGTTCACATGGATCGCCTCGTGATGATGGTTTTATCAACGCTTGCTAGTGGCTTATCAAATTTACGCAAGATTCTGATCTTTGAATAAGCCATGGAGTTGAGATTCTTTAATTAATCAAAGTTCTTTCGAACAAGCCATGGAGTTGAGATTCTTCAATCAAAGTTCTTTAGAACAAGTTGATATGGAAGCTTCCTGGTTCGAAGGGACGATAGTACAACAATAGGACGACTAATCGCTATTCCAGACATTCTTAGATTTTGGAAGCTGATCTGCTGCAAGTTGCAACTGTAATGGGCTATGAGAATGATATATATGTGACTGATGACATTGGAACAGCAAATGCAATTCTTAGAGGATCCATTTCTAATCATCCCATGGTGTCTGATTGACCGATATTTCATCATCAATGATTAAAATTTTATTAGAGAGATGGAGCTAGAGTCCCTTCATAAAATTTAACATCCACTTGGATACTTATATCTTTCTATTTATTTTAATCCTTATATACAAAATTATCTTTGCACTTAATCTCTTAATTTACCTATCAATCATTTCTCCTTCAATTTCACACTCAAAATGAACTCATCAGGCTAGCTAGTTTCATAATGTACAACAGTGATAAAATTAGCCAACTCCATTAATCACTCATCTGTTCCACCAAAAGCATTCTGAAGAAAACACAGAAGTGCATGGCCAAGTCATCAGCTTAATTAGCTGCTGCATGTTTATCGGCAGCTTCTGCAGAAGAGGAGGATGTTTAACGGCATGTCGGATTTTCCCCGCGACGGCCGCTGTCACCCCCGGCACGCCATTCAACATCGCCGCCCATACCCGCCATCCTCCCCCAGCCTCGCTCTCCTCTGCCATTGGTCGCTGTTCACTTCATCCAGCTGAAAACCCTAGACACCGATCCGATATTCACGTTGCGTGTCGCCAACCCCTAACTGCACACGCGCATGCATGGCCCAGACATTTACGTCGTCCTGTCGTCGTCGCCGCCACAACCCTGGACCATGCTCTCCATTAATGCACGGCTAGCTAGCTGCAGTTCTAACTGAGGTTAATATAATGTATTGTTAGCTTCTTTGCTTTGTTATTCCCTCTGACGTACAGCGTGGTGTATGGGGATGAGGACGATGGATGGGTGCAGCTCCGTGTATGCTTTAACCTTCTCAGTTGGGGCATGCAGACGTAGACATGGCATTTACGTCGCACAGATAGGCTTTGTCTCTGGATGTGATATCCATGCTGATCATACTAATTTGCGTGAGCTGGTGTACTTGATCTTTCCAATATGGTCTTGGGTTGTGGAGAGGAGATTACGGTTACGCTATCAGACATGAAGCATATATATGGCATTAATGGCTGCTGAGCTTCAGCTAGCACTGTCGAGTTTGACAGTAGAATGGAACACCTGTATTTGCAGTGCTGCAGTCATATGCGGTGTCACTTCATGTCAATATATACAACATAATCAACAAGTTATAAGAGTCATTTTCATGATTGAATAGTATAGTACGAGTGAATAAATTCTGACAAAGGGTTCTGTGAGATCATTCAATGTCATTTATCTCCTTGTAATGTTGTAATCGAGTATTATTGGCACAAAGTTTAAAAAAATTGTGTTTGATGATTTTTCTTCTTCTTTAGTTTGCGTAATCAAATTTAGTTAGGAACAAAGAAAGGTTTCATGAGATCAAAAATAAAAGAGAATTATTTAATAAATCATCAACTCAAATAAAATTTGTATTAGAAAATATTAATTATTAGATTAAATTTTTTTATTAATCTATTATTTGATAATTTCTTTATTAATCTACCAATTGACTAAGTATCTTAATATTTTTATATATTTATATATCCCATAAACAAACTATTTTATTATTTACATCTTGCCCCTTATCTAATTATTCTAATATGATATCAGCTCTTCTTCCTTTGCCGTTCGCCGCCTCCCTTTTCTCATAGGGCTTCGCACTCGCCTCCTCTTTTATTTACTACTAAGGCTTCGCCACTCCCTCTTTATTTATTTATTTATTAATTTTTTTTTTTTTTGGAGTTTCAGCTTTTCTGCTGAAACTATGCCGCCTTTCTCCTAAAGTTTTACTATAAAGGGATTAGAAGCTTTGCTCTTTCCCATTTTTTATTCTCTCTCCTTCTCCCCTTCCCTTTTTATCTTCTACTACTGCTATTTTTTCTTCAAATGAGACGCGAACCCTGAGACGTTGGGCTTCTAAGCTGCCCACCGCGAGCACTTCTCGATTTACCCTGGTGACCGGTGAAAAACTTCCGTGGGGCTGGGCCGGTCACCCCAGGTTCAATTTGTCTGCTGCCTAGTTCATCATTTTTTTTTCTACTACTGCTATTTTTCTCAACAAGAGGCCAAGCTACAACAACAATTTTTGTTTCTTTGTTATTTTTATTTTCGATGTTAGATATTCGAAAATGTCAAATTTATCTCCAAATCGATATATTGGTATTCAATATTCTAAAAGATCTGACATAAATTTCATCGGTGGTTAAGCTTTAAGAAAATCAACTATTTCATGAGTATATCCTAAAGTTCTCTCGTTTATACCTATTATTAGTAAGCCACCAAAGCTTTCATCTACTAAATGATATATTGACACTAGAGCAACTTCTCATGTCACATCAGACTATAATATCCGTACAGAAGTACTACCATATTATGGTTTGGATACAATATAAGTAGGCGATGACTTAGGTTTGTAAATTATTAATCTTTGAAACACATATATTCATTTATCCAATCATACTTTTCGCATGCGCAACATCTTTCATGTTCCATCAATTATTCAAAATTTACTTTCCACACATTATTTTTGCCTTAATAATAATGTCTTTTTTGAATTTCTTCATAATCATTATCTTATAAAAGATAGAGGAACAAATACTACTATATTTTTGAGGGCAATGAAAAATAACCTCTACTATCTTTATAGTTCTTCAATTAAAGCTTTTATTGGTGAACTCACAAATAAACCAGCTTGGCATACATACTCAACTTAGTCATCCTTCCCTTCGTATTATTCGGTCGATCATAAATAGATATGTCTTACCTACTTCCTTTACTTCCTCTCAATTTCATTCATGTATGTCCTATATATGGATCTAAAAGTCATAAGTTACCTTTCTCTTCATCCGATCGTGTTTCTAGTTTTTCACTTGAAATAATTCATTCCGATGTTTAGGGCCCTGCATCAATCTTGTTTAACCAAGATTTCCTATATTATGTACGTTCATTGATCATTTTAGTAAATATATTGAATTTTACCCTATGAGAAGGAAGTCTGACAAAAATAAGTTGAATGATATTTTAATCGCAAAATACTCTCTCTTTATTGTGATTGGGGATGGAAATATCAAACTTTTCATCATCATTCTATCTCTCGTCTGATTATTCATTGAGTCTTTTGCACTCACACTCTAGAACAAAATGTCTCAACTGAGAGAAAACATAGATATATATTTAAAACTCCCTTAGCTCTTCTTCATCATGCATCGGGTCGGCGTAAATTTTGGGATGATGTTGTTTATACTACAGCATATCTTATAAATCTACTTCCTACTCCATTGCTCAATCATAAGTGCCCTTTGGAAAAACTTTATAATTAGACTCTTGACTACACCTTTCTTCAAATATTTGGTTGTGCATGTTATCCATGATCACTCCCCTACTCTAAACATAAAATTGATTCTCGTTCATTATTATGTATTTCCCTTGGTTATAGTAATATGCATCATGGATATCGTTACTTACATATACTAAGTGGATAGATATATACTTCACGGCATATTACTTTTGATGAATCACTATTTCCTTTTGCAACAGTCTCTTCAATCTCTCCTCCAGATACAAATAGTACTTTCTTAATGTCACCCAACATTGTCGGAAGAGATGATATCCTAGGTCATGCTATGAAGCTCTCAAATAACTCCCCGATACCATTGGAATCACCTCAAGTTGTTGTTCCAATGTCAGAAGTCTCACCAATTGAAGATAATATGCTTTTAGCATTAG
This sequence comes from Boesenbergia rotunda, assembly GCA_024364735.1. Lineage (NCBI taxonomy): Eukaryota > Viridiplantae > Streptophyta > Magnoliopsida > Zingiberales > Zingiberaceae > Boesenbergia > Boesenbergia rotunda. The sequence goes on along the minus strand of JAGFNQ010003819.1, from coordinate 915,303 downwards.
ATCCTTAGATAAAACAAGTCCGTCAACAAAATCACCATGTCAGCTTACTTCCTCATCGTCATCAACAAGTGATTCAGATGATAATGCTCTTCGTCGTATACTTGCAATAAGTGACATGTATGCACGATGTCTACCAATGACAACTCAATATCCTCTCCCACGAGCTATAGTGGTTTTCTCAAAATCTATTGAACCAACTTGTTTTACATAAGTGAACAAGGATCCGAATTGGCATAGTGGAATGGCTATAGAATTGAATACACTTCATCGCAATGGAACATGGAGCCTAGTTTTGCGCACTCTCTCTATGAATCTTGTGGACTCTAAATATATAAGTCGTCTTAAGAATCAAGCTGATGGTTCTCTTGAATGGTACAAAGCTTGACTTGTAGCTAAAGGATTTGGTTAACAAACAGGTATTAACTCAATGGTACCTTTAGCTCAATCATCAAAATTGCATATATCATTATTATCAATAGTTATTAGTTCTAATTGCCATGTACGATGATTGGACGTCTTGAATGTATTTCTTCATGGCCATCTTAAGGAAACTGTATTTATGGAGCAACCATCTGGGTTTATTTATCCATAATTTCCATCTCATATTTGTCAACTCAAGAAATCCTTATATGATCTTCGACAAACTCCTCGTGCGCGGTATCATTGATTATCTAAATGGTTACAAGTTTAAGAATTTTCTGAATAAAAAATCGACTCCTCTCTATTTTACAAATATAATGATGAATTTATGATATTTTTTATTTATATGGATGACATTCTATTATAAAGCAATGATTAAAAGGAAATCACAACTCTATTAAGTCTTCTCAATCTAGAATTTCATATACGAGATTTGGAAATTGCTCATTTTTTCTTGGTATTGAACTTATTCCACATGATGAAAGTATCTCTTCTCTCAGAGTAAATATATTGTTAGACTTCTTCAAAGACCTAAAATTGATGGAGCTCGCCTAGTCTCTAAACCAATTGCTTTGAATAACTTCTCTACAACTTCATCCTCTTCGGTGAGGTCTGATCCCCAGGTTTATCAAAGTCTTGTTGGAGTCTTAGAATATGTCACTATCATGCCTAAATATTACCTTTATAGTAAATCGTGCATGTCAGTTCATGCATACGCGCACTAAGCAAAATTAGGAGAGTGTTAAAAGAATACTTCGCTATCTCAAAGGTACTATTCTACATTGTCTTCTTTTATATCGTTACTCGTCTCAAGATTTACATGGCTATAGCGATGTAGATTAGGCAAGCTCTCCTGAAGACAAACGTTCTACTAGTGTATTTCTTCGACAAAATCTCATCTCTTGGAATTCAGAAAAGTAACGTACGATATCTCGTTCAAGTATAGAGGCTGAATATAAAGCTATAACAAATATAACGTCTGAAATTATTGGCTTCAATCGTTTCTCTCTAAACTTCATCTTACGTCAAATATTACACTAAAAATTTAGTGTGATAATATTGGAGCAATATATATCATAGTAAATCCAATCTTTCATGCTTCCACAAAACATGTGAAAATTGATTTTCATTTTGTTTGAGAGCGTGACAACTCAACAATCATCGATCTCTTATATTTTTGCAGAGAATCAAATTGCTGATATTTTACTAACTATTATCTAGACAACATTTCTGTAGGGATTTATAGGCAAAAATATTCAAAAATCGCAGCGAAAATATAGATCCCATGAGTGATCCATGCAAAAGTAAACTCATACAAAGTTAATTTACAAATTCCTATTGTATAGGTACACCTTTGGTACGTGCCCTTCGGTTATCCTGCTTGTCTGAGGTATGCCAGATCTCTTGCACGTTCAAGTGTCCGTGCCTCTATGCATATCCACACGAACACGATCTCTCAAGCTTCGGAGAAGAATCGCCTTTGTGGTGCTAGCCACAAGAAGAGATTCGTAAAGCAAGAAGGAAAGGGAGAAGAGGGATTTTGACCAAGAGAAGGAAGGGAAGGAAAAATGACAAGTTCTTCATTCAAATGACAAGAAAGACTCTTTTATACTCATCCCATGAATATGAAGAGTTTTTGTCCCTTTAGCTTTCCTCCATTAATGCTAATAAAAACCCAGTTATAGCACATTTTCTCATGTGGCTCTTCAACTTCTCTTCATC